>JAJEJO010000193.1:661398-795412 GCA_020662805.1 Glaucomys volans | reverse complement strand
TAGACAGACCAAAGAAATTAGAGGGATATGAATAGGAAAAGAAGAACTCAAACTATCCTATTTGCTGATGACATGATTCTCTATTTAGAAGAGCTGAATAATTCCACCAGAAAACTTTTGGAACTCATAAATGAATTCAGTAAAGTAGCAGGATATAAAATTAAAGCTGATAAATCGAATGCAGTTTTATTCTTAAGTGATGAATCCTCAGAGAAAAATTAGGAAAACTACCCCATTCACAATAACCTCAAAAAATAAAATACTTGGGAATCAATCTAACAAGAGATGTAAGATCTCTACAATGAGAACCACAGAACATTAAAGAAAGAAATTAAGGAAAATCTGAGAAGATGGAAAGATCTCCCATGTCCTTGGATATGCAGAATTAATATTGTCAAAATGGCCATACTTCCAAAAATGCTATACAAATTCAATGCAATTCCAATTAAAATCCCAATGACAGACCTCATAGAAATAGAGCAAACAATCATGAAAAAAAAAAAAAAAAAAAAGAGACCCAGAATAGCTACAACAATTCTTAGCAAGAAGAGTGAAGCAGGGGGTATAACAATACCAGACCTTCAACTATACTACAGAGCAATAGTAACAAAAACAGCATATATTGGCACCAAAATAGACAGGTAGATCAATGATACAGAATAGAGGACACAGAGACAAACCCACATAAATATAGGTATCTCATACTTGACAAAGGAGCCAAAAACATACAATGGAGAAAAGATAGCCTCTTCAACAAATGGTGCTGGGAAAATTGGAAATCCATATGCAGCAAAATGAAACTAAACCCATATCTTTCACCCTGTACAAAACTCAAGTCAAAATGGATCAAGGACCTAGGAATTAGACCAGAGACCCTGTACCTAATAGAAGAGAAAATAGGTCCAAATCTTCATCATGTTGGTCTAGGACCAGATTTCCTTAACATGACTCCCAAAGTGCAAGAAATAAAAGCAGGAATCAATAATTGGGATAGATTAAAACTAAAAAGTTTTTTTCTCAGCAAAGGAAACAATCAGCAATGTGAAGAGAGAGTGGGAGAAAATCTTTGCCACACACACTTCAGATCAAGCACTAATCTCCAGAATCCACAAAGTACTCAAAAATCTTTACACCAAGAACACTAATAACCCAATCAATAAATGGGCCAAGGAAATGAACAGACACGTTACAGAGGAAGATCTGCAAGCAATCAACAGATTTATGAAAAAATGTTCAACATCCCTCATTATAAGAGAAATGCAAATCAAAACCACCTCAAGATTTCATCTCACCCCAATTAGAATGTCTTTTATTAAGAATACAGGCAACAATGGGTGTTGGTGAGGATGTGGGGAAAAGGGTACACTCATACATTGCTGGTGGGATTGCAAGTTAGTGCAGCTGCTCTGGAAAGCAATGTGGAGATTCCTTAGAAAACTTGGAATGGATCCACCATTTGACCCAGCTATCCCACTCCTTGGCCTATACCCAAAGGACTTAAAATCAGCAATGTACAGTGATGCAGCCACATCAATGTTCATAGCTGCTCAATTCACAATAGTTAGACTGTGGAACCAACCTACATACCCTTCAGCAGATGAATGGCTAAAGAAACTGTGGTATATATACACAATGGAATATTACTCAGCCATAAAGAAGAATAAAATTATGGCATTTGTAGGTAAATAGATGATGTTGGAGACTGTCATGCTACGTGAGATCAGCCAATCCCAAAAATCCAAGGCAGAATGATCTCCCTGATAAGTGAATGATGATGCATAATGCGGGGTGGAAGGGAGACAAGAATGAAGGAAGGATAGATAGCATAGAGGGAAGGGAGGGTGGGGTTGGGGTGGGGGGGTAAGAATAATAACAGAATGTGTGACAGACATCATTGCCCTGTGTACATGTATGAATGCACAGATGGTGTGACTCTACTTTGTGTACAACCAGAGAAACAACCGCTGTACTCCATTTGTGTACAGTGAATCAAAATAAATAAATAAAAATAAATAAATACAAATGATCAGCAAATATATGAAAAAATTTTTAACATCATTAACAATTAGGGAAATGCAAATCAGAACTACAAAAAAAAAGAATTGTGGTCACTTAAAAGACTTCAAAATTAGTAAATTTTTTTTGGAATACTGTAGCAGACTTTAAAACTTTCCTTTCTTGATATCTCAGGATCACCTTTAAGAGCATTGATTAAGTGGAAAGAAGCATTATCTCCAGGTCATATTTAAAATCTACCTTTTTCTGAGCACTCACTCAGCTCTACAGTGCTTATATATTTTCTCCCAATTAATTTTGGTAATAGGTGGCAGGTGGACAGAGGTTTAGCTGCATCTCAAAGGTGAAGAAGCTGACGCTCAGACAAATTGCCAGAAGTCACATAGCAAATGA
Organism: Glaucomys volans; assembly: GCA_020662805.1. Classification (NCBI taxonomy): domain Eukaryota; kingdom Metazoa; phylum Chordata; class Mammalia; order Rodentia; family Sciuridae; genus Glaucomys; species Glaucomys volans. The sequence continues at coordinate 793,003 of JAJEJO010000193.1, read as the reverse complement.
CTTCAGAGGTTGGCAGCATTTGATTGCAAAACCCAGGTTTGTAGCAGGAAATGAGACTATTTTCTTTATTCTTTTGGGGGAGGTAGAGGTATTCTCAGGACACTTCCCTCTTCCTGCTTTGCTTTCTTGTTGTCCACGGTCAAGTTGCCACTTCCCCTACCCCTTGGAATTCATTCCCTGTAAAGGCGATGAACAGTTATATGCTGTCTCCTTACTATTCCCTGCACCTTTTATTGCTGCAGCCAAGACAAACTCAGAAGCCGTTTTTCCTTTAGGAACTTTACTGTTGATCCCCATAGAAAATATGTGTAGAAAATAGTCGCCATTTCCATGGGAAAATCCGGAGTTTAACATAGTCCCCATTGTTTTAGACTAAGGCTTTTACTCTGACTTGAAGTTCTGACTTCTATTTTTGTAATTAGTAGGTTGGCAGGTCTACATTTGTTGATAGACAGAGATAACTTTCCATTAGTTACATCTAAAAGACTGACCTCCACCCTGCACCTTCCCAGGCTGTTACTGAGAACTTCTCTGGAGTGTCATAGGACATGGGTAGTAGGTCACTGCTCTCTGTGTTTTACCACTCCTGCCTCATCAGGCCACCTATGCCATCTTGCTGCTGATGAACCCCACTAGTGTCCTCAACTGCCACCACCCTTCTGATCTCAGATCGGGGCCAATGGGTAGAAAGAGGTCACTGGTTTCCCTGCCACCTCTTTTTCCTGAGCAAGGTGAAGGTATTTGGATTCCCCACTGCACAACCAAGGCCAGGGTCCTTCTGATAATTGGATGTTCAGGAATCACAGAGGGTCATGCAACTCAGTCATAAGTAGGAATTCACACCAAATGGGGTTCCCCCCAGAGGGTCCACAGACAGCCTAGGGCCCTTCTTGGCCTGGTTGCTGCCTGCCTTATATCCTCAGGGCCAATACTTCCATTCTCTGGGAGGTCTCTGCAGTGTCTGCACTACAAAGTTCTGGTTCCATACTGGCCAGAGAGCTGAGCAAAGCTTTTCCCTTCCCACGTCCAAGTCCCACAGCAGGAGTCTTCATTTCTTCCTCTAAGAGTGACTTCTTTTTGGTGAGATTGGTGGTGGGAATGAATATTCTTTCCCCTGGAGAGAAATCCATCCCCAGCTGGTGGTATCTTTTTTTGTTTCTCATTGCCTGTTTTCTTGGTTTGCTTCTGAGGTTTGAAGAGTATTCATTTGGGGATCAGGTACTTGAGAATTGAGGTCATGGAAGGGGATCTGCCTCCTTTAGTTCATCACCCTCCTCTAGGATCTGCAAGCTGGAGCTAGGGGTTCCTGAGGAGAGAGTTGTCACTGTGCCTTGCATACAGTCTACATCCTGACTGGAGAGCGGACATGAGTAAGGGATTTTCCCACCTGAAGTCAAACTTTAGGGAGACAACTTGGAGCACTTGTTATAGGTCTTTTGAAAGTGAAGAATTTAAAGTAAGGCACCTAACTTACACTCAATAAAACTTAGAGTTGAACTGCAGAGAATGAAAGTCAAGGTTGCATTGGAAAACTCCTGCAATCTGGTGGGACAAGGATGATTATATGTGTTTTCTGCAGGACTAAGGTGCACCCACTGGGAGAGGAGCAGGTATCAGTCTCCTTACAAGGATCCTACTTGAGGGGAATGAGAGGAGGAATGAAGTGACTCTAACAGAATGAAGGACCTTAGGGACCCAGGGGCGGAGAGAAACATCTAGAAGTTAGTCAGAGGTGATGTCATCCATATCAAGGGATTTGCAGGTGGAAGACCTCCCCAAATGAGGTTTGTTCTCTGAAGAACCTTCAAAAAGCCTCCTAAGAGAGGGAATTAGCACTTGCTCAATGAGAAATATCCAGAAGACTCTTGGCCCTTCCACAACTGCACCAGACATGTAAAAGGGCACTTTCTTTTTTTTCTCCAACCCAGATTAAACTTGGAGTAGCAAAAAAATTTCAGCTAGTGGGTAGGGAAGAGGCTGATGGGGAGAATACTAAACTTTTTACCAAGTCTCTCATCCCTTCTGCTGACTTCTAAGTCTGGGGTAGGTATAAACCAAGTGGAAAGAAGTTCTGAATGCAACACAGAATTGAGGTTTTCATATATACTAAAAGGAAAAAATTTTAATGAAACTGAACATTTTAATACCTAGAAGAATGAAACTACTAATTGTTATCTGAGTGTATCTGAAAAAACTATGGAGTCTCAATCCAATTTGTGTAAAAATAATTATACTCCAAAACCTAGTGGGATTTATTTCAGGTATACAAATAAGTGTAACATTTGAGATAGAAAATCAACTGTTGTAATCTACCACATCAACAGGTTATGAAGAATCATGTGATTGTATGAACTGAAGCAGAAAATCATTTGGCAAGCTGTAATATCCATTCATGCTGAAAAAAACCTCCCAGCACAGTAGGTACAGAGGGAACTTTCTTAGAGAAAATACTACAGCGACCATGCTTAATGATGAAAACTAGATGTTTTTGCCCTTAAAGTGAGGACAAGGAGAACATTTTCCCTCCTAACATTCTGCTTCAACATCATGCTGGGGGTCAGTTAGTGCAATGGGACAAGAAAAAGAGATAAAATGTATAAAGATTGGGAAGGAAGAAATAAAGCTGCTTTGTTCAGAAAAGACATGATTGCCTACATAGAATGTCCCAAAGAATCAGCAAGAACAAAAAATTCTCCTAGAACTAATGAACAATTATATCGATCACAGGATGTGAAGTTAACATGCAAAGGTCAATTGATTTGCAATATGTCAACAGTGAACAGCTAGAAATCTGAAATTTTATAACACAATACCATTACATTAGTGCCCCCAATGAGGAAGAAACCCAGAGGTATAAATCAAACAACATATGTGCAAAATATTCAGAAGACTAAAATTTTGATAAAGAAGATCTAAATAAATATTTTGTGGCTATGTATTGGAAGACTCAATATTGCTCAATAAAGATGTCAGTTCTTTCAACTTGATATATGGATTCAAGTCAATTTCAATGAAAATTCTAGAAAGCTGTTTGGTGGTATAGCTCAGTGATAGAGCCTTACCTGGCATGTGAGGCCTTAAGTTCAAACCCCAGTTTCACAAACAAACAAACCCCCCCCCCAAAAAAAAAACAGTCCTAGAAAAACATTGGCTTAATTATTTTAAATTTTATAGAAAGGTCAAAGACCCAGAATATCTAACAATACTAAAGAGAAAGAACAAAATCATACTTGATGTTAGAATGAGAGCTTCCCTTCTAAACATAGGTATAAGACAAGGATGCTCATTCTCCCCACTTGTGTTTAACATAGTACTGGGACGTCCTAGCCTGAGAGAGTAGGCAAGAGAAAGAAAGAAATGCATCCAAATCAGAAAGAAAAATATAATATCTACTTGCAGATGACTTGAGGTGTGTGTGTGTGTGTGTGTATGTATGCATATATAAACAATGACTCCAAAACACTTTTAGAACTAATGAGCAAATTCAGTGAAGTTGCAGGATATACAGTCAACACATAAAAGTAAGTTGTACTTTTACACACTAACAATAAACCATTGACAAAACAATTAAGAAAACAATCTAGTTTACAATAGCATAGAAATTACTTAGTAATAATACATTTAACCAAGGAAATGAGAGAGATGTACACCTAAAACTATGAAACATTGATGAAAGAAATGGAAATCACAAATGGAAAGATACCCCTTAATTCATGAATTGGAAGAATCAATATTGTCAAAGTGAACACATACCCAAAGTGATCCACAGATTCAGTGAAGTCCTTATCAAAATTCCAATGGCATTTTTCTCAGAAATAGAGAAAATAATATTGAACTTTTATGGAACCACAAAAGATCCTGAATAGCTGGAGCACTCTTGAACAAAAACAAAAAAGCTAGAGGTATCACACTTTCTGATTTAAGATTATATTACAAAGGTGTGGCAGTCAAAAAATTATAGGACTAGCATAAAACATACACATAGACCAATGGAAAAGAATGTGGCCAGCCAGGCTTAAACAGGGCTCCAAGAACACACAGTGGGGAAATGATGGGATCTGCAATAAATGATGCTAGCAAAACTCCAGCAATTAATATGCAAAAAGTATGATTTTTTATACCATACACAAAAAACCAATATGGTAAAGATTTAAACCTAAGACCTGAAATCTTAAAATTTCTTGCAGAAAACATAGGGGAAATGTCTACGACATTGGTCTTGGAAATAATTTTTAGGATGCAACACCAAAAGCACAGTTGATAAAAGCAAAGAACAATGGGACCACATCAAAGTAAGGAATTCCTGCACAGCAACAGAGATAATTAACAAAGTAGAAAGACAACCAACAGAATTAAAGAGAATATTTGCAAACCATGCCTTTTCCAAGGAGTAGTTAATGTCCAAAACATATAAGAAACTTATACAACTCAACAGCAAAAAACAAAACAAAAAAACAAAAAAGCCCCAAAAAAACAATTTAGAAATGGGCTAAGGATTTTTGTGGATGTTTTTCCAAAGATGACACACAAATTATGAACCGGTATATGAAAACATGCTCAACATCACTAATAGTCAATGAAATAAATATTAAAGCCACAGTGAGATAGCACCTTATTTCAGCAACCACACTTGTAGATATTTACTTAATTATGATTTTTTCATAAAGCTATTGTTTATGTTTGAAGCAACTTTGTTTATAATTGCCCAAAAGAGGAAGTGGCCAAGATGTCCTTCAAAAAGTGAAGGATACACCTCTGTGGTACATCCATAAAGGTGGAGTATTATTCATCAATAAGAAATGAGAAATGAAGTAGTGAAGAGACATTGGGAAAACAAGTACATGTTGTTAAATGAAATAAGTCCACCAAGAAAGCTACAAACTGTATAATGCTAGCTCTGTGACTCTCTGGAAAAGGCAAAACTATAGAAACACTGAAAGCATCAGTGTTTTCCAGTGGGAATTAGTGAAGGATGAATAGGTGGAGCACAGGGAATTTTTTAGGGGGCGAACTATTCTGTAGGGTGCTGTAACATTGGATATGACATTATGCTTTTGTCAAAACTCAGAATTATTTCATAGCAGAAAAGTGAAACTTAATGTATGCAAATTAAAAAATAATTTAGGAAACTCGGGGATTCCAGGAAAGAATGTACAGTATGTCAAGAGACTCTGTATTACAAATGTATGGAATAACATCAATGAAGTAGATGGAATGGAGGTCGGAGTATGAACCTAAGTAGTTTGGGAAATGAAAGGAGTTTTAAGATTAAAGGTGAAAGGTACTGCACATAAGTATTTTAGATTATCAACTAGTTGAAAAAGTTGTTTCTTGGGCTGGGGTTGTGGCTCAGTGGTGGAGTGCTTACGTTGCATGTGTGAGTTTTGCTCTGGGTTTGATTCTTAGCACCACATAAAATAAATGAAATAAAGGTATTGCATTTATCTACAACTAAAAAACTGTATTTAAAATTTTTTTCTGGGGGCACAGATTAGTAATTCTGATAGTCCTATTCATGCAAACTAAAACTAGTCAATTAAGTAAATGGGTAGGGGGCGGTGGGATCCAGGTTTCTCACTATTATAGCAGGAATTTACAGACAAGTGAGAGGAGGAGGTCAGAATAACTCATGTGGTAATGAAATTGGAGACATCAGTAAGAAATAATGTGTAACTTAATATGAAAACAAAGGTTTGCATAGGAAAATATTTATAGATGTTACTATATGCAAATGCATTTCTTTGTTCTTTCAACTGAGAGAGCCCCAAAGAAATCTCAGGAGTGATGAAAGTAACTAGTACCCAGATCTTGTTTTTTAAAACCAGTCTCCAATAAAGGAAACCAGGTCTCCTTGGAGAAATGGTTGCTTCTAAGACTGAGGCGGAAAATGTTCAAGATGAACCTAGAGCATCTTATAATATCAGAAAGTAAAGAAGGACCCAAATCAAAAACAATAATTCCTTAATGAGGTATATGAAGGGGTAAGGAAGCAACTAAAATATCTCCCAAGGGCCACACCCAAACAATGTGAGCAACAAAACAATAAAGTAGTATTGGATCACAACCCAAAGCAAAATATGTTCATTAGTTCATATTGGTGTAAATTATTGAATGCATTAGTAAATGTGTGAGAAGAAACCATTCTCCTATGTGGAAAAATTCCAAATACATTATGTAGATTTTCCACCCTATATACAGAGGAGCACATAACACTTCACTCTAAAGAGGGGGATACACATAATGACTTGCTTTTAAAAAAAATTTTTAATTTTATTTGTTCTAATTATACCTGACAGTAGAATGTACTTATACATTTTGATAGATCATAAATGGTGTGCAATCTCATTTTTCTGATTATACATATTGTAGGATCATATAGGTCATACAGTCATATATGTACATGAGGTAATAATGTCTGTTTCTCTCTACTATCATTCCTTCCCCCATACCCCTTTCCCTCCCTTCTACCCCTCTACCTAATCTAAAGTAATTCTATTATTCCCTATCCCCTCCCCGCTTATTTAAATTAGCATTTACATATCAGAGAAAACATTTGGCCTTTGGTTTTTTGAGTTTGGCTTATTTTATTTGTCATGATATTCTCCAACTCCATTCATTTACCAGCAAATGCCGGAATTTCTTTCTTCCTTAAGGCTGAGTAATACTCCATTGTGTATATGTACCACATTTTCTTTACCCATTCATCTGTTGAAAGGCACCTAGGTTGGTTCCACAGTTTAGCTATTGTGAATTGAGCTGCTGCAAACATTGATGTGGCTGCGTCACTGTAGTATGTTGATTTTAAGTCCTTTGGTTATAAACTGAGGAGTGGGATAACTGGGTCAAATCATGGTTCCATTCTAAGTTTTCTGAGGAATCTCCATACCGCTTTCCATAATGGTTGTACCAGTGAAGGAGTACACTATGCAAAGGGTGAGAAAAGCAATAATCATACAGTGGAGAAACCCAACAAACACTGCCTTAGCCAGATTGTCAATGTCAACATCAGCAGCCAAAAATCATGCCAATAGTTTGAGCCTTTGATATAATGCAGTAGAAATGGCACTTTACTTTGTAATTTTCCTCTTAAAACTAAGCACACCTGTCTGTAGATTATGGGAAAACACCAAGAAAATTCCAATAGAAGGGTATCCAAGTATGTTCATACCTGACCAGTACCCCTCCAAGTTCTCAAGGTCATCAAAAGCAAGGAAAGTCTGAGAAACTAACAAAGTCAAGCAAATCCTAAGGAGGCACATCAGCTACATGGGATATGATTTCCTAGATGAGATCTGAGAATAGAACATTAGGTGAAAACTGAGAAATCTGAATAAAGCATGAACTTTAATCAATAATGTACCATTATTGGTTCATTAATTTTAGCAAATGTATCATACAAGGTAAAATGCTAATAATAGAGGAAAAGTGTGGGAGTCTGCATGGGAACTCTCTGTCCTATATGCTCAGTTTTTCTGTAAATCTTAAACTGTTCCAAAAATCGAAATCCACTAGTTAAGAAAATAAATTTATGGCTTTTATATCCATTCATGATCTCAACCTAATTATGGTGGTCTGACATCAACCCTCATGTGATCTCATGGTGGTCATTAAATCTCTCTAGACCTGTAAAGTATTATATTAGAATGCTTCTGAAAACAGAATCAAGAGAGAAAAGATGAGGGGTCATTCTAAGGAATGAGATTTTAAAGACTGACATGTTCCAGGATATGCAGGGTGAGTCAGATTGCTGGTATTTCTGTTCAGGTCTAGAGGCAGGAAAAAGCCAATTTCAAAGTGGTCAACCATGGGGAATTCCCTTATTTAGGGGATGGTCAGACTTTCCTAATAACTTTTCAGGTCTTCCAGTGTTTGGATAAGCCCACTCATACTAGGATAGGCAATCTGATTTACTCATCTGAAATATCCTCACAAAAACATCCGGAATAATGTCTAAGTATCCAGGCACCATTTGGCCCAGTCATGTTGATAAGTAAAACTAGCTATCACAATTATGTTCTCACTTGGCCTTGGTATGTGAACAAGTTGGAGAGCTGGTGTTGCAGACTAACAACATAGTATTAGGGATTTTGAATTGACGTACAGACTCACAACCCCTTCCTGATCAACCTTTTCTGTTAAATTTTTTCCAAACCTTTTCTATTCAAACTCTTTAGGGATTTTAGATATTTTTATACAATCATATTATCTTCCCATGTTCTGTAAGTGAAAAGCAGCCCGATGTACCCATGAGCCTCAATGACTTTGGCCTCCCTGCTCTGTCTCTGATTGCCTACATCTCTCTCTCTCTGTGTTTTTGGTTCAGACCTCATGCTTTGCCCTTGAGTTCCAAACTTGCTCTTGCCCTTGGTTCATCATGACTGATTTCAACTCACCCCCTTTGGGACTATCCACTTGACCCATGGACTTGGTTCCTTTTCACTCTCTGGCTCCCCTTGCTCTCTGCCCATTCTGTATTTGTTTCCTGTGAACCAATCTCTGATCAGGGCCTTCCTGTCTAATGTTTTGGCAGGTTTTTCACTCTTGGAATGCTCACTCTTGCCCTTTTTATATTTTTAGGAGTCTCTTCTGTTCTTTCCCTACCTGAGGGCACACAGAAGCAAAAGGAGGAAAAGGGAAGATGTGGTAATTGGCCTGTTAGTGACTGTGATGCAGCATGTAATCAGATCCCTTGTGTCCCCAGGCTCTCTCAGGGGCCTCTGTTCCTCTGCATATAGGAGACACAATGGAAGTCCTGGCTGGCACCCAGGTGAGGGAGCTGCCCTGCTCCTGAGTTGGACAGTTTTACTGATCTGATATTACAAAATGATTTCCTTTCCACTGGCTGCTCTGGTTTTTAAGCAGGAAAAGTTGTTACTCTAAATGACTCACATTTGTGACTTCCTGTTGGATTGCATACTCAATAATGTCCCCATTCTGGTTTGATATGGGTCTCAGCAGAATCCTGGAACAAGTGGTCTAACCCTAGAGATTAAAGCATAACTAATGTTAGTGTCTGATACATGTCCAGCCCAGCCTTCCTCAGTGGCTGTAGCTTCAAATCTTGCCTTGAAGCTTGGGAGTCTGGCTGACTTTAGGTCCTAGACTGCTGTTCATGTTTTTTCCTAGCAGCTGCTAAACGTGTAAATGAGAACTCTTTCAGGAAAATAGTTCTATGGCTAATGTGGGCCTCCATTCTTATCGCAGAGAGAAAATGCTTATCTCTGAGTCTTACATAATTCAAATAAGAGAGCTGCATAATGTGACTCTCTCCTTTAAATTACAGGGAATCAGTGGTCTGTCCTTCCGAAAGGTCCTCTAGATCTGAATGAAAATGACTCAAAGTGAGGAATGTGTAATGATTCTTGTTGCCAGCATGCTCTCAGCATCCTTATCAGGCAGGGCAGCCAGCAGGAGCCTTTGATAATTCAGATATTTTTGCCCCTTGAGATCTCCTTGAGGTGCTCATATTAATTAAGTCTATTGCTAACATTCACATCAGATAAATATCAGGGAGAAACATGTTGGTAAAAGGGAATATTCTGGAACTATCCCTGATGAATGAGAAAATTAGACTGAATATGTCCCTTTTTATCATTTGTGGACGAACTAGACTGTTTATGCAAAGAAGACTACAAAAATGGCTGGGTTTTAATAGAATATTTCTCAGCCTGAAGGCTAGGTATCAATTTGCAGGGATTTAAAAAAAAATCTATGACTGTGGCTAGTCTGCCAGTTTGTTTTCTTCTGCTGTGCCTTCTGGAAGGATCATGACTAAACCTATAAAACAATCCTATCTCAGGAGGCTCCCCAATTCCTCCAATTGTTCTATGTGTGAAGGTTGTTTAAAAAGTGCAGCCACTTGTCATATCTGGGGGAACCAAATTTTATTAGTTTCCAGGTTACTACTACAAGTGTTTATATTGTCTGTTGGTGACTTCTTATTTCCAGGAGCTACTGCACTCCAGGAGGTCCACTGGAGGATAAAAATCAATGTTCAGAGATGCCTATGAGGCCATCTCTCTAGGAGAGGAATCTAGGAGAAGGAGGAAAGAAGACAATCTATATGAAACAACGAAGGGTGAAAGCTTTCTTGGAATTCTCTTCCTCAAAGTACATTCTGCAATGCAGTTGGCGTAGTGAACTTAGAAAGCTGAAAAAGAATGGGAGTGGGACCAAGGGGAAACAGGTGTGGAATTAGTTGCTGAGGCCCAGCTCTGATCTAGGTAAGCTTTTCCTCCTCATGTCTCTCGTGTCTCACATGCCTAGGCAGCTTGCCAGGTAGAATTCATGCTGAGTTTTGACCCCCCAAAGCCTTGGATAGCATTTACAGAGCAGGAACTTGCCTGTAATGCCTTAAACCTTTGGAGAGAAGGTGGCTCTAGTTATGGAAGGTGACAAATGAAAACTTAGAAATGTCAGGGTCTTGGGAGGCTCCACCAGAAGCCAAGGTCTACTAGTTAACATCTCCTAATAAAATGCCATTTGTTTATGAAGTTAAGGGATAAGGCTTTGATGCTGAGTGTTGAAATGTGGCTTGCAAGTCACAGTTACTGGCCCCCCACTATACCCCATATCATTTGAACATGCCTTTCTTCCTGACGGTTGGGTTAACCTTCTGGTACTCATGGTGGATGGAAATCTTCAGTCTCTATATCTCAACAATTTGGCAGAAACTCTTTTTGTATTTAAAATATATGACAAATTACATAGTTTGTCTAAGTGCCATGTTCTGGAACTCAGTGATTTCAAGTCAAGGGCATACTTAGTCCCAAACTAATAGGATGAGAACTGAGTTTCCCTGAGAACTGAGTTCTGAAGGGTAGGCACGTGGTGAGACACATGCCTAGCCTTCAGAATGGCTATAAGTATGTGAGGTTGTGCTGGGTTTCACCAAGTACTTACTTAATCCAGTCCCAAGTTCTGTGTGATTAAGGAAGTGAAACAGAGAAATTAATCTGTGCAACTAACCATTCCAATGGCACACAGGTTTAAAATAGCATACTGAAAATTAAAAAAAATAAGTTTGAAGATAGTAAGTAGGGATCTTAGATCACTGATTCATAGCATTACATTGTAGAGGTGCTGGTTACAAATGTGACTTCCTAGAAGAGAAAAAAAGAGAGGAGGAGGAGAAATAAGCAGGTATTAGAGAATCCACTTCTGTATCCTTTGCAATATTGATAGTACATAGCAAATGCATAAGAAGGACAGTCTCCTAGTGCCTTGGATTGACCAGTGTTCTCCCTTTTTTCCATGTGATTCTCCAGAATAACTAGAATGTGCTGGGAATGCAATATCCTGAGATAGAAACTGCCTGAAGTGGCTCAGACTGTGTCCTTGTCCCTCCTAAGGGATTTTACATCTCAAGTAAGAAAGGAGTTATGCAGGACAGCCTAAGCCTTATTTTTTTTTTCCTCCTTGGAAGAAGGATGTCTTCAGTGCTTAGACCAATGATTCAAGCTGCCTCTGTGCTATATAGCCCAGGTGGGCTGCCTTCAGGGTCCCTCAGTGGTGGTACAAATGGGACAGTACAGTGGAGACTCCCTTTGCTCTGGTAGCTTTCTTGAGCACTGGGGAACTGGCATGAAATAGATCCTAGGTTTCCCTTGTCCTTGGTTGCCTATCGGTAAGGAATAAATCCCCTTCGGGTAACTTGTGTATGGTGTGTTCTATCTATCTCACTGAATTCAGACTAGTTGGGAACTAGTGTACAATGAACCTATTCTGAAGTATCATTTTTTCAAGACAGAAATGAGCCTGACTCCCACTTATGTGGGGCAATAATTCTTCCTCAAACTTAAACAACCATCCTTAAACAATCATGCTCTGCTATGAGGTTTGAAGATTCCTATCCAGCTTTGGAAGCAGATACCAGTTTATTCTCCTACTCCTAACATCCACAAATTCTTTGACCTCATTTATTCCTGTTTTATCTGTTCTGATATCATTCTGAACACTTGCTACCCAGTTAATTGCCCTGACTATTTTTGGTGTTGCTTATCCTGACATCTGGAATGATGGGATTCAACTTTTGCCCCTCAGCTGTGTGTGTTCACAAGTGGAGTGATTGAGATGGCCACTCTGGGGACTGGCCACAGACTGGCCCTCATTTCAGGATTGCTCTGGTTTCTTTGTTATCAGAACTTGGCATGAGAACTTGACAGATTTGGAAGATGGGGTTGTTTTAGAATTTCAACTTTCTGTTTCTTAATGAAGTGGCACAACTATTGAATTAGATTAGATAGAGGAATTGTATGGTGCATGAAGTTTGAGAAATCAAGGGAATGGACTGAGAAACACAAAATAATTAGCTACAGATTTATCCTTTTAACTTTGTCCTCAATAAATATATAAAGTAAGATTGGCATCTATATTCAGCATCAAGGGAACTCAGTTCTCATCCTATTACTCTTTCTGACTTCATTTCTCATTTGAGTAACCACTCTCTGGGTCTCAGTTTAATTTGTATGAGTGGGTTTGTTGAACTGTTCCTTTGGATTTTAGCTTGGGAAACCATCATTCAGGGTTTTTTGGACCTGCTCAAATTGGACAGTTAAGGATTTTTTTTTTCTTTTAGGAACAGAGTTTAAAACTTTCATCAAATTCTAAAAGTCTTTGAACAGAAAAATATTATAAAAAACTGTACTGAATGATCACCATGGCCCATTCCAATCTGGATGGCCCAGAACTTCAGAAAATTCTATACCAAAGAGAAGTGGACCTTAGGCCCAGTTCACACCTCCTCCCTGTTATGGTGCTTCATCTAGCTACACCAGTCCACACTGATCTCCACCTCTTCTAATTTCCTCTATGCTTTAGTTAAACCACTTAATTATTCCTTCATTTATTAATTCATCAAATATTTACTAGGAAGCCAGTTAACACACAGAGATTATTAATTATGTGTTAGACACTGTCAAATGGAGCCAAAGTCTCAAATCAGTCACACTTTATGAGCCAATAAGCAATTTCTGATTCTCAACTATGGTTTGGGTACCAAAGAGACCAGTGGCTTTTATGTTGGCTGAATATTAGAATCGCTGGGGAGTACTCAGGCTCTCTTGTACAAGCCTCAGCCTAGACCTGTTAAATCAAAATTCCTGGGGGTTGGGATAGCAGTGTTTTATAAAAATTCTCCCCTCACTTTTTCCCTGCAGCTAATTAAAAAATGTAGCCAAGGTTGAGAACTGTTGATGGGAATAGTGATCCCTGCCTCCAAAATGATACATTGGGTTAAGAAAGTACAAGGAAACATTAGGAAACCCATACATGGTTGTTTCTAATTATCAAATTATGTGTTACCCAGTGCATTAGGAATAAAATCTGAACCATATAGATGTTGTGGATTCTATCCACATCCATTCATTCATTTTTTGATAATACTTATTGCACATTAAAAATATGCAGGCAATTCACTAGAATAATAAGGCACACAGGTCCCTTGTTCCTTGGAACCCATTCTGGTGGAAGAGACAAAGGGTGGTGGTGGGCTAATCTCAGTCAACTGGTCAGGGAATGTCTCTCTGAAGAAGTTAACTTGTAGGTGATGTTTCAATACTTCAAAGGAGCCAGCCACATGAATATCTGGGGGAAATGACTCTAGGAAGAGAAAATAGCAGGTGCAAAGGTAGCAATGAGCTTGGCACAAAGTTGCTGGGCTAGAGTATAGTGAGAAAGGGGAGGGATGGGGAGGAAGGCTTACAATGATCAAAGGGCAGGTGATTTGGGCTTGCAGGCATGGTTTAAATTTCATTGTAAATGCTCTTATGGGGCACTTTCACAACTGAGCATTTATTATTAAGTAGTATTACTATTAGGCAAAGGAGTCCTTCCCTTGCATAGCACTGCCTGTTGAAATACCAGTGACCATAGAATTTTGCAAAGCAATGACACAATTCCTATGTACACAAGTTTTACTGGTACCCTGCAAAGAAAAGATGGTTCTCTGATTATTTTTATGCTAGCATTGTTTTCTTAATTTAGTTGTGAGAGATCACCTGGGCAGGGAGAAGAGATCTTGAGCTATCAAATTATTGTTCCTACCCATTCACTCTGGGTCTAACCTATGCATCAATAGGATATGAGCAGACTGGACATGGGCATGTTCAAGCAGAGGTGGTAAATGATGTATTCTGCTCAGCTTATCCCTAAACGCCAAATTCCTGTGCACTGCAAATTTCAGAGAAGAGCTACTCCTTCATTGTGGTTCTACAAGCAGACACAGATTACTGAGCTGAGGTGAGCCAAGATGAATTGAGAAGAGGTGATCAGAATCAGGTTAACTCACAGCCCTTGTTCAAGTGGGCAAGAAATAAACATTTATTTTAAGAAGCCACTAGGAAATGGGATTGTTTGTTAATACAGCAAAAAATGACTATTATGGTCTCTGAGGTACTAAAAGTATAGTTTTTGTAAAATATTTGCTGGCTGATTAAATGAGATTAGAAACATGATCTCTGGAGCCAGAATTCATGGGTTTAAATCCTAGCTCTGATGCTCGCTATCTATGGGAACATGGGTAAGTTACCTTTCTGTACCTCAGTTTCATTATCTTTAAAATAAATACAGAGGAGTATATACCTTAAAATATATTTTTTTAAATTAGTGTCTATATGCTAATATTTTCCCTCAGAACTGTGCTATGGTAGACAGTATTAGATAATATTATTCCTCAATATATATCTTGGTTTCATTTTGACAATAATCTTTATTATGTGTGTTTTGAGATTTTTTTCCTTTCATGCTTTATTTAAAGTGACTTTTTACCAACCACAGTTCATTTGGCCAGAACAGTTTTGTGCTGGGTAAAGTCATTCCACTGTATTTCGTATTCCCCTGTGTTAGTATAGACCTAGTTTTTATTCTCATCCACCAGGTTAAATATATAAACTTTTAGCAGAACCACGTTTTGTAATATATAGCTAATGTTTTATCAAGTGGAAAACACTAAGATTAAATGGAAAATAATTAGTTGAAAAAAAAAGTGAAATGAAATGCCCAGCAGCTGAGGACATGCCAATATTGGAAACTGTGAATACGTGATGGGGGAAGAAACACGCACATTTAATAAAAGTGCTAAGCACCCACTTAAAACTGAGAAGCAACATGAAGAATCAAACATTCTTTTTCACCTTGGAGGAAAACCAAAAGCTCTGAAAGTTAGTCTGTCAGTACAAAAAGTTGCTTTCGTGTCTCTCTCATTGGTGATGCTGGTTCACTTAAGCTTCTATTACATAATGTTCACCTTTCTGTACATCTCACTAGTGTGTCAATTAAGCTTTCACAGACCAATATAAAGCCTAATGCAAGCAAAGGTTTTCTTTTTATTCCTTTGTCTTTACTGGGTGCCAAACCTTAAGACATTTATCAGTCTTTTATATGCAGTTCCCGAAAAGCCATCTGTTACCTAGAATTTCTTTCCCATTTCTTAGAGTTTTCAAAAATATCCCCTGTCCTTTAAAATACTTTTAAATTAAGAAATGTAGACCTCTCAGTCGGAACTAATACTGCCATGATGCAACAAATGATTGCCTGGGTTTTTATTTTTGAAACATTATCAAACAATGGATTTGAACAGAAATGGGAAACTTACTGGGTTTAGCCCTGTGATATGTTCTCATTTAATGGGTTTGCTCAGTAGCACAGAATTTTCCATGGGCATGAGAAGCTTTAAGACCAGAGATAGAATCACTGCTGAGGAGGTCTTATTGCTACAGAAAAATCTCATCTTTGGGTGAGCTGATGATAATATAGAAATAATAGCAGAACTAGAAAAAACCTTAGAGATATTGGGAAACAGTGTGATAGACTGGTAAGTTTGCGACCCAGAGAAGCAGGTTACCTGTCTTTTAGCCCCACATTTTCACTGGGTGGGTACTTTGCTGGGAATCCTTGGGGTTTAGGTCCAGGGCCCCTTCAGACACCCAAATCTGCAGACATTTTTTAATGTAAAATGGTAGCCTTTGCATATATACTACTCATATTCTCTTACATACTTTACATAATTTCTAGATTATTATAATACCTAATACAATGTAAATGCTATGTAAGTAGTTATCATACTACATTGTTTAAGGAAAATTGACAAGAAAGAATGTCTGTTTACTACAGATGCATGCAAACTTCTTTCAAATATGGTTTGTTGAATCTGTGGATGTGGAAACACAGATATGGAGGGTTCCTTATCTTATATAAGGGTTCTAGGTCTCATTTTCCGCATTTATAAGCATCCTTTGAACAATAGAAAAAAACTTTTATTCTTGTGCTGTATCTAATGCAGAATCAGACTTAAGTATTTTATTGTCATGTTTCTTTGGTCTCAGTTAACTCTGGACATTTATTCCATTTTTCCTTGACTTTCACTCTGCTGACAATTTGAGAGTACAGGAAATTTATTGTATAGAACATCTTTCAGTTTGTTCTGAATAGTTCCTTGTGCTTAGGCTTAGGTTTTGCATTTGTGGCCTGGCTAGTGAAGAAGAGATTGTGAGTCCTTGGTGCATCAGGTCAGAAGGCAGGTGATGGGCTGGGGATATAGCTCAGTGGAAGAGGACTTGCCCAGGAAGCATGAGGTCCTGAGTTCAACCCCTAGAACCACCAAAAAAAAAAGGCAGGTGATGATCATGTTCTGGACATATTCTGGAGATGGTGACTGATCACTTGTATAAGGTGGGGACTTCCAGCTTTCCCTGGTGTAAAATATCCATGTATGTTTTTTGAAGGGACCATTTCTGACTCCAAGAATTGCTTTGACTTCACTCTTGCTGTATCAGGATGTTTTCCTCACCTCACACCATATTTTGTTCAAGCAAGCTGTGAGTGATGAGCTTCCTGAGGGCAGAAACCGTGTATTGTTTGCTTTACCCATATTTTCAGTGCCTAGCACAGTGCCAGGCACATGGCTAGCACTCAGTTAATGGGTGTTAAATGGATAATTCAAATTCTAAAATTGATTAGTGCCAGAGGGTTCTTTTTTTGTCAAGAAATAGAGACCCACTCAGGGTGATTTTATATGGATGCAGTGATTTTTATGAAATCCAGACTGTCCTGGAATAATTTCTGGCTGGCTTCCTCCAGGCAAGGCTTCCTGAGAACTGAGGCAGCATGGGGAAACACTGTCTTTCTCCCTTTGCTTTCTTCTGCCTCTCTGTGCACTTACTATTCTCTCCCCTTTCTCTTTGGCTGCCCACTAACAGTCAGTTTCACACAACCCTAATGCCCCCTCCCTGGTGCACTGAGGCTGCCTCGTGACTCCCATAGCTTAGGTGACTCGGCTTGCTGTGCTGCAGTCTCTGCCTGCCAATTTGATTCCTAAAAAATGACCTGGATCCACTGAACTTATCTATTGGAACCAGTCCCCGTAAGTCACAGGTGACCCGTTTCTTTAGATAGGTGTGAATCAATGAACAGACTAATCATCAGGGCTCCAGCAAGAAAAAGAAGGCCCCAACTGAGGACAGTATGACAAAGGGACCAGGGACAGAGTGAAGGAAAGCACAGGGGACCATGAGGACAGGAAGAGGAAGCCTGCAGTGAGGCCATGAGCAGTAAGCAGAACTCAGGGATAGGGAGGGTCAAATCTGCACCTCCAGGTGAGGGAGGGACCTGACTGCAATGCTGCTGCTGGGAAAAGGCAGGGGGGAGGTGGGCACCCTGACATTGTTTCTCTACTCTACTCTACCCCCACTGGTCTGCTCTCCATCAGCCAAACCCAGCTGGAAGACAGATGGCAAGGAATGTATTTGGCATAGGCCATGGAAGAGGGGATGTGATGGGAAATGAAGATGTCTGACAGAGGCCTTGCTAGTCTGAAAAGACAGGACACAGCATGAACACCAAGGCAGAACTTTCAGTTACCTAGAGGCAGGACTGACACCAGAAATCAAGTCTCATATTAGACAAGCCTTTCTAAAAAATATTATAAGGCATATTCCATGGAAAACAGTTCTATATGCATATATTAATAACTGATTCTCAATTTGATTACTGTAGATGTAACTGAGAAGTCTCTAGATAGAGAGTAGCCAAGTGTTAAATAGGTTTTTGAAGGCCACTTTGTCTTAAACAGTGTGCTCTGAACACCCAGAATTGCTGCCACTGTAGTCATACTTTTGATTTAGAGTAAAAAAAAAATTTTTTTTTTCATTAAAAAAAGTGTGTGTAGCTGTTCTTAGTATCTGAGGAAGATTACAAAGAACTGACTTTTTTGTGCGTATACAGATAAGACACATACACCACATATTAGTCACAGATACCTTAGCAGAAGTTAATTCCATATTTCTATTAAATGAAAAGGGCTTAAGGAAATTGAACCTGAGACTGGACATCAGGGCAGTAGTGGAGAGTTGCTGTCTGATTGCTGGGCATGGATAGAAGGTCCCATATGAGGGGAGCAAAGCACCTTTAGGAAGGGAGATAAAGGCCACACCTGGGCTCCCTTTAGAATTCTGCTTTTGGAGGAACCTTTAAGTAAGCAGATGGACATGCAGCATCCCCAGTAGTACATCTTCCATGAGGTTGTTCCTCTCACCTAGAAAAGTATCATTTTCCTTTCCTTGTCCAAAGCCCACCCATGCCAAGATCCCCACTGCTTCAATCCCCATACTGGTACAAAATACCCCCATAGTCTCAAAGTGGTCCCGCTTTGCTGGGCAGGAACTGAGCTGAACACATTAATGATTATGCCTCTCATCCCCATGACCACCTAGGAAGAAGGGACTCAGAGTTCTGTGCTTTAGATAAGAAGCTGAGGCAAGCTACAGTCATTTGAGTGATACACTTGTCCTGGGTTGTGCTTTCTTGCCTGGCTCCCAACTCCTTGCTAATTGACCCCTTAGTGTGCACCTAGAGTGAATCCACTCTACTCTTTCCTACCTTATGTTACTATTTTGTGAGCACTTTGAGAGTAAGAATGACTCTTCTTCACTATCTTTCCCAGTAAGTGGCATATTGCTAAGAGCAGATCAGCCACGAAATAAGTGTTGATTGGTAGATAGGGTCCTTCACCCACAGCAGACCTGGAGCCAGCACTCTCCCCCCACTTCAGGGTTGAAAATATGAGACCTGGTTTTGTCTTCTTTCACTCTTACTGGCCTTTTTCTGAGCAATTCACAGCCTACTTCTCTAGGGCTCGTCTCTGTAATGGAGAGAAACCTCAACAGAGAGCCAATCAGACGGGGGATGCTCTTGCCTTTAGCCATTCGCTTCTCACTGGGTAATATGGTGTATCTCCATGTAAGAGAACAGTGAAACTCCTGCTTCCTGGCTGAGCTGCAGATCCAAGGGACCGGTCTCACAGAAGCCACCTGATCCGAGGCTCCTGGCCCACCCACTCCCACCGCTAGATAGCGCTGCTCCCATATGTTTAGAGTCTTTATCACTGGTTTCTAAAAAAAAAAAAAAAAAAAAAAAAATGAGGGCAGCTCACAAAATACACAAAGAGTTTCTCAACAGGATTACTTGGTGTGAAAAGGTACCTCCCAGGATTAAATTAAGAGCTTTTAGAAACAGTTGGTGGATGGAACAATTTAAACCATTTCTGTGTTTTCTTAATTCCCGGTAAGATGATTAGCCAGCAAGCAGAAAATTGGTGAAATTCCTCTGAAAAAAAATGAGGTTGCTGCATTAGTACCCTTTAATGGTGCAGAAATCATTTTCTTCCCCCCAGCTCCTGCCGTCGATTAATCCTGAAATATAATCTTGCCACCTGGGCAAATGGAAATTTGAACAGGAAAAAAAAAAGCCAGAAAGTGATGTGAACAAAATAGTGTGTGTTAGATTATGTCTAAGTAACTGAAAGCAATTGAAGACACTTTTTTTTTTCATGGTTTTGGACATAGGGGATTTAGTCAGAAAAAGCACCTGGAATCCCCTGAAACAGGATATTTTTGGGGGGCAGAGGGTACCAGGGATTGAACTCAGGGGCACTTGACCACTGAGCCACATCCCAAGCCCCATTTTATTTCAAGATAGGGTCTCACTGAGTTGCTTAGTGCCTCATTTTTGCAAAGACTGGCTATGAACTCACAATCCTCCTCCTCAGCCTCCTGAGCCACTGGGATTACAGGTGTGTGCCACTGCGCCCAGCAACAAATGTAATTTTTAAAAGAGAAGTTATATAAAGATACTGAACTCCATTAATATGTATAATGAACGCATGCTAATAAAAACAAAATACGTAGAAAGTGTAAACTATCAGTGCTATTTTTATTACACTTGTCTTATTGACTAGGTGGGACTTGTCTATTGAATTGTGATTTTGATGATTACCAAGTAAAGTTGTGTTCAGATGACAAAATAACCACAATGAGAGAGAATGGGGGTGGGGAGAGAATATCAACAGTACCTCCAAATGAATTAGACATTTTAGAACAGAGAAATGAGACAGTCAAGGAAGAAAAGGGGAATCTCTGACTTCTGCCCTTAAGAAGTTATAGTCTAAAGAGAGAAATAAAATATCATCATGTATAAGGAGTAATTTGGCCTGATATACAGAACCAAATGTCACTTAATTTTAGGGCAAAGTATGGAGTGCACCTGTTGCTAATCGACTACATTTTGACCCGATTAATAGGAAAATGTCAGAGGGCGAATGGACTTCAAGCATGATAAAATGGAATAGATATGATTTGGTGACACCGAGGAAGATAGTATTTTGGGGGGCATTTGGGTTTTGGGAGAAACATAGCACCCCTGAAGATTCACGGATGAAGGGAAGATAGGAAGAGATGCTCTGTTGAAATCAAATCTCTACAGTATGTTCTAAGTTTAGAATGAAGATGATCTTTCCTTAAGGATGCCAAGTCACCTGTAGAGTTAGGAGCTTTGCTCACCATAGAGGAAATCCCAGTGGAGTTGTGATTTTCCAGTCTGGCCCTTCTTTCTAAAGCTCTCATTTGAAAGGCATGTTGCCCTGCACATAGGAGCTTTCACTCAAGACTGAGTCTTTGGTTTACTTCTTAGTGACTTCTGTGTATATTAGATTTCCTTAGAAATGAGATTCAGGGTACTTTTTTCCTCCAAAAATTGTTCCTCTCTGGGCATTTCCATTTAGGAAATCAGTGTGTGGTTGATTGAGAACTAGGGATTGAGGAACAATTTTTATTGGAATAAAGGGTAAGAGAGGAGCCAACCTAGAGGATTATGGGGTCTTTTCAGGCAGCTACAAGAGATGATGTGCAGTCTCCTCCAAACCTTAGTTTCTTTGTCTGTGAAGTGGAAATAATATTCCCTGTGTTGCCAACTACACAATTTTGGAGTGGCACTTTAAAGGAAAACTCTCTAAGAAGTGAAGAGATGATACAAAAACAAAGATGACTACCTTTATAAAAAGTGATCACAGGCATTAATGATGTCTTCATTTAAATTTCTCCTGTGCACATTCATAGGAAAAGATTCATTTTAGTTCTGGATCAAATGTATTTTTATGCCCTTTGGATCCATAACCTTATAGAACAAGCATTTATTGAACACTTGTTATGTACCAGGTACTATCTGAGGCCCTTTTCTTCTATTGAAGAGCAAAAGAGATGCAAAGATACATGAATAAATGCTTTAATATTTTTATTGTTACATGATTGTTTTTCTTTCTTTTTTATTCCTTTTGAGAGGTGAGGAAATACAGAAAACTGGTGGTAAGAAAGGCATGGATGTAAAAATTTTTAAAAAACATTTATGTGTAGTTTCATTTAAAGATATCCAATCACATCATTGCCAAATAAGTTGGGCCCCAATTGCATTGTGTTTCCTCCAGCATCTCAAGGCTGCATATGGCCCTTTACTGGCCTCTTGGGTGCTCTCTGGGGTCCAACTCTTAAATGAAAAGGTCAGAGGCAGTGGTGGCAGCAGAAGTAGCTGCTGTTTCTTTAATGTGGCTGGTGGTAGATTTTAAGTATTGTAATTAATTGTACTTTTTAATTGTGCGTGTTCTCTAGGGTTTCTGAAATGAAGGGCACTGATTTTAAGAAAGGAAAATCAACCACCAGCTGTTCGAGTCTGTGTGCTTTTCAGTTTTTTCCTGTGGGTCAGACACAGACTGCTTTTAGGAGGTGCTTAAGAAACGGATTTGGCCCTTGGCTTCTGAACCCCAGGGGGAGGGTCATGAGATTTGTGGTACAGTCCAAGGTCAAGAACAAAAGCCTGAATAAGTACATACACAAGCAATCTAGAAGTAGGGCTTAGGGGTATTGGGAACTTTGGAATTGATTATTCTGGGAAGCCACCTGAGCACTAGGACGGGGAGTCAGGGGACCTGGAGATCAGCATCCAGAGCAACTGATGACTATCATAGCTTAGGTGCAAGGGCTAGAGCTATGGGAGGATTTAGATTGGATCAACCAAAAGTGTCTGTAGGCCTTGATATCTGCTGGACCTGGGGCCCAGGCTGACAGGCAAATCCCACTTCTCTATTCCTGCCTACTTGCCATACCTCTCAGGCAGGCGCTTGGGTCATAGTGGTCAAGAAAGTAGTGAGCTGCAGCTGCTTTTTTGTGTTCCTGAGGCTGGTGCAGATATGCTCTGCCTAGGACAGACACCATACTCCTCCCTTGCTGTCTATGCTCCTGGACACTCTGTACCAGGCAGTTGCTCCGAGTCCTCTGAGCCTGGTTAGGTCCCTTGCCTCTTTCATCTAGTAGTCATGGCTCCTTCTTTTGTAGTGATATACTTGTCTCACTACCTTAGACAGTAAATTCCTCCAGGGCAGGTGCCCTAGTCCCTGGCATGGTGCCTGGTACCAAAGAGGTACTCAGTCCACATATTTTGAGAGAAAATTAAGCCTAAATAGGGTTTTCAAAACTTTAAGCATTTGGATACCATCTTTATAAATTTTGCCATATCTGAGGACTCTTTGTATTTAATTTGACACGTTCAATCAAATTAATTTTTGAGGGTTTTATTATTTATTTTAAATTTCATTTGTTCTTTTTAGAACAATTAGAGTATTTTTGACATATTTATACAAACATGGAGTATATCTTATTCTAATTGAGATCCCAGTCTTGTGGATGTACACGATGTTGAGATTCACTGTGGTGCGTTCATATATGTATGTAGGAAAGTTGTGTCAGATTCATTCCACTGTCTTTCCTATTCCTATCCCCCAAATTTATTTTATTTTTTTTAATTTTTTAATTTTTTATTTTTTTTGGTACTGGGGATTGAACCCAGGGGCACTCTACCACTGAGCCACATCCCCAGCCCTATTTTGTATTTTATTTAGAGACAGGGTCTCACTGAGTTGCTTAGGGCCTTGCTAAGTTGCTGAGGCTGGCTTTGAACTGGCGATCCTCCTGCCTCAGCCTCCCAGGTGCTGGGATTACAGGCATGCGCCACCACGCCGGCCCCCAAATTTATTTTAAATCACTTTTTAAAAAAAAAAAAACAAAAAAAAAAACCTAACCTTGCTTTTAAGCACTAATATTTGTGAAATAACAATTTTCTCTGCTAGCAGTATTTTTTCTAGTATGAACACATACAGATTAAACTGTTCTACCTGAACACTCACCTTGCACACCACGTATGCTCAATGTGCAGGCTTTAGGGTCCTTACTGGCCCTAAGATGGTCGAATTTCCCTGCTGCTGTCCCCACTGACAACATCAACATCTCTGCTACTGCCACCACTGCCACTAGCCTTACCATCACTCTACTGCCTATCTGATTGCTTTCAACAGCTCTGAGGCCTCCCTTCATCTAAAATCCAGCCAGTCTCCTTTTTCCATAAGACCTTACCTCTCTGTTGGACCACAGTTCTGTGTGTGCATGATGCCTTTTTAATATTTGAGAGGGTATTAAATATTAATGAAGTGATACAAAGTAATGCCAACCATGGGCTCCAGGAAATGGAATTTGGAGTGCAAGTGGGAGATTTCTTTAAGGACGATATTTAGGATGGAATAAACTTCAGGCGTCACCTTGGGATGAGATATGTCTTGACATTTTGTTTAATTAAAAATTATTGGTAGGCATGTGGTGGATTCCAGTAACTTGGGAGGCTGAGGCAGGAAGATCACAAGTTCAAGGCCAACTTGGGCAATTTAGTGAGACTCTGTCTCAAAAAATAAAAATGTGGGGGAACTGGGGATATAGCTCAGTGGTAGAGCACCCCCGGTCTCAATCCCCAATACTGAAATCAAAGTATTTATTATATGACTCAAACCTTCTCCATTACAGGATCATACCATCCCAGCTCCCCAATCTTTTGTTTCATTAGGTATTTTGTATTCCTTTTCTGCATTCTTCTTATTTTTCTTCTTGGATTTTTCTTGATAGGGTATAGTAGTAAATTGATCAATAACTTCTGGGATATAAAGGCTCATTGCCTGGAATTGTGAGTATAATTGGACCTGTTTCCTGGTCACATGTCTCTGAGTACAAGAAAAGTAACCAACTGCTCTATGAAAGCTAGTGTCAGAGAGGCAAAGGGAATGAACATCACCTCTGTGGTCATGAGAGCAGGTTAAAGTCTGCCTCTGTGAGTTCCTAGCTCTGTGACCTTGAATAAGCCATGGATCTTCTCCCTTTTTTTATGTAGAAGAGGGATTATGTTATTATCTTTATTCCATTTGCGCAGGGTTATTGAGAGGGGGAGAATGGTGTGCACTCATATCTATGTCTTCATCATCTCAGGATGCTTGATACAGAGTCTGTGTCTAATTGTGCTGTAAATGTTGACTGACCCACTCAGGGCAACCAGCTTCTCCTTTCTTAGACTGAAGTCCATTGTGCCATGTGGTCCTTCAATGTACACTTCAGAACTATACAGAGTCTGGGGCAAGATAGCCAGGATTCCAGAATGCTATGGACCCTTAGAGTAATTGTATTTGGTGCATGGATATCTGCAGTTGACATTGATTATGTTATTTCTCTTACCCTTTAAATTTGGCAAAACATGACATGTAATACTTAGCCATTACATTCCAAATTCTCCTTGTGTAGACTCCATTGCTTTAAAAAGCCTGTAGAGCAGGCTGTGAGCCAAATCTTCGGCAGTGTCTGCCAGGATTGTCTGAAAGCCAAATAGGAGCTTCTGGGCCAAGAGTGGTTTTTGGCCCAGAGAGACCACAACACCTCACACCAATAGGGAGGGGAAACCCACTGCCCATAAAACTCAGTGGAAAGAACAAAAAGAGACATTGAAGTCAGTATAACTCAGAGGGAGTTTCAATGGTGTCTGGCAGATAAAGGCTCAAATTCTGGAATCTTAGGTCAGATTGTTGTCTCCAACCACAGAGGTGACATGCCCAGGGACATAGTGACCTCATTTTGCTCTGGAGAGACATGGATAGGTATCATAAGACTCTCATCTGACTGGGACTGAATGGCAGCCTCTGTTTAGAGATAGATGTCTGACAGGATCAGTCAGGATGATGTAGGATGTCAGGAGAGCCCTGACAAGGACAGGGGAGCTATTCAAAAAGAGCCTTCCTCTGTGATGCCTGGAACCAATCTGATATGTCCAGAGGTTTATTTCATAGGCTTGGTCCCCGCTTCCCCACCCCAAAGCAAAATGAAGTAATAGTGATAAAAACCACCACAAGCATCCTTACCTGCATAAATCCATCCTCATTATTTGTGCTTGGTTGGGAAGCTTTGTCATCACAGACCACACCTAATCCAAATACGTGCCTGAACTCAGTCCTTGACCTAAAATGTGATTAGTGAATTATGCTGGTTGGAGAGGAAGGTAATATATCATCAACAGGCTATTCAGCTGGAGGAGGGAGCTTGTGAGTGTTCCCATAGGACCTGAATGAAAACATGATGTCTAATATTTCAGCAAATGCCACCCCCACCACCCAGGACTATTGCAAAACTGGCCATTAGGGCTGCTACTGGAGTCTTGGCACATTCCTTCCGTCTTGTCGCTGAGAATTATTTGTGAAGTTATGTTGTGGCAGTGTACTAGAATGATACTAATCATGTCCAGCTCTGTAATTTCTTTCACACAAGGGACTCTGTGTTAGTAACCAACTTCAAACCTATCACAAAAATCAATTTAGTTCTGTGACTCAGGATGGTATTTCTTCTTTTAAAAATCATACATTTTGATTACAATTGACCCTCCTTTAGTCTAAAGATAAACTCAGACCAGAAACCATCTGTCTGAGGGATATTCTCAGGACTATTTCTTGGCTTGAGTTTATCTTTGCAGAAAGAATTGAATGAGTGGGCAGTGTAGAGTAAGTGCTTTGTTTTAAGTAACATTAAATCTGACTTAATGTAAGTAGCTTAATGACATGAAATGGCTAATGTCTTTTTCTTATTAAAAATTGGAAGGGAAGCTAGATAATTCTTAAACATGGTAAAAAC
Organism: Glaucomys volans; assembly: GCA_020662805.1. Lineage (NCBI taxonomy): Eukaryota > Metazoa > Chordata > Mammalia > Rodentia > Sciuridae > Glaucomys > Glaucomys volans. The sequence continues at coordinate 766,694 of JAJEJO010000193.1, read as the reverse complement.
TTCAAATAATACCAAAAGATAGCCAAAGTGAAGTGTCACACACTTGACCCTCAAGCAGCAATTGTTGCCTGATTCGTTTTGTTATTGCAGAGAATTGTCTATGTATATAGGATGCATGAGAATTTAAGTTCCATATCTTACATTTGTTTTTGTTTGGTACTGTATCTCCAGTTTCCAGAATAATATCAGCCATATAGAAGAAGCACAACAAATATTTGTCCCATGAATGAACAGATGTGTAAACATACATAAGAGTAGTATACTATAAATACTGCTCTGATGTATTTTATAGCTGTACCTTTAGAGGACCCTCATCCTATCTGCAGTTTTCTGGTATTCCATTGTATACATGCACATGATTGCTTTTTTTCCCTATGATAAAAGAAAAGAAGGAGAAAAGTTTTTTTAATTGTTATTCTTATTTGACTTTTAAAAGAATTTTAGTCTTGGACTGGGGATATAGCTCAGTTGGTAGAGTGCTTGCCTCACAAGCACAAGGCCCTGGGTTCAATCCTCAGCACCACAAAAAAAAAAAGAAAAAAAATATTAGTCTATTTAAGAAGAAGATTTCACAATGCTAGATTAGTCATTATATATTGGTTGGCATGTTTCATTTATATAGAGAAAGAGAAAGAAAGAGAGAGAATCAAATAGTTTAAATTCTACCAAATTTCAAAAATACTTTTTCATCATTTATTGATACATTTATGATTTTTTATGAAGGCTTACATTTTAAACATGCATACAAATTATGAAACATTTTATTTTGTTACTTTTAAGAACAGATTGTCAATTATAATCAATTTACGTTTGCTGAATATCATTGATTGTCTTATTTAGGCTTGATACTTTCAAAATAAATGGTACACATCTTTCTATGATGCTGTCCCTATTCTTAACTTAAAAAATTCAAGCTCTGAATAAATCAGTCTTTAGCAGAATAAAAAAATTGATTATTTAATACTGTTGATGCCATTTAATTGACAACTTTTGAAAAAGATTATGTTCTCTCCTGTAAGAATGATGATCAATTTTGAATTTCTATATAATAATTATTTTTTAAATTTATTTATTTTTTCAAATTATTTGTACAGACTGCATTGTACACAAATGGGTACAACTTTTCATTTCTATGGTTATACACAATGTAGATTCACACCATTCGTTTAATCATACATATACATAGGGTAGTACTGTCTGTCTTAGTCTACTATCTTTCCTTCCCCCACACCCTCCTGCCCTATTTTTCTCTACACCATCCAAAGTTCCTCCATTCTTCTCTTGCCCCCCATCACCCCTCCCCCCATCCTCCAATATGTATCATCATTCACTTATCAAATGAAACATTCAGCCTTTGTTTTTCTTGGGCCTGGCTTATTTCACTTAGCATGATATTCTCTAAACTCCATTCGTTTACCAGAAAATGTCATAATTTTATTCTTCTTTATGGATGAGTATTATTCCATTGTGTGTGTGTGTATGTATGTGTGTATGCATATATATATATACACACATATATATATCATATATATATATATATGATATATATATATATATATATCACAGTTTCTTTATCCATTTATCAATTGAAGGGCATCTAGGTTGGTTCCACAATCTAGCTATTGTGAATTGAGAAGCTATGAACATTGGGAAAATTGGAAATCCTTATGCTGCAAAATGAAACTAAACCCACATCTCTTACCCTGCACAAAACTCAAGTCAAAATGGATCAAGGATCTAGGAATTACACCAAAGACCCTGCACCAAATAAAAGAAAAAGTAGGTCTGAACCTGCATTGTGTCGGCTTAGGACCAGACTTCCTTAACATGACTCCCAAAGCACAAAAAATAAAAGCAGGAATCAATAACTGGGATAGATTCAAACTAAAAAGCTTTTCCTCAGCAAAGGAAACAATCAACAATGTGAAGAGAGAGCCTACACAGTGGGAGAAAATTTTTGCTGCACCCACTTCAGACAGAGCACTAATCTCCAGAACCTATAAAGAACTCAAAAAACTTTACACCAAGAATACAAATAACCCAATCAATAAATGGGCTAAGGAAATTAGCACATCACAGAGGAGACTCTACAATCAACAAATACATGAAAAAATGTTCAACATCTCTATTAATAAGAGAAATGCAAATCAAAACTACCCTAAGATTTCATCTTACCCCAATTAGAATGGCTTCTATCAAGAACACAAGTAATAATAAGTGTTGGCATGGATGTGGGGAAAAAGACACACTAGTACATTGCTGGTGGAGTTGCAAATTAGTGCAGCCACTCTGGAAAGCAGTATGGAGAGTTCTCAAAAAACTTTGAATGGACCCACCTTTTGACCCAGCTCTCCCACTCCTCAGTTTATACCCAAAGGATTTAAAATCAGCATACTACAGTGATGCAGCCACATCAATGATTTCTTCCAATTCACTAATAATTGTCATTTAGGTTGTTTCTGTCCTTTTATCAGAGGAGTGGATGCTTTGTGAAAGGAAGCTTATGGGGTATTAATTGAAATGGAGCTTTCCCAGGAGCTCGGAAAATTGGTTATTTAATGCTATGTAACAAATTTCCCCCAAACATAGTAGTTTCAAACAATAAACAGTTATTATCTTGTAGTTTTTATGGGTTAGAAATCCAAGAGCAACTTCACTGGGTAGTCCTGGCAGTCATTTCTAGGTTCAACCAGTGGAGTTTACTTCTGAGCTCATTCACCTGGGTATTGGCAGGCCCTAGTTCCTTGCTGGTTGATGACTGAAAACCTCTTTTCCTTTAGGCAGGGCTATTCCCTAGACTGCCTATCTTCAATTCATGGCAGCTTGCCTCACCCAGAATGAATGATCCAAGAGTGATCCCAAGGCAGAAATAAGTCTTTTATAACCTGATTTAAGTCTTAGAATCCAATAATCTTTTGTAATCGAATCCACAGGCAGATCATCACTTCTGCCATATGATATTTATCATACCCACCAATCCTGTGGGAGGAGGCTCCACAAGGTTATGAATTCCAGGAGGTGAGTATCATTGGGTGCCATCTTGAAAGCTGTCTACAGAGAAATGAGCTACATAACACCCTGACCTCATTGGAAATAGAACTACAAGACCAGAAGTTGCAAAGTCTGCTTACTGACTCGTTTATTTTCTTCTGGCACTGCTACTACTTTCTGCACATCTGTTATATCCTCTGCTAGTTTTACTCATGGACTTATTCTCCTCATTCCATTAGTTGACTGGCATGTGGTCTTAAAAGTTTCGCTAGTCTAACTTCATTCATGCTCATATAACTTTATGTCTCCTTCCTACCTCTCAATGCCTCAGCTATTTAATTCTAAATTTCCAAAAGATAAATCTATTTGTTTGAACTTATTTTTTTACATCAAGTCATAAGAAGAAGGTCAGCCTCTTGTACAGAAGCACTGGGGTTACATGTCCACCTGGGGCCATCAGTGGTGCCTGGGGGCTGAGATTCAGTGATTCCCAGTAGGATTCCTTAGGCATAAATATGCAAGGCTTTGGCCAAGTCTCTTAAGGTACACACTAGCCAACATCTTTAGTGATTAAGAATACAGTCAAAGTAGGACCTAATTCTTAGTTCCAAATTTATTAGCCATGTTTTCTTAGGTAAACTATATATGCCATCTCTATAAAAGGAAAATATAATAGTATAGTGCTTGATAGCATAGTCACCACAGTTAAATGAGATTTGCACATAATGTTTGGCATGGTGCTGGGAACCTAATAAGCTTCAAAATGTTAGCTATCATTTATAATGCTATAGCTTATTGCAGATGATATGTCTGGGGCCAATTGATGGAATGAAGGAAATGCCTCTATCAGTTCCATTCATTCAACAAATATTTGTTAATAATGCCTTCATTTGTTGAAATTTGCTTTTTGGTTTTAAGTACATATTGAAATTTTATCTGTGATTGACACATTATCATATAACTTACAAGATGCTTCAAACTTTATATTTAAAATTTTATCTACAGGCACCTGGTTCCTCTAGAACCTTCTCTCGCTTTTCATAGATAACATCTATGTCTCCTCTACCAAGAGGAGGTAACAATGGGTAATGGAAAAATCCTGGACTTGGCTCAAGTTGTGGATTTGAATCCTGGCTCTGCTTTTGACTGGTTGACAAGTTAGTTCCTTTTACTGAACTGGTTTTCTCCTCTATAAGATGGTTCTAATAAAACTTACTTCACCTCACATAAGGTCATAGGGTGTGGTGAAGAACACAGACTCTGAAGTCAGACCACTGAGTTCAAGTTCTGGTTCTGCCTTTCACAAGATGACTCTGCATGAGTTGCCTAGTCTCTTGGTGTCTGGGTTTCTTCATCTGAATCTTCATCAGCACTGTGCCCATGGGGTTGGGTTGGGAGGGTTCTATTGGCTGATGCAAGCAAAACATATAGGGTGACCTGGCACATGGCAATTACTACATAAATGTTATCTATCTTTACATAGTTTTGTTCCTGAAAACCAAAAACAACATTTTGCTAACTCCATCAGAAATAAAAGCAAAAGATCAGAGATATTCAGAGGTTGGAAGTCATGAGTTCCTCTTTGTCATCTTGTCTTTTGCAGGAAGGTTTTGCATCAGAGTCTTCTCTTTTATGTTGTCAGGAGAAAAAAGTTCTGGGTTGCTCCTGCCTACCTCTATCAACAGCTTCGGCTTCATGAAAAGGGAGTCACAATTTCATGTCATTTTGAAGCACTTCTGACTCCATAGACTCTGAAGTTTCTCTTCCAACCTCTTTGACTTCCTCCATGCCTTGCTGGAGCCACTCCTCATAGGACATCAAGGGTTTCTCTTCTTGTCTCAGTCAATCCATCTCTAGAACTCAATTTCTCTGAGTACCTATCTTAACTTCTACCCTATACTTTCACCCTTTGTAAAAACAAACAAATAAATAAATAAGTAAAAATAAAAATTGAACACCTTTTTCTTTTCTCTGTGTTTTAAATGTGCTTCTACTTTGTTGAGTCCTGTAAGTTCCCAATTCCATCCTCAGTAGTGTGTAGTGTTTTCATTGCATGTTCTTCTCTTCTTACAAGTCTGTCCTCTCCAGTGGCTTAAATTCTCTTCTCAGTGAAGGAGGTTTACAAATATGAACATCTGGTCAAAGTTTCCTCTCTGAATTTGAATCCTTTGAGATTTAGACTCAGTATGTGTAAAGCCAAATGTAACACCCACCTTTTAATATAACTTCTCATGTCTCCTCACCTCCGTGGTGAATGACACTGCCCTGGCCTTGGGCACCCAGAGATCAGAGATATCCATTCTCCCATTCAGCAATTTCAACACCCATTGTGTGACAAGAATTGTGCAAGGCATGAAAAATACAGATAAGCATCCAGCACAGTCCTTGGACTTCATGATGAGGGAGGATTCACATGTTGTAAGAGTATGGCACGTGTGGGTGAGTCTGAGGAGGGAGACATCTGAAGTGCATGGGAATGGGACTCACTCTGAAGAAGCTTCAAGGAGGAGGTGAAGCTTGACCAGAATGTTAAAGGTGGGAAGATTTTCAAAACTGGGGTAGGAAAATTCAAACAAAGGGTAGTTTGAGCCAAAATAAGAAAAGAGAAACGGCCAAGAGCTGTCAGGACCTCAGCACCTCCCTAGCCAGGCACTCCGCCAGGGGCCCTTCCCTGCAGGCCTCTGCAGATCTGTCTCTGGCATTTGTCTTTGCCTCTCATTCCCCTGTTCCCTATTCAGTCTTCCATTGCTTTGTTGTTTTGATTTTATTATGAACTTTTATTATAAAACATTTCAAACAGGCAAAAGTGGATAGCATCATGACTCCAAACACTCTTCACAGTTTCAAAGATAATTCTGTTATCTCCACCCAGAACCTCCCATTGATAGTATATTGATTCAAACCTCATGCATTACATCATTTGATCCACAAACATTCCTAAAAGAAAGGTAAGGAACTTCCAAGAAGTGTAGCCAGGACAGACTACTCACAATTTAAAAACAAATAACAATAGTTTCTTAATGTTATATGTCTAATTCTTAGAAATGACTTTGCTTTTTCACAGTTTTTAAACAAAGATTCAAATAAAATATTTATTTGTGCTTAATTGAGATTATTTTTTAAAATTCTGTGGTACTGGGGATTGCATCCACAGGCCTTCTACCACCAAACCATATCCCCAGTCATTTCTATTTTTAATAAATTGCTGAGGTTGGCCTTGAACTTGTGATCCTTCTGCCTTAGTCTCCCAAGTTGCTGGGATTAAAGGCATGTGCCACTGTGCCTGACTATTTTTTCATTCTATAGATTCTCCATCCATCCATCTCACTCTTCCTTTTGCAATTTATTTGTTAAAGAAACCAGGGCTTTTGTCACGAATCCCTCCTGCCCCCTCACAGTCTGGATATTGCTAATTGTTTCCGTGTGGTGTCAACATGTTTGCTTCCCTGTCCTGACATGTCAAGTGAATTGGTGGATATATCTATAGATTTGACATATAGATTAAATTATTTTTTGGCAAGACGAACCTCTTGAACCATCATGAGATCATAACTTCTATTTGTTTCTCTTTTAATAGTTATCGCTTACAACCATTCATTCATAAGCAGCAAGATGGTAATATCATAGTTCTATCATTTCTTCTTCATTTATTGGTGGGAATATTTTTATGAGGATAAACTGTTCTTACTATTACATTTGTGGGGCACGTTTAAGGTAGGAAAGGCCAGATAAATACATGATTTTTCTCCCTCGCGTATCAGTTAGCATCATCCATGGTCATAGTCAGGCTTTCTTTTTAGCCTCACTATAAAATAGTTTATTTAATATTTGTGATGAATTGCAATTGACGCCACTCATTCTCGTGATTTGATGCTACAGTTTCCCCGGGTTTGTTCTGTGGTAGCTTTTCGAAGTTAGCTCTGAGTTCTTTCTACACAACCCAGTAGTCTTTTTGATAATTTCTGGTTATCTGACATACCAAAAAATGTTCCAGACCTACCTTTTATATCTCTTGCTCCAGACTTGAAGCCATCCACGTCTCCAAAGACTCTTGATGTTTTTCCGGTAGGAAACATTACAAGACCATGTTGAGTTCTAGAGTTCCCCATTACTTTGAACCTCACTATTACAGCAAACTTGGCCCATCAGCTTCTGCTTCCTATATATAGTTATTTACTGAATATCAATGGGGATAGATTCTGAGAAAAGTGCCATTTGGCAGTGTCAGTGTGTGAACATCATAGAGTGTACTTACATAAACTGAGACGGCTACTATATCATTAGGTGCTGTAATCTTATGGGACAATCATCCTATATGCAGTCCATCATGGACTGCAACATCTCAGGTGGCTGATGACTACACTTCATGTGTGTTGCTAGATCCCCCTAAAGTTCAGAATGACCCAGGTCCCACTTGCACGTAGCCATTTCCACTGGCCTTCCTTACATATCAGGCCCCTCAGCTGGATATCCCAAGTATGCTTCCCAGCCTGCCTCAACTGCAGTCCCAACTGCCCCCTGCTTCTCCCCTGTAAATCCAGTACACAGCAGCCAAGCCAACCCCCTAGTTGTTTCATGACCCAGTCTCCTATTTCCCTACCTCTTTTGCTCATGTTTTTCTTTGACTTAGAACACTTTCCTCTCTACTTGGGGACATGGTTGATTCCAAGTCTCAGCCAGGACATGTACTGGCCCTCCTTTAAGTGCCATCTCTGCTTTGGAAGCTTGTCTAATCACCTCATAGTCAATGTCCTCCTTTCTCCAAACTCCTGTGCCTCTGTCTCATGGTATAGACATGTCCACATTCCCAGTGGGACCATGAATTTCAAAAAGGCTGAGATCCTGGCTTATTTAGTCTTTAAATTCCCAGTGCTGCTAATAGTATGCTGACACATAGCAGAAACTCCAATAAATGTCGATAGAATGAAAGAATGCACAAATGACTAAATGAATAACCTATGTTCTGTTTGGTGTTATGGTTAGTAGGTTTCTGCCTTCACACCCACTTCATCTCCTCAGGTCAAAATCTCTTTGAAGTAGGAATAGGGCTTCCCCACCTTCACTTCTCTCAATGCCCCTAACAGTGACCAGTGTAGCTTAGCATAGCTACTCCTTGCCTACTGGTTGAGTTGAATCTGTGGCAAGAAAGAATGTATTTTAAATCCAAAGGCTCACTCTTGCTTTAGTCAATAAGGTTTGAGCTTTTGACCTATTTAATTCTACCTTAGTTGCGGAGGATTTTGAAACCAAAGAAGTCACAATTCCATTTTTCTAGTTTTGCCATTATGCAATTTGGATAGGTCAGCTTATTTTCTTCATGCCTTTCTTTTCTTTCTCTTGGAGGCATCCTGTGTGATTGAAGCTCTTCTTGGATCATTGCAAAGTCTCAGCGTGGCAATAAAATAGCTTCCCAGAATACAGTCCAAGAACAAACAACCAGTGACCCTGGGATGATAGCACAAAAATGCTATTGACAAAAGATGGCCAGAGAGTGCTTGCCTTTATTTGGACAGAGTGAGGAAAGAACTCTGTGTGAGTCTGTTAGCCAAGCACACCCTGGGTGTTCTATTGCTCTTTCAGGGAGTGTCATGTGCCTGTAATATCTGGAGCTAGGGAAGGGATCCAGAGCCCTCAGTGGTTGCACAGAGACTTCTGATTACAGATGTAAAAAGGGGTGATATGATGTGCTGCTCATCCTGGTGGCTAGAGTTGGGTTTTGTTTCCATAGGTTGAATTTTTTTGGCCATGTACATTTTACCATACTAGTTTTATTTTTCTTTCATGAAGAAGACCAAAGTTTCTCCCCACCCCCTGACCCTGAGGAAATTCAGAAGTCATAGGACATGATGGAATCTGGATGTCTTGAGACCTTCTGTCTAGTCTCTGTTATTTCAATAACTAGATGTGGACACAGGACCAATCTCTCACCTCTTTGTTTCTTAGTCTTATTATCTACTAAATATCTGGTCTTAGCTATGCCTGAATTCTGTTCTAGTTCTGAATATACTTTATGAGTTTTCCTGCTGTTGGAAATTCTGCTGATTCAAGTGATTTCTAAAAGAAATGGCCTTTCGAATCTGGTGGCTGATGATTTTTTTAAAAAATCGACTCTGGAGTCCTCAACTCTGATATGTGGGACTCCTCGCAATGTGGAGTTTTGAACACAACACTGAAGTTTCCCAAACAATAGTATACGGCCTAAGTCCTTGCTCTCTTGGCCAAACTACAGAGTTCCAGCATTTCAGCTGTTGCTGCTTCTCCCAGATATAGTGGACACTTGTTTATGCTAAGAATACTGAAGAAAAAAAATAAATGGCTAATAAGAAAAAATATTTTCTTTCCTGAACCCCTTAAATATTCACTTCAGGTGACTGAGGTGATTCTTATATAAAGAAGGTTAGGAATTTTCATTCCCTAAATGCCTCCTCTGCTAGGCACAAAGCTAAATGCCTTCCATGTGGTCCCTCACTGAATACTTAAAGTGGTGCTGACAGTTATCCTCAATTTACATGTGAACCTAGTAGAGAAAAGTTGCTCACTAAAATGCTATTTTGAAGGGGGGAAAATTGAAGGTGGTCAAGAGAGAAGAGGAAGAACAATGGGTTTAAACTGAAATCATTTGCTCAAACCATATGGAAGATCATGCTTTTGAAACTGAGTTTGTCCCATTCCAAACTTAGTGTTGGATTTCTTCCTAAAGATTATATTCAAAACGGCCTAGTAATCTCTCCCTCCTTTCACTTAGCATTTCCTGGCATAAGTCATCAAAAGCCTGTGTGAAAAATGTCAATATTTTCTACTAGAGGAATGAGATGGGAGACCCTACCTCTCTTTCCCAACTCACATGGGTTACTTGGTCAGATTAACCTCACCTTTCAGCAAGGATTGAGCCAAAGGCACCTATAATAGGCAGATTTTAAGAATGGACTGAATGAAATTCAGGAGTTCAGGTGCTTGGAGAGGTGCCACAGTAAGGGATGTCATCTTGTCCTTGTGGGGAAAGAGGCTTAGAAAGAGGTACAAGAAGCCAAGCCATTTTCATTGACTTATATCCACCTTCAGGGTGATTTTTTTGTATCTCAGTCCTGAGTTGTTTATCAATTGAACATGGTTCATCTCTATTATAAAATGAAACTTAACTAGTGACTAGAGAAGTATGTTTTTGGTTAGCTCTGAGAAGCCTTGCTCTGGGAATCCTCTCCCCTCTATTTGCTGCTTACAATTAGCAACTGAATTTTTCCCAATGTTCAAACCTTGCCTTAGACAAGGAAGACACACAGTCTATTTTAGGTCATAGCAGTGGGGGCAACAGGGGTGTCTGCGTGGACATTAGAGGTCCATCTTTAATCATCCTTGCTCCATGGTATGGGCCACAATATATGGGTTCGATTTCAGTGTGAACTTGTCTACATTTTTTTCAGGGCTCTGGTCTATACACTAAACCTGACCAGACAGCTTGAAGGGCTGTGAGGTGTACCTGGGACCAGAATGCTAAAGACTTGAGACAAACTCTTTGTCTCCATGGGTGAAGTCATTTATTTCACAAGCTCCCCTGACAGAGGCTTTCTACCCCACATTCCTCCCACACTGATCGACATTTGGGAAGAAATGCTTTCTTCCTTAAAGAGAAAACTGAAAATGCCGAGGAGAGTGTTAAGAGCAGTAGAGAGGCTGGGGCCACATAGTCTCCACTCTCTCTGAATGCCCTAGGCCCCATACCACCTCCTCAGTGATTTGGTCTTGGGCAGGACTGAGAGGGTGGTGCTAATGACTCCTGAGTGCTTGGCCCCAAGCATGGAAAAAATCCCTTATACTTCAGACCACTTTGTGCAGCTGACACAAGAAGGAGATTCTTGGTCATTTGAATAGAAGGTACAGGATGATAGAAGGAGATTTCCTGCCCACTCCAATTCATTACTTGTTGTACCACATGCTTACTCAAGGACCTGCCTGGCTATGGATTGGGCAGGGAAAGGAGCCCTATCTTGGCAGCTCCTACTTGGCTGGGTTTTAGTCCAGTTGATGATTCTTTTCTGACTGCTGCCACCATTTGCCCACAGTTGGTTTTCCAGGACATTGTATTCAAGCCATTAGGACTTTATCTGTCCTGGGCTACCTCCCAGAAGTATCCTTTCACCATTCTTACTGAAGACCCTGATCCTGCACCCACTGTCAGCCTTGGCCCCATGTGACCTTCTGAAATTGGGTCCACTTATGGCTACACATTTTCACTCATTCTTATGCTCTATATCTGAACTTTTGGTAACTGGTTTTCCTATCCCTTCAATTCCTACAAAGGAGACTGGGTGGTATAGGCCTGGTTGGTCTGATTCTGTGTGGTTGGAAAGTAAGAGGACCCCCTTAGGCACAAATGGTGAGAAGGTGAAAGTTAGAACTCAGGAGATAAGAGTAAGGAGATCTATATAAATTTCAGGAGCTACATTGTCTTATCAATCTGAGTTAGTGTCTTAAAGGAAAGAAGATGAAAATGAGAAATGGTGAGAAGTGAACCAAGGGAACAGTCCCTGAGCCTCACAGTTTCCTCCACCCCTGAATTTTGCACATTTCCATCAGAGTTTTATGGATGGAGCAGACTCATTCACAAGGACTGGGAGTGGGGGCAGGTTATTCCTCCAGCAGGTAAACCCATACTTCTGGGTCAGATCACTGTTGAACTTGGTTTTAACACTGTGGCTTAATAATTGGAAGAGTGAAATCACAACAAAAGTACAGACAACTACATATTGTATCTATTTTCTTATCCTGGGGTCCTCAAAGAACTGGATGAGAAGAATAACTTCTCTTCCCTTCCTAGATGCCAAAAGTCTGGCTTTGGTTTTCTTTAGCAGTTGACTTTGTCAAGCTTACTCCAATAGAACAGCCTTTTGTGTATTTTTTTTTTTCTGCCAAATCCCCTTGGCCTCTGAACTAAAGCAAACTCCACTGAATGTTATTGCTGAATAGCTCGCGGCATGTTTATGGTATGTATGACTTTCTCTGGCTGACCTCACCGGAGGGGGCTGTTGCTTAGCCAGAGACCCATTTAGAGTGGCAGGGGATGAGAAATTATAGGCCGTCCAACCTAACCTCAGAGGTAGGCAGATCTGAGAGGCATTAAGGAATGAGATCACAAAACATCTGGAGAAATATGAACTGACAAAAACTAGCCATTGTGGTTTCAAAAGGGTAAATTTTATTTGACAAATGCAGTGGGAAAAAAAGAGAGAGAGAAAGAAGGAGATAATGTGGAAAGCAGAGGGTTATAAGACAGTGGACATAAAAGATTAGGATTTCCAAAAGGTTTTGACAGAGTAATGCTAAATGGGCTCACACATTGGGTGGTACCTCTAGGTTTCCCAAAGGGGTGAACCTAATCATTGCAATAAAGAGCTCAAGTCAAGCGGTAATTATACTTTTCTTTTCCTAGGGGCACTCTCCTAAATCCTCAATTATTATACACTTGGGTAGTGAGACTATAGCCAAGCAAGACTGTGTAGTTTAAGACATCCAACTTTCTCTGCAAGGTGCTTAGTGTAATAGGTTCACTTTGGAGTATCTACAAAATCTGTTCTGGAAAGATGGCTGGGTTGCTTGACTAGGACCATCAAGACACTGAGGAAATCATTTTCCAGTTGGCTAAAGGCACCAGTGTTTGTAAATCAAGTTTTATTGGAGTACAGCCATATCCTTTCATTTACATATTATCTATGATTCCATTTGTGCTCTATAGTAGAGCTGAGTAATTGTGACTGTTTTTTCCATAAAACCTAAAATATTGTTATGTAGCTGTTTATAGAAAAGTTTGCTAATCTGGTTTTGGTTTATATGCAACCTTTCTCTACCAGTCATTGAAGGTAGCCCCATGCTGTTCTCTATCACTTCCCTCTATTTTCTTTTGTCCACAGCACATGCCACTCTCAGCAATATCTGGTTTAGTTATTATATTTTGACTACTTCCTCCTACTGGAAATAAAGGTCCTGAAAGGAGGAAGTCCCTCCTGTCCTGCTCATCTCTGTATGTCACTAGCTCATAGCATATTGAAGTTCTTTAATCTTTACTTCTTGCAGGAATGAATGAATGAAAGTTTGCACTAAAGCCAGGGTGAGACAAAAGAATGATAATAAGGAAGTAAACCTGCTGAGTGACTTGGTCAGATATTTGAGCTTTCTGCTTAACTGGTCAGATGACACTAGTCCCATATTCCCTAGAAGAAAAATCCAAATTGATCTACACACTTACTCTTATGTCAAATTGTAACCCACTCTGGCCAACCTAGGAAAATATTTCCCTCCATAACTGGTGAAATTTTCAGCCATGGATATTACATACTTATCAGTAGTGGCTGCCCCTTCTCTGTGATGGCTCCATTGTCCACTGTGGCTGCCTCATGCTCATGACCAGGATAAGCAGGTGTGTCTCCCAATGTCTGGGCCATGCCCTTGAGGTGGGGATAAGTGGAATGCATTAAAGATACCATGTCCATGCAATGATCTAAATTAATCCTGCTTGCTATTTGGAACGTTGGCTTTACCTACATTATACTTGTTTTTATTCCTTAAAAAGTAATTAGGGAATTGATTGCTATAATTACATAAACTTGAAAACCAATCATCCAGTAAAATAGAGCTTTGTGGTATTAAGGAAACAATAATGTGAACTTCTTAAGAGTTAATTTTTTAAAATTCCAATATTTCTTGAGTGCTTAGAGAATAATCTGCAATATAAAAGGACACAACTCTACCTCTTGGGTTATCTTTTACCTTACACATTCCTCAGGGGAGCTCTGAAACAAACACAGTTCATTGGGTAGCTCTGAAACAAACACAGTTCATTGGGAGCTCTGAAACAAACACAGTTCATTGGTATTTTGTGAGCTATGCCATCTGGAAGATAGAGGTGCTGATCTGTAAGAAAATTCTCTTTATTCCATATATATTTTAATTTGTCTTAAAATGACTGTGGTGGGCTAATAGGGTCAAATCAAAAGGACCCAAGAGCCAATTTTAAGCAAGTTCCACTGGTGAAAAATAAAATGATTTGAGCATAAAATGAAGATAATAGCTGCAGTGGATTGGCACTCATTAAATATGATTAAATCCATGAATTAAAAATGACATTGGAAAAACAACAACAACAATTAGCTGCTCACCATTGGAGAGTGCTAGGGAACCCACTCACTATTTTGAACACAAAAGGGAGAGACTTAAATATTTATTTTTGTCTCTCCTGTATAAACTGTGCCAATGGATAAGCAAATAGCAGACAATGGGGAATTAATTTTGTAAATGTATCCAGCTAAGAAGTTGAGAAGAGTTCATAGAATACAAATATCCCTGCATGAAACCACCAGTGAATTAGTGAATTATACCATTTAGCACACGGGACTCCCAGCATCACCGAGACCACCGGACATTTTGCGCCTCTTTGACCAAAGAATGCATAACTGCCTTGGAAGTAGTCTTACCATTGGGTGATGTTGAATCTGATCAAGATTCTGGTTACAATCACCAATTTACAGGAAATGCAGGGAACAAGAGGATCATGTTAAAAGATATCTTGTGAATGCAATCAGCAAAGGCAAGCTTGGAAAGCTCTGTGAGAAAAATAATTTTTTTTAAAACAACTAAATAAAAAAGGAGGATGAAGGGAGGGAACTTATAGATTGAAAGAAAGTCAAGAAATTTATCAGTCAGTCATAATGTTTGGACCTTCCTTCCTTGCATTCCAATCCCACAAATTATAAAAATAATCAACATTTCTCAACTGGAAATTTGAACACCTACTAGGTGTGTATTAAGGAATTATTGTTAACTTTTAGGTGTGCTATTTATATTGTATTTTAAAGTCCTTTTGGTAATACATACTAAAATATTAGTAAATAATAACATACATGTGATTTGCTTGAGAGGAATACATGGCAGAGAATAAGTGAGGGTGTAGATGAAACATGATTAGTGAGTTGTAAATTGTTGGGTGATGGGTTCATGGGGTTCATTATACTCTTCTTTCTACTTTTGTGTAAGATTGGCATGTGTTATAGAAGTTTTTATTAAATGATTATCTTGGCAAAAGGAATCATAATTGTTCACTTAGTTCTTTTAATGGCAGATGGGGAAGGTGACATGTAAGTATAAATTATTCATTTAGAAACTTATCTGTGTGCACCTACACTATATAAACAATGTTTTATATGTAATGTATATGTTATTTATAATATTAGTATTATATATGTTATGTGTAAGTTATCTAGATGATAAAATGCATGTTATTTAGATAATCACTGGTTATCTAAGTGATTTAAAAATATTTAAATAATTAGTCCAGTGATTTGCTTAATATAGTATGTGCTATCAATTCATCATGGAATAACACACAAAGGCAGTACAAATCCCATTGGTTGACTTGTTCTTTCTCTCCTAAAAATCCACTATGTTCCCACTCGAAATCAGGCTCTAAGGATACCAATCATCTCAGTCATGGTTTGATCCTGGAGAAACCAATTTTCTCCTGGGGAAAATGGGTGAGTAAGAAGCACCAAAGGATAGAGTAGCTACCCTGTGAGACCTGGAACCAGAAGCAGAGGGAGTGCGGGTGACCACACCTGAAGAGAAGGGAGGGGCTAGCTGGAAGACATAGCCCTCCTCAGATGAAAGCAGAGAGGGAGTAGGTGGGAGGGCAGAGGTAGCAGCAAGTTGCTCTGGGAGGGCATTTATCTGACTTTTGCTTAATAGGGCCGGAATATAGAATGTATGGGGAAGGATGCAAAAGATGGGTTTAGTGGTGAGAATTTTGTGCTAAGAAATTTTGGAGGATGTGGAAGAAGAAAAATGTGAACTTCTCTGTGCAAAGTCCTTAACCTCTTATTTCAGTTGCCTGCATGGCTCTTGACTGACAATTAACTTGAAACAAAGTTGCTCACAGGAGATGCTTCCCAGAATCCTATCTGCACTCCCTTCTTGCCAAGCTCTGTTCTTGCCCCCTTTCCTTCCTAACCCCCTGCTCTGCCCTCTCTCTCAGCCTAGGCTTCTTTTGTTTCCCTTTCCCTCTAAGTCTCCAGAGATGAGAGGGAAATCTGTCTGATTTTCTTTGCCTGCATTTAGCTACAACTGGATGCTACTTGAAATTGATTCACCAATGACCTTCATGCCTTTATTCAGTTGAGTTTTTCAACTAGACAGTACTTTGGAAATTAAACAATTTTAACTCATTTCCTCCCTCCCTTCCTCCCTGGTTCCCCTTCCCCTCTTTCCTTTCCTCCTCCCCCTTTCCCTTTTTCCCTCCCTCCTCTCTCTCCCTCCCTCCTCCCTTTCTTTCTCTCTCTACCTGAAGTATTATCATGGTAGCATGTATTATATGATCACTTATCTTTATGACTTTGGTTTAATTTACCCCTTTAAATAATAATTTAAAAAACTTAAACAGTCCAATGAGGGTAATTCCTTGTCATTTATTGAGAGTTCTTTTTTGGGGGGGGCAGTTAAAGCAAAACATTAGCATTCTTAGCTGTTCACTTATTTATACTACAGGAAACCAACAGTTATGCAAAGCTCCTGCCAACATAATCACGAGCTGCTGTGTAGAGTCTTAAGTACCTCATGGAAAAATAACTCTGAATTGGAATTCTTCCCAAAAGGCCAGCTTTGTTAATGCTTTAACAACTGAGGTAGGCATAAAAGAAAAATAATTAAAAAAAAAAAGAAATTTAGAAAGAGTTATAAATATAAATGGCTGTTAAACTTTTCAGCAGGGTGATTTAGTGTAAAAAGTGTAAGATATTAGCACAAACGCTCTGGCGATAGTAGTACAGCTGTGTCATGTCTTTAATTTACCTAGAATTAATTATAGGTTTAAAATGCTTTATAGTTTAATTAACAAACAGAACATAGCCTCAAGTGTGTTTTATTAACCTGGTTGTGCCTCGTATTTCAAAATAGTCTGGAAATATGGGAGACATGCTGTATGTCTGTGCACATACGTACGTGTGCCGCACAGAAACAAATGTGGAATAGGATGGACACGGTGGGTTTGTGGTCTGTTGACACAGTCACTCTCAAAACATACATTTCAGTCACGTGCCAGGTAAGTCATGCACCGGCACTAACTGTACCTTTTAAAGGAAGTTCCTTTTTTTCTTTTCTTTTAATGTTTTATTTTGCTCTTTCTTTTAAAAAAGATGCTTCCATAAGCACTGCCTGATCGTATGTTCTTTTCTTATAAGTAAAGATCTTTGGAAATGAGAAGTATTTATGAGGTTACTGGGGAGATTTTCATTTTTACTGAGTGCAATGGTCTGAATGTTTGTGTTCCCTCCAAATTTATAGGTAGAAGCCTAATAGTAGAGGAAGTGGGGACTATGGTGGTGATTAGGTTATACAGACAGTGCTCTCAAGAATGGAATTAGTGTCCTCACCATAGAGGCCCCAGAGAACTGCCTTGCCTCCTGTGAGGACTCAGTGAGAAGGTGCTGTGAACCAGGAAGTAGCCCTCACCAAACTCTCAATCTTCTGGCACCTTGATCTTGGACCGCGCAATGTCCAGAACTGGGAGGAAGAATGTCGTCTATAAACCATGAATCTGTGCTGTTTTTTTTTTTACAGCAGTCCAAGTGGACTAAGATGCTGAGCACATGGGAGAACAATGATAACACCACCTTTCTTTTTAACGAAGTCATGTCTTTATTCTGAGAGCAGATGGACACAGGTTGGATTTCCAGGGGTTCAAATGTGTATAGCACCTCAGATTTTGATTGCTGTGTTCATATGTTGGGGCTCTATACACTTCCCATCAGGAGTTACTTGTCCCTCATCTATACCCACATCCCCATTTAACATGCCAAGTTAGTTGTCCTGGTTCTGTGGAAGCTTTGGATGATTTCTGATCAACTTGCAATCTTGGCTCCACAGTTCCAGGAGAAGCAGGTGAATAGAGTTCAACATGGCAATGATGACCACAATGGCCCCTGTTGACTGAGGCATCATGTAAAACCCTGCCCTCTGATTTTGTTCACGGCTGACCACGGCTTAAAGGAAAGGCCAGTTATTCCCTTCACACAGGCAAGAAAACCAAAGCGTGAAGAGGTCAAGTCAGAACACAGATTTGTGGGTGCCTGACCTGGGCTGTGGTCAGGGGAACTGACTTCAGAGCTTGGCTCTTTGAATCTCAGGGCTCCTGAAACCAGAGACTCCATCTAGCTTCAATCTTCACCTGGAGAAAAAATCCTTTCTCTCCATGTTACTGGAGGTATGGGAAGTTTCCAACTGAACATGAAACACATTTACACTTCTTTTTTTAACCAAAATTAAAAAAAAATTCTTTGGAGATAGAAAGGATGAGATAGAATTTTTTTCTAGATTTGAATTTTTTATTGCAAAAGTGACAAGGCTTCTAATAAAATTTAAACATTACCAAATTGAAAAAAGTGAAAATTTTCTTTCTTGCTTTTAAAAAAACTGTTGGATTCATGCCATATAAACCCAATTCCATTCTCCAGATGGAACGAGATGAATAATTTGGACTCTCTTCCTTCAATTTTCTCTCTCTCTCTCTCTCTCTCTCGCTCTCTCTCTTTCTCTCTCTCGGCAGTGGTTAAATGGACAGACAAACTTTGGAGCCAAATTCTCTGGAATTGAACCTGATCATACCATTAATAGCTAAGTAACTCTGTGCTAGTAATTTCTCTGTGCCCTATTCTCTTATCTGTAAAATAGAGATTACATGAGTTAACATATAAATCAGACCAGGTATTGACATATGATAAGCCCTTAGTAAATGTTGTATTTCTTTGTGTGTATTTACATATATTTGTACACATTGGGTGAGGGTATATAAATTATTTTGTGTCTTGCATTTTTAACTGAACAATGTTACTATTTCAGTATTGTAAAACTACTTTTTTAAAAAAACTTCTATACAATGTTTTATTGCATACATGTAACCTGTTGATAGATGTTTAGCTGTATCCCACATTTCACTCTTATAAACAATGCTATAGTAAACATCTGGGTAAATAAATCTCTGCATTTTTCTGAGTATTGCTATAGGATATGTTTCTAGAAATGGAATTGCTGATGAAGACATATGCATGCTTAAAATTTGGAAGCAACTGCCAAAGTGCTCTCCCTAAAGGCCATATAAATTTGTAATTCAGAACATCAAGACTGGAGGTGTCTACTTCCCCACAACTTTGCCAATGTGAATGAGAGTATTTTTAAATCTTTATCATATTCTTATGTAGAAAACCCCCCATCTGATTGTTTTAATTATATTTCTTTGATTAGTAGTAAGGTTAAGCTTTGTTTTAATGAGTAGAATTACTATTTGTTATCTCACATGAATTGGCTATTATATTTTTGCCAATTTTTCATGTGGGTGTTAAATGAATTTTTTTTTTACAGTGCTGATGATTGAAATGGGATTTGTGTGTGCTAAGCAAACACTCTACCATGGAACTACATCCTCAGACCTACACTGATTTTTAAAATTCTTCTATGTTCAGGATTTTAATCCTTCATCAGTCACATTTGAAATTCTTACACAGATAGATATGTGAAATCTTCTCTTCTTTAGATGAGAAAATTCTCTCCTATATCAAATTCATACAGTATAAGTCCTTTCTCACATTTTCTTTTAGTAGGTTTTTTCCCAATATTTAAAAGTATGCTAAGGAAAGAAACCAGGGAGAGAGAGGAAGGAAAGGAAAGGAAAATATTGGGAACAATATTGATCAAATTATTTTGCTATATTGTGGGCATGTATGAATACGTAATAATGAATTCCACCATTATGTATATCATAGTGTATCATTTAAAAGTATGCAAAATAATATAGCTCTATGAGTACCATGATATTCTTAAATAAATAGGAAATTATTAGAGAAGTTGAAGAAAGACCAGGGGAAAATATGTTTGGAAAAACTAGTACAGATTCACTCATTCATTTAGTCAACACACATCTTTTGAGTGTTATCTTATGATACATAGGTCATCACTGGCCAGTAGAGTTTCATATCATAGTTCAGCATATGTGCTGTTAAGGGTAATAGCAACTGGCCTCATGTAGCCTCATTCAAATATGGCTAATGTGACCGAGGAAGAGAATTTTTATTTAACTTTAATTAAAGAGTTACTTGTGATTACTGACCATCATGCAGGATACTACAGGTATAGATGGTGAAACAACAGAGCAATTGTGCACGTGTGTATGTATGCATGTGCACACATATGTGTGCATATGGGGATGTGGTTGGCATGTGTATGTATGTGTAGGCACATATGCATATAGGTATTGTGAGATAATGCATGTGAGAATACAAAAGGTGTAGCCAATGCTTTGTGTTGAAAAAAGTTGTCAAATTTTAGAAAAAGTTCATGGCTGAATCTCTCTGTGATTTAAGGATAGAATAAAGAGGACTTTTCAATGAAAGACAGATTGTATTTTTAGGCCTTGAGGTTCCTAGCTCTGCAAATGAGAATGGATGCATCTGTTAGTTGTTGGCCCTCCCTTTTCAAGCTTTCAATATATATCTCTGCCTAAATTCTGTACCCCCCAGCTCTTTCCTGCATGCCACACATCTCTTTTTCAGGAAGACTGTACTGAATCTGCAAACCTAGGGGCCTCTCTCTGTATTAACTTCTCCCTTAGGGGAAAAAAGATGAGCTTTCTTTAAAAAAATAAGCTGAAAAGATGCCAAGGTAGAACATTCTGGATGTGGATTGTGAAATATCTTCAATATTTTCTGTAGGGTCCCCCATGTGTTTCAAGAGTTTGGAGTCATAGTTGTTAATTCTCTTGACACTGAATGGTTCAGACATGTCCTGTGAATGCTCATTTGATGATGTTATCATGCAGATGTATTTGCATGGTGGAAATTCCTGCAGAGTCTAGGTAGAGAATCCTCAATTTTCATTTTCAAAAGAAGATAGGCCCATTGGTCTGTTGTGTAACATGTAAACACATGGTCAAAATCATAGCAAGGTTGTTTTTGTGACTCTGGGAGCAAATGAATGTACATGCAAAAGTGGTTGTCTGTGTGAGAGAGGAGGATGGGGAAATCCCAACTTAAGTCCAACAGCATGACTGTGCTGGTGACTGGAGCCATGACAGGTTGTCAGGCATATGGATGCCAGATTTATTACTAAGGTAAATTGTATACATTATATATAGAGTTGGCTGTGCACCTGTCAGGTGGAGACTTGAAGGCAGACTATTCCATATAGAGGACATAACACCTTTATAGGAAATCAGCAGGGTGCCTAGAGGAAAAAAATCATCTTGCAAAGTGCACTAGCACGCTTTACTTGTGATGAAATCGCGGGATAAAAACAAAAGCAAGTGCTGTGGAAGTGTTGGACCTTGAAGTTTACAGAATGTTTGATGTGGCATCTAATGAAACTTTAATCATGAAATTCATCCAAATTCATTGAGATAAGTGGAATGATAGGAACTGACATGCAGCAGAAGCTGTTTCAGCTCAGAGTGGTGATTTATGAAGAGGCAGAGAGCAGGATGCTCCTGGCTTACCCTTCTGGCCTCACTTAACAACTTCATTAATAACCCAGATAAACAAGCCATCAAGTTCATGAGCAGCATCTGATATTAAATTGAGAGGTGTTAGGAATTAAAAAGAAATCTTAGACAATGGGCCCATATGGAGAAAAACAGAAAAGTAGTAACCCCAAATAAACAGAATTCTGTTTGAGTACAGAAAAATTAGAATTGTTTCCAATAATATCCAAACACATTTGAAGAAAGAACGGAAGCCCACCAAGTAATAGTGGGAATTACTTTTATGATAACTGATTCAAGATGCTTTCATTGAATGTGCACAGCAACTTTATGATGTGGATGGTATCACTCTTTATAAATGCTTCACACTGAGGATCAGTAAGCAAAAGCAATTCTCCAAGAACTACACAGGTGGTAAATATTAGGGTTAGGATTTGACTGTTTGCAGGTTTATTGGCCTGTGGAAACTAGGGTTTTCTTTTCTGTGTTCTTGCTACTTAAAATGTGGTCCACAGATTTACAGCGTCAGTGGCACCTTGGAAATTGTTAGAAATGCAGACTCTCCAGACTCTTCCTAGAATTTTCAGATGATTCATATGCATATGAAAGTTGGAGAGTTCCTGGTCCACTCTCAGTACATAGGAATGCAAGATCCTTATGTAGACAACCCTCTGTGACTGTCTTTCTTCCTGACACAGGTCATCATTCCAGTTCACCCACAGACCCAGTGCCACCTACATCTCAGTCAAGGTAACCAAGAACCTCACAGCCACAATCAGGCACATTTTAATTCTTCAAGGAAAGAGATTCCAGAGCAAAGAACTCTAACCTCAGCTTCATTCAGGTCCTGTGTTTGCTGTTACCGTAGCATCTGTCACTCAGCACTGGACTAGTTGGGTAAGGGTTGTCAATTAGCCACTGGTGTGAAATCTTGGAGGGCAAGGTTGGTTGGTTATCCATCCTGTTCCCTGTCAGCTAGCACAGAGACCCACCTGGCCTGGAGAAGAATTGCTCAATACAAATTTATTGAATGACCATGAAGTGAATGAATGAATGAGTGAATTCTGGGGAATTTTTTGTGCTACCTGGGCTACATCTCATTGATGACTTTCCCAATGTCCTAAAAATCAGAGGTTTGTTGAAAACATCTGGAAATATCTTTACTGGCATCTCCACCCCTAACCACAGGTATATTTTCCTTCTAGTTTATAGCAGATGTTCTCTTCTGGCACAAACCAAAGAAAGGAAATCTATAGTATCCTCTTAATAGTGAAATTTTTAAAAAGTTGTAAATAAAACAAACTATTTTCACAGAAAGGAATTTTTATGTTTTCATTTCTTTTGCATGTTGCAATTTGTGGTAGAAGGCTGAGGTCACGGCACATTCATTCACTCATTCAACAAATATTTATAAAATCCTCAGACATGCGCCAAATGTTAGAGATATTCAGATGATCGATACACAACCTACCCACCCTTTGGAACAGAGAGACTGACAAGGGAGATAAGAAATAAATTGTATTAACTAATTCAAAGTAGTTCATGAAGTTCAATAAACATTTATCATCAAACATCAAGTTCCATCTCCATTCTGTGCACAGTCTTAGCTGCTGGAAAGATGTAAGACAAATCTTCCCTCAGAGCGGATCCCAACCCAGGGAGACGAACACATTAACAGTATCATGTCTCTGCTGTGGTGAGGACAGAGTCAGGAGTGCCAGGATGCTAAAAGATCGGGACAGGAGGACACTGAATGGAGGGGGGTAGGGGTGGGAGAGGAAGAGGGCAAAACAAAAGGAGGTGTCTTATGAGAGTTTTTTAGATACGATTCCTTTGCTGTCTCAAAGCTAAAGCAAGACATTGCCAGATGAAGGGAGAGTGAGCATTGAAGTCAAGGTTTCTTTACTTGAATATCGGATCAGAAAACCTAAGTGCCAAAATAATGGTGCTTGGGAATTAAGGAGAGGGAGAGGTCATGTGTGTCTCAGAGACAGGATGGGGCACATAAAGGCTAAAATACTGGCACTAAGATGGGGCAAGGAGTTTCTATACTATAGAGAGATTTCAATAGATAAACAGCTGACTCCCTTTCTCTCCTTCTCATTCTTTCTCAGTTTTCCAGCATTTGAAGTTTTCAATACATTAAAAATTGTTACAGGCTGGGTGTGGTGGCACATACCTCTAATCCCAGTAGCTCAGGAGGCTGAGGCAGGAGGATCATGAGTTCAAAGTCAGCCTCAGCAACTTAGTAAGGCACTAAGCAACTCAGTGAGACCCTGTTTCTAAGTAAAATACAAGAAAAACCTGGTGATGTGGCTCATTGGCTCAGTGGTTAAGTGCCCCAGATTCACTCCCCAATACAAAAAAAAAAAAAAAAAAAACCCAAAAAACAAAAAAACTTGTTACAGATAGCAGAATTAAAAAGGTTTAAAATGAAGAATGAATATGTAAGCACTAGTATTTAATCACAAATATAAGTATAAATGCAAATATAAAAGTTATAAATGCAAAAGATAATTGCAAGATTTATAAGATTCATTTTATGCTTCCCTATGCTATTCACTAGAGTTGGTGGATCCAGTCAGTGGATAAAATTTTGAAGATGACCATCATCTTCATTTTTTAAACCTGTTAGTATATTTCTGTAACTAGTTATTTGTATAATGTCTTTTGAACATAGGTTCAGAGGTCAAGTTGAAAAGCCACTTGAGGGGGCTGGAATGTGGCTCAGTGGGAGAATGCTTACCAACCATCCATGAGGCCCTGGGTTCTATGTCAAGCATTACAGGGTAGAGTGGAAGCCCCTTGAGAGTGCCAACCCTGGGCCAAATGGTTCTCTTGGTCTAGCTTCATATTACAATGGATTTTTTTTTTTATTCGAGAAGGTATCTGCTGAGAATGTTTTGTGTTTGTTCATGTTGTGGTTTGAGTGGGGCACTGCGGTTCTCGATTACACATTTAACCTCTTCCTGTTCTACTCTGTTCTATCACATTAGAGTTCCACATGGGGATGGAGTTTAATTCACAAAATCTCCCGGCCTTGTGGGCCCTGGGATGATAGCAAAGAGCTCTTCACATGTGGAATGAAATTGACCAAATTATGCTGTGAATATATCTGAATATAGCATGGTGAATTCTACCTTTATGTCTGTCTACAAAGCACCAGTTAAAAAACAAACAAACAAATAAATGGAAGACTAGAGTAGAGGACGGGGAACAGGGAGAGAGAAGAGGGGAGGGAAAGTAAAATTATTAGAGATTAAAATTGAGCAAATTATATTCCATGCATGTCTGCATATGTCAAAATAAACCTCAGTGTTATATATAATGCAGTAATAAATGCATTAAAAAAACAAATGACACTCTCAGAGCTTTAGTCCCTGACCAAGTAAAGCTTTCTGGTGCCTTCCTATGATATTGGTGGAGAGACTTTGATTGAAAATCCCAAGGTAGTTTAGAGCAAAAAAGCTCCCAAAGGAGATGATGGTAACCAGGAGCTTCAGCAGTCTTTTATATTGCTCTCCTCATCTTTGCTCTTCACAGTGAGATGTGATCTCCAGGTTCCCCTTGGTTTTAATTTTTGTTGTGCTTTCAAAACAATGTTTCTCCATGCTCTGGAGTTCTCCTCTTTGGTATCCAAAATGCAGCTTATGAATAACACAGAGGGTCTCAGAGGTTTTATGTGATGAACGACTGCTCATGAACATGAACAGGGGCAGACTCCAGTCACCATCCCTTGCTGTGCCTCCCTAAATCACAGCCAAATCCTTTATGTGAGGATTTTCAGGGAAACCAAAGGTTATGTTCTCCACTTTCTTTTGTAAATATGTCCCAGTACATTTGACCCTGAGACTGGTTCCCCTCACAGTTGGAGGTGGAGTCAGATCTGTGGTGTTTATGAAGATTTAAATCACTTAAAATCCAATTTCTTTTCCCCTAATCCCCAAAATGTAAAGAGGTACAATACTTTTTATAAGAATTAGGAGTTTCTTTCAGAAATCCTCAACATAAGAAACTGTAATTCTTCAGGTTATAAAATCTGTACTATATGATGACTTTTTAAAGTAAGCTCAAAGAGGAAGTTTTCTTTTTTTCTACACAATGATGACTCCCCACTGTGGCATTTTTCATGTTCAGTTCAATGATATAAAATAGGGACTATATTAGTTGATTTACTTCCAGAAACTCAAAAGCAGTTGACTTGGTAATGGTAATGGTAGCAGAATTGACAGTTGTGCCTTTATAAGAGAATAGAATGTAGATAATTTTCATGCTATTTCTATATAAAACCATAATTCTCAGGACAAAAATCCATTTAGAAGTAGCTTTAATGGAAAAAAAAAAACTTGAGCAATTTCCAAAGTTGGTTCTCATTTTACCTAGGTTTCATGAATTAGACATATTTACTATGAAGTAATATCATAAATACTTAAAATTAAACTACAACTGTCAAGCTGAATACAATATGCTTTATGATAGAGAATGCCTCCTTTTATTTCTATATTTGGTAGCTACTCATCCCTCAATTTCATTAATCCATAAAACACTTCCTATTCAATAATACAAAATGGGAAAATAAAATATTTTCATTTTTAGTATAATTTTTAAAGCAAAATTGTATCTGTGTGTTTGTGCTTGTTTAGGCAAGGGAAGGAGAATGATTATTTTCATTCCCTAAGATTGCAGAGTAAGGTGATAAAACAGCAAACACCCTTCTTATGAATGTACTCTTCTTTGTTTTAGAGGTGCATTATGTTGTTAATAGGGTATGCAGTTGATTCTGGTGGAGTCAGATTTGGCCTGAAATTTAGACTGCATCATTAGCTACAATGTAGTTTTACACAAATCAGTTAGCTTCTCTGAACCTTAGTTTCTTCATCAGGAGGATAGGTATAACAACAACTCATGTTTTTGTAAGGATTAGAAATATTGCATATATAGTTATTATTGTGCATAGCCCCAAGTTGGTGCCCAACCATTTCATGTCAAATAAATGTATCCATTTTATGATAGATAAATGCATAACATAAATGATAAATAAATTTGTATTCTATGCTAGACACAGAATTATCTATTAGAAATTTAAAAAGAAGGGGAAATTCTAGTCCTTATTCTCAAAAGCATCATGATTTTGCTTGGTGGGATTGACCCAAAAGAAACATGAACATAGCAAATTATAAAATAAGTCAGACCCTATTTAGACCTCTTGATAGGGGATTGTGAACAGTATTTGAGGGCCCAAAGGTGATAGTAATTAATTCTGAGTGGGGAAAAGGAGGGAGGGTAATTTGAGGTATCAGGAAAATCTTCACTTAAGAAAAATAACATTGAGGAGGCATCTTGAAGAATGAGCAGAATTTTGGCAAATGGAAAAAGGAAGAATAACTGAGAAAGAGCAGATGCCATTCACAAATGTATTGTGACCTAGGACATGAGAGTGCACTATTTTCCAGCAACAATGAATACAGCAGGATGACAGACAGACTAGAACAGCTAGTTACAGGCAAGTTGTGACTGACTTTGAACGCAAAGCCAAGAGCTTGAACTTTTTTCTATGAGCAATGGTGGACCTATAAGGATTTCTGAGTGTGGAAGTGATATCATTAGATCTAACTGTAAAAATGATCCTCTTCAGTGGTGTTGTAAATGAAAGTGGGATGACTGGGTGGGGGTTACTGTATTGGAATGGGGTTGGCAAACTTTCTATAAAGGGCCAGAAAATAGTTATTTTTGGTTTTGACAGTCTTATGGTTTATATTGCAACTTACTCAACCCTACATTTTCATCTGAAGATAGTCAAAGACAATGTAAATTGAGGGCTGCTGTGTTTCAATAAAACTTTATTTACAAAAATAGCTGACAAGATTTGTCCTCAATATCCAATGTCCAAGGGAAGTAGGAGCTCAATAATATTTGATTTTAGAAGTATAATATGATATAACATTATGGATGATTATTTCTTTAAAATATGTGTATCTTCTGGTCAAGTGATTCTGTTTCCAGTTATTTACCATAAGGATATAATCTAAAATGTGTGTATGTGTATGAGGTTGTTCATTGTAGAACAAGTAAGACAGGAACAAAATATTTACTTGGGTAATGACAGAAGAAAAAAAAGAAGAAAGAAATCTGGGATACTTTGGGCATAGTACGTTTTGGACTTACATTTAACATTTGATGAAAGCATAAAGTTTAAGGACATTGAACAAGCATCAAAACTTTTAGATGTCAGGGTAGATGGTGGAACTGAATTGTTATATTGTGTACATATGCAAATATATAACAATGAATCCTACCATTATATACAACTCAAATGCACCAATAAAAATGGGAAAAAATATAAAGGAAATAAAGACTGAAACAAGTAAAACAATTTTAAATTATAAAGCAAATTCCAACAAATAACTTGGTTTGGGCATACAAATAAGTAAATAAACTACATTCCAACAGGTAATTTGATATGGGCATGCAAATAAACATGTATGATACCAAGTATAGGCAGAGATCACAGAGGTAAAAATTGTTAGATTTAGCTACATAAGCAAGGAAACCATAAAGAAAATTGTTACATTGAACAGTTAAATTGCTAATAGTAGACTGTTTTTTCCCTGAGAAAGGAAATTTCATGTGATCTAGAATATACAGGTAAAGAAGAATGTTTACAACAAATATGAGAGAGCAGAATAATGCTTCTATGTATTAAAAGCTCTTCAAACCCAGCAAGAAAAAGTTAGATTTTCCAGAAAAAAAGAAACTGGACAAAAGGTATGAATGGGCAATTCACAAAACGTTTCCAACTTAAAATATTTGAGAAAATATTTAACCTCACAGATAAATAAACACAGCAAAAACTGTGAATAACTCCTCAACTGGCAATGCAGGTATTTTTAAAAGCCTCTGTCTCTGTTAGAAATTCTGATATTTCTAAAATCCAAGGGAAATAGGAAATAATATTTGGTAAGATTTATAGTGACTTTATGAATATTTGCTCAAAATGCACATGTCTTTTGACCAAGTGATTCTATTTCTAGTCATTTACCTTAAGTATATAGTCTAAAATGTGTGCATATGCATGAGGTTGGTCATTATAAAGTGTTCATAAAAACCAAAGACTCACAATTATCAAGATAAATGTCTAACAGTACCCAAATATTTGGTAAAATATTATTTTGAATGCTTCTATGAGGTCGTTTTTGGATTAGATTAATATTGAAACCAATGTACTTTGAGTAGGGCAGTCTGCACTCCCCACTGTGGATCAGCTTCATCCAGACAGTTGAGGACCTAAATGGAACAAAGACTGACCTCCTCAGGGCTAGAAAGAATTCTGCCAACAAACATTTGGGTGTGAACTGCAGAATTAACTCTTCCTCAGACTTCACCCTGCTGGCTCACACTGTAGATTTTAGACATAAAGCCTTTGTAACTGCATGAGCTAGTTCCTTAAACTAAATTTCTCTCTCTATATGTGGCCTGCCCTCTGTATCCCTAGTTCTGAATCTGTGAATTTAACCAAATACAGTTTGAAAATATTGGAAAAAATAGTCTGCCCTGAATATACACAGACGATTTTCTCTTGTTCTTATTCCCTGAGCAATGCAGTACAACAACTATTTACATAACATTTACATTTTATTAGCTATTACAAGTTATGCAGAAAGGATTTAAAGTATAAAGAAGGATGTTCATAGGTTATATGAAAATACTGTACCTTCTTATAAAAGGAGATGGGGCTCGGGGCTCCTGGAACTAATACCTCATGGATATTGTGGGGTAATTATGTATTTATACACATCCTACTGGTTCTGTTTCTCTGAGTAACCCTGATGAATGCAGTATGAAATTCCTATTTAGTAGTTTTAATAAAATTGAGAGGGCTTATTTAAATATGAATTATGGTCATGCACATTATCAATATATGCTGTTTGATTCATAGTTCTGAAAAAGACATTTAACTTTAGTATTGGACCCAAGCTGTTTTTGTCAACTCACTACTTCTTGGTTTTGTTCTTCAACCTTATGCCTTTTTACACAGCTTTCAAACAGGTGTTATTTTGGATGTGATGGAGTTATAAGTGCACTGACTTCATGCCCTCTCCTGAAACTGCCTGAAATTATGGCTTCTGTTGGCTTCTTGCTTTGCTTTGCTGCTTCAGGAACCAGGAAGAATAAGGTGTGTCTTATCTTGTCATGTTTTGTACATGGCTGTCTGAATTCCTTAACACCTAGATGCGTGTTACCAGATCCAAGGTTTGTAGTCACTTGAGCTGAATTATTCTTAAATGAAAATTGTCAAAATCACAATATCTTCCTGTGCTCTGCAGAAGCTACATTAAAAAAGCTACATACACCTGTGCTTCATAAAACCCAGACTGTCTTTTCAGAGACACCATTTTACAATAACATGTCATAGTTGATAGCAGCTTCATTTATTGCCTGGTTTACTTTTATAAGCATTACTTCATTTGATCCTCACAAATATTTCTTTTCCTAATTTTATGTACATTTATATGGAGGTAGAAGCCGTGAGAAGTTAGATATATAGGAATACACAGCTATTGGTTATGGGGAAAACAGGAATCCCCATGCTTATTTTCTGATTCAGATCTCATGTTCTTTCTCTTATCCCCCTTCCTTCGGTTCCATTCTTCAACATTATTTATCTATTACATTCTATGTCCAGGTATTGTTCTAGGTCTTAGGGACAAGAGGCAACAGAACAGACATCTTCATGGACCATTTCCATAGACTGTTTTCATGGAGCTTATGGTCTTAATAAGGAAGATGGGTATAAAAATAAAAATAATTCATTTTAATTGTTAGGTGCTATTGAGGCAGAATATAAGAGACCTTGGTTCAGCCTCGTCTCAGAATAGAATACCGTGGGTAAACAAATATTCTAGATAACCGAGACTTGCCCTTTCAAAAGCAACAATTCCATCTTGGAGGGAAGTCCTTTGAAAATTCATGAAATTTCCTGCTTTATTAGAAACAAGAAAGGTACACATCCCTTTTTGACCTCTGGTTCATCCTAATGCACTGAGCATTGATCTGTTTTGAAACTGTATAGAGTTCATAAATCAGTCAGAGTCTCAACAGGAAACAAATGGAACCTCAAGTGGAGTCACAGGGGAGAGTTAGATAAAGGGACTCTTTATAAAGGTGTAGGTAAGGTTGAAAGGACACAAGGTGAAGGAGTTACCAGTCTCTAGATTGCATAGCTATAGAAAAGGGGTACCCAACAGGAACTGTAACCCTCTTCTAACCTGTGCTTATAGAGCAGGGAGGAAGTTGGGACCCTCTGATCTGCTGAGCCCAAGCAGGAGTCAGAGGCAAGAAGCTCTTGCTGTCCCTGTGGGTCCACTCTAGGGCAGATAATGGGATGAGAAAGATGTAGGAAGTGGCACAGCTTCTC
Source organism: Glaucomys volans (assembly GCA_020662805.1). Taxonomy (NCBI): domain Eukaryota; kingdom Metazoa; phylum Chordata; class Mammalia; order Rodentia; family Sciuridae; genus Glaucomys; species Glaucomys volans. The sequence continues at coordinate 735,783 of JAJEJO010000193.1, read as the reverse complement.
CTGGTTTTTGCTAGCAGGTCTGCTTTTCTAGCTGTTCTCAACTCCAATGATTTCAGGAATGGTCTCCTTGCTGGTATGCACTGTTGCCCCTCTACCACAATCCCTTTCCCTTCAGCAACCAAAGTGATTTTGGAAAAAGGCCATAAGACAAAAAATTGTGCCCCTACCTCCCCACTGCTTATGGCTGGTCAGTTGCTTCCATTGGCCTTGGATTAAGATCCAGATTCTTAAATAACCCTTTAGGTCTCAATTGTGCAGTTCTGTCCCCTTTTCCAGCGTCACCAGGCACCCTTCCCTTCCTCACACATGGTACTGGTCAGCCTTCCTGTTGCTGTCTGTGCCAAGTTTTCTCTTGCCTTAGGAACTTGTCACTTTCTCTCAACCTGAAATCCTCCTGATGGCCTCATGACTGGTGGTGACTTGCTTTCCTCTTCTTTTCCTTCTCTTGCCTCTCTCCCTCTTCCGTTTCTTATTCTTCTTCCTCCTCTGCTTCCTTTTTCTCTCGATCCTTTCCATCCACCTGTCTCTCTCTCCTCCTCCTAGTTATTAGATTATTAAAGTATTCCACTTTTTGAGGCATAAGACCATATACCAAAGGGCTTAGATTTTGAGTATATAACTTGGTGAATGTTTACACATACATATATCCATAAGCACAATCACTCAGACCAAGATCAATAGCATTTCAGCCCCTGTGAGTCTTTCTAGTGCTCCTGCCAGTCAATATCTGTCTATATCCAAGAGTCAAAAAAAAAAATCATTCTGAGTGCTATCACCTAAGCCAGTTGTATCTGTTTTTGAACTTCATATAGGTGCAATCATACATTCTGTACTCCTTTTTCTATAGATTTGCTCTTTGATATAGAGTCTATGAGATCTTTCATGAGGTTATTTATACCAGTATTTGCTTGGTTTTGCTATGTACTATTCCATTTGTGGGCATACCAGAGTCTGTTTATCTTTCCATTGCTGACAGGCATTTGGTTTCTAAGTTCAGTTCTTATGAATAACATGACTATGGCAATCTGGGCCTATGCCAGAGTATAATTATTGGGCACTAAGGTAGGGATATGTTTAGGTTTAGTAAATGTTGCCAAATATTTTTTCAAAAATAGTTGTACTACTTTACCCTCCCTCTAGCAGTGTGTAAGAGTTCCCATTGTTTCACATTTTTTGTCAACACTTGGTATTAACTGTTTAATTGTAGTCATCCGATGGATATGAAGAAGTATCCTTATGGTTTTAAATTTGCATTTTCCTGATGATTAACAATATTGAGTATCTTTTCATATGTTTATTGGCCATTTGGATAGGCTCTTTTATAATGTACCAATGAAGTCTCCTGCCATTTTTAAATATTGTTTTTATCCTACTGATTTATAGAAGTTTTTGTTTTTTGCTTGATTTTTTTTTTTTTTTTTTTTTGGCCAGGTACATGTTTGCAACCATCTCCTCCTAGTTCTCAGCTTGATTTTCCTTCTCTTAATAGTATCTTTTGATAAACAGAAATTCTGAAATCATATTCAGCAACCTTTTCTTTTGCAGCAGTATGACTGGGAAGTCAGGCTCTTCTTTGACCTTTGTAAGAAAACATTAAATACATCACTTCTCATTAGAGACTGTGAGAAATCTGCACTGACCTTCTTGTACCTTTAGCCCTCCTGGACTGTCACTGACCTCTTTGGACCTGGAGTATGCATACAAGTGAAGTCTTGTGATGCCAATGGGTGTTGAGTGGCGGTGGCTTTTGGTTCAGATAGGCATTTAAACTCACAAGCCCCAGTCAGCTTTGCTGGCACCAAGGACAGGGCAACCGAGATAGCAGAGCAGGATGTGTGTGTTCACAGGAGAGAGGGCCAAGTGGATAGAGACCATCTCAGTTACAGAAATTCAGAGGCTCTGGAATCCCTTCAGCTTTATAAGTAGCTTGTGACATCCCCTGTGGTAGATTCTTAGAAACTCTGCCCACATCTCCCACTTCAGAACCAAGGTACTCTTCCTCCCCTGCCCCCTGCCCCCCACCACACCCAGGAATTTTATCTGCTGGTGGTTATAGTGGAATCTTCCTCAATATGAGAATGTCTGAAGGAGCACCACACATCCCCAGATCAGCTGAGGCCTCTTGCAAATATGCTCTAATTCACTGTCTCCCTCTGTCTAAGCTCCTTGACTTCACAGTGCAGATCCTGGGAGTCCTCTTCCAGAAACTTCCTGCATGCACGTATCCCTTGAGGGATGTGCTCTGGAACTATCAGGGACACACATGGATATGACTTGTAGAGGGGTTTTCTGTGTCATCTGTATTTTATCAATACTGGCTCTCAGTTATCATTAAAGTCTCAATAATGAGCACAGGAGTTGGAATGGTGCATAGTCTTCTCCTGGATCCCCTTTGTCTTGGATCCAGTGTAGGCATTCTCCTATTGAGTCCCTTATTCCCTGAGGTAATGTTGACCGAGTCAAATCCACAGACTTCCCTGAACCTAAAGAGTGACCAAGGAGCCAATTGTTAATGTTGTTCCAAAGTGGTTGAATATGTGTGCTTATACACACATATGCCTAAGTTTATACACATGCGTGTTATTAACTTACATATATACATATATGCATACATAGGCGTATTTCACATACATTCATATGTGTACCAAGCTAGTACACTATTAAATAAAATGAATTCTACCTTCAAAACCTGCCAAAGTAGGAAGGCCAAGTTCACATTTAGGAATTTCAGGTTCTTTGGAGTTTTACAACACAAAGGAAAATCAGCCCAACCCTAACCCATAAGACAGCCCACCCTCATTTTTCTTCCATTTCCAACCCCACTCAGTTTTACTATGGCTGGTCCTCTTTGGCACTTTTCTATTCTGTTCTAGTGTTTCTTTATCATTCTCACCACTTAGCCGTTATCTTGTTTATTTTTTAACTTCTTTATTATCAATCCCACCTGAAATTGATGTTAAAGAGGGCAAGGATCACATGTCTCTTGCTCACTTCAATCACTAAGGTTGGTGCAGATTCTTGTTGAAGGACTACTGCAGATGTTGGGAACAAGTGGGGTGGGGCCATAGTTAAGGGGAGAAGTTGCCCTTTTTGCTAGTTTCTTGGTTTTGTTCCAGAAGCTTGGAATGGTAGAGTGACACACCCCCACTGGAATTTCCTGGTTTTGACATTAATGTCCTGCATCCTTACAATCCCACAGTCCTGGGCAAATGGGGACACTGTCAAGTATGATCAGAAAGTTGAGTAAGGAAGAAATGAATTTCTCTGATAGTCAAAGGGCTAGCTCTGCCTTTTTAGTACTTACTTATAATGAATAAGAAAGGAAGAATATTTCTCAGAGTACTTGAAACATTTATGCCTTATTCCCAACCTATCAGAATTGGGTTAAACATCATGTGATGGAAAAGAGCCAATTTCAAGTCACACTGAGGTTAAAATGTGAATCTTGATAAATATAAAGTAAGTGGATGTCACCTTCTTTTGAGCAGCTTCTCTGACATTCTATTCTGAATGATATATGGTTTATTGTCTGCCCTTGGTTTATTTGAAAATGCTGTGGAAACACATAAGTTGTTGACATTTGGAGCACCACTAATGAGGAAAACTTATTGTCTGTTATGCCAAATTGAAGTGAACAGAAATTAGAGTCTGAGGAAGATCTGGCAGCAGCAGCATAGTGCCCAACAGAGCCACAGATTCCAGTGAAAGAAACAGACCTCCAGGAGGTTGAATAGAAACTATTGTGTGCCCTAGTCCAGAAGTGACTTTCTGCTTAATCAGAACGTTGGCTCCTGGGATGCCCCTCCCAGTGGGGCATGGGTTATGATGGCTTTCTGCTGAGGTGTCAGAAATCTGACCAATGGTCGCTAAACTTTGTGAGAGGTTTAATTTTTCTCACATAAAGTGAAGTTGGAAGGTAGCCAGTCCTGGTCGCAGCTCCCTGTGTCATTAGGGCCCAGTTTCGTATCGCTCTTTAGCTCCTCTTATCATGCGTTCTTTCATTCTTCGTGTTGTTTTCATGATTCCAAGATGGTGGCTCTACCACCTGCATTTGTGGATGTTCTAGCTAAGGAAGAGAGGAAGGGCAAAAGGTCAAAAAATGAACCAGCTCCAGAGAGCTCTCCAGAGACAACATCCAAAGATTTCTACTTTTATCTCATGGTTAGGATTGTCACATGGCCCACATAACCATTGCACTAAGAATATGCCCACGGCTACCTAGATGTCTTAATGTCTAGGGCTATGTTACATAGCCACCTAGACATCTCATTGACTAGGACTATGTCATATGACTACCTATGACTTCAAGGGCCAATCAAAAATGAACTTTTTGGCTGGGACATTACTGCCTATTAGACCCACTCTACTGTATATCAGGATTCCATGAGTGGGGAAAGGGAGAGAGAGAGCAAGTAGGCACCTAGTGGAGTTTGGAACAAGATGAGACCCTACCTCCCTCTTCTGCCAGAAGGTAGGTTAGAAATCTGTCTCTCACTGAGGCATCTGCTTGGGTGGTGGGCAGGTAGACAGTGTGAGCTCAGTCTACATATTTCACGAAGTTTTTTAGTAGATGAAATACCAAATAAATGGAAATTAGTAGATGGACTAATTCACAAGACTCTCTCATGCTAAAGAAAATGTTATTTAGGTGCAATGTAAGGGGAAAATCATCCAACTTTTATTTAGAATAAATGAATTAAAAATAGTTTATAATCAATGTAGTACATGTTTCATGCACCAACTAAAATTGTGCTTCCAGAAAAGTTGTGCTGTTGATTTGAGAGTAAATATGACACCCATTATTTCTGTTTAGATGTACATATTTTCATTGCTAATATAGGACTAATCAATGGAAAGTTTAATAATCAACTGAATAACATCCCTTGGGCATCAGAGAAGGAATGACTGCTCTGGTCTGGAGTTATCTAGAAAGGCTCCCTCCATGGGGGAAGGGAGACATACCTGGATCCTGTGGTGGGACATTGGATTTGAGCAGCTGGAGACCATAGTGCAGAAGGCACAGGATCAACACAGTCTGGGATCTGGATAACTAAAGAGGACCTGAGGGAAAATAAACTGAGATGATTAATTTTATGAGTCCATTTGACTGCTTTAAGGGATACCTAGATACTGGCAAAATGTTTTTTTCTGGTGCATCTGTGAGGGTGTGTCTGCAAGAGGTGTGTATTTGAATAATCTCAGTATAGAAGATCCACCTTCACCAATGTGGGCAGGCATGGTCCAATCCTTTGAGGAACTGAATAGAATAAAAAGGTCAAAGGAGGACAAATTCACAACATCAACAGTTTATAGGACCCTGAGATACTTTACATGAGAACATCCTTTTTTTCTGCAATTTCTCTAGTCATTCTTCCAATGAGACATAGTCAAAGTTATCAAACAGGCATTGCACAGTTTCTCCATGAGGGGGTCCTCTTTGACAACCTGTTATTCTCAGTCATGACAATTCTGTGCTGGCCCATGACCTGATGGTGGGCAGATATTTCTCTGCTGTTCCCTCATGCCAACATAAACATACCAGAAGATTTCAGTGGGTCTTCACTTAATGGATCAGACAGTATGGTGAGGTGAAGAATATTTAAAGTTGAGTATTGGGCCCTGATCCTCAAATCTAGTCATCTAATTGTCTTTCCTAGAACTGGCAAGCAGTGCTCAACAGCTTCAGGGGATTCTACACAGTGGCTTTCTGAGAGTATTCCTGTCTTTTCCTAATGATCCCTTTTCTCTGTTGGGTCAGTAGGGCCCTCAAGAAAGCAGATGTTGAAACTGAGCTCAAAAAATTGGGGGGTGAGGATGAGGTGGTGGGGTAGCACCTGTGAAAAATAGAAAGAAAAAGCAGAAGTAGGACTGGGAGAACTCGGGCTGAGATGTACATCTCACCAATCTTTACCAGTCTAACAGAGAGCATCTGAGCAAGATGTCCAAGAGAGAGAGCCTGCATCAGCAGAGATGATCGGGTCTGTATTCCCTTGCTGTCATAAGACCAGTAGCTGCTGAGGAAGAGTGTGACTTCAGTCCAAAAGCTAAGGCAAATATTGAAGGTGCTAACAGCTGGAGACCATTGGCTAAGTAGCTGGAGAGCAATTCTACTTGAAGGGAGATCCAGGCAGCACTTCTACACTGTCATGGCCCCTTCCCCACATCCCTCTGCTTTCAATCCTTCCTCTCCACCCCAGAGTTCTCCCATCAGGTTTCTGGGACTACCAACCCACTTTCAAAACCATAAAGTTCTAACTCTCCCTTGCTTTTCACATATTTCTTGGATTTGGAAACCCACTTACTGCCAGGCTTTTCTCCCTGGCAGTTCCTGTCACCAGGGACTGTGGACAGCAGAATACTGTTTTCAGGCTTTGTAAAGTGGGGGCCATGAAGAAAGAGGATGTGCACTGATCCTCTGGGGGCTGGGGAGAGCCAAACTTCTCCACTGGCTGCGGCTTGTCCTCACTCAAGATGCTTAAAATGCAGCAAACCTCACAGCTCCAAGAAGGATTTTCTTCACAGGCCCTCTATTCACCTAAGAACTATAAACCAGGTCATGTTATGCTAAAAAGGCATCTGCTTTCTTCCCAGAGCAGCCTGTGTTCATTGAACTACACAGCAAGCTATGCCCAGTGCACCAGACCCCAGGTGACCTTTCCCAAGGAGAAGGAGACTCTACTCAAGTCCATTTTGACACACCAGAGTGACCCAATTTCATCTTCACAGTCATCTACAATGTCTTACATTCGTTATTCAACCTCCCTGGTGCCGTAGATGCACAGGGTTGGTGATAGGCTGAGGGCATGAGGGTACCAGGTCATGAACCCAGATCTACCTAGCAGCAAAGCCTGCAGTAGAAGGTGCAGCTTTATGGAGCTGTCCATTCACTCGTTTGGCACATGATTCTCAGGCACTGCAGTGTGCCAGTCAGTGCTTGCTTCTAGGCATCTTATATTTTAGCAGAGACACCCGATGTGTTTCATTAGTAATGAATACTAAAGACCAAACATTACCAGACCAGGGCTGAGTTGTTATTGTACGTGATCTTCTCATAGCACCCAATAAAGGAGGTATTATTTTTAATCTCTACCTTGCTGCTTAAGAAGTGAGTTCAGCAAAGCTAAGCAACCTGGTCAAGGTGGGGAAGAGCAAGGAGGCTTGAATCTCGGGCGGTATTTTATTGCCACACTCCTAAACGGCCACTCCCCTAGAAAAGTAGAGGATGAGGAGGTATGGGAGGTTTTCATGTTTTTTGGATTTTTGGGGGGGATACCAGGGATTGAACCTAGGTATGCTCTACCACTGATCTACATTCCCAAACCCTTTGTAAATTTTGAGTTGAGGTCTCCCTAATTTGCCTAGGCTGGCCTTGAACTTGCAATTCTGTCTCAGCATTCTGAGCAGCTGAGATTGTAGGATGCATCACCATACCCAGAACACAGATTTTTAAAGAAAAGCTTGGCCTGGAGAGATATTAGTATAAGAAAATGTGCCACAGTCCAGGACACCACCCAAATGCAGTACATGGTAAGCCCCAGAGGAGCAGGCCTGCCTGGTACAGGCTGGCTGCTCTTGCCAGTCCCTAAGACACATTGCTGTGATCAGAAAGTGATAAGGGAGGCCCCTGGCATGATAAAGGGAATTCTGCCTAAGGACTGATTTTTGTAAGTTAACCTTAATTTCCAAAGGATTAAGGACTACATTGGAATATTCTTCCAAGTCCATGAAATCAACCATTACGGTACAGGCAATGTGAATGCCTTGTCTATAATCAGAGAATGAGAAATAGATATCCCTCTTTTTCGCATACCAAAAGAAATGTGTGTGGCTTTCTGCACCTGGGGTGTATGCTGCGTGATTGCTGTTTAGTGGGGGGGATCAAGCCATAATGCCCCCTCCCTCATGCCTTTTCTACAGGTCACCCCAGCAAGCAGTGTGTTTCAAACTTCTTTTAGCTGAATGTGTAGCTTTTGTTGAAATGACGCTATGTGAAACCTTGGACCAGAAGATGAATCCAAGCCGTTGCTGTGGGCACAAATTCCTGTAGCCCTTCCTATAGGTGTTGAAGCTCAGGTGTCTCTGAAATAGCTCTGTGGAGCAGAACTGAAAGCCAGAAGTAGAAGTCAGTTTCCAGGTCTGCATGCAAGGGGTTTCTTAATCTGATGATTGCAGTAACACTTGATGAGCATTCAGCAGCATGAGGAATTTAAGTGTTAGTTAAGCAACAAGATGGTGAGTAATGAATGTGAGATCATTAATGTGAAGAAGGTGTCAGTCAGCATCTAGGGGCTGTGTTTTCAAGCCTGGGAGGAAGGCCTGAGGATAGGCAATTCTGGACCAGGCCAGCCCAGATGCAAGTGGGGTCAGGAGGAAAGATGACTCTGAGGGAGTGGATTTAAAGACATGTCTGCTTCCTAAGAGTGTTTGTGGGCGGAATTGAGAGGGAAAATCCCTGTTATCAGTTTGGCTGAGATTATGCAATATGGTGATTTGTGGGTATAGGATGATGTTACATTCCAAGCAGATGGTCTGAGATATGCTATAGTCACAACCATTGTAAATTAGGATGTGGCTAGGGGAAAGATTTTCATCCAATTATAAGATTTGTACTGCTTATTTTTAGTGTTTCTGGTTTGGAACCCAGAAGAGAAGTACAAAGTACATTTGTGCTGACTTTCTTTGTTACAATAAGACAGTAGTTTTCAAACAATTTTAGCAATTGCTTTCAAGTATTTTCTTTAGCAAAAGAATCTGGTTTTCAAATTAAATCATACTTGAAATTTTATGATATTCAGTAGGCAATGCAGGATTTCATAACCATAAATTTTTAAGTCTAAATGTATATCACTTTTTTTATGTTAAGTCAATTGGGGAGGGAAGTGGGACTGTTTTGATGATCCATGATGTTTGAAATCCTTGTCCCAGACTTGTATCAGTTCCCGTATCCAACTTGTTCCAGATGTTTTTTCCTTGTTACCACAGATTTGCAGAAACAGGTTTACAAAGATAAAGGGACAGTAAAAGTTAAGTGGTTTCAAGCAGCTCTTTATTCCCAGAATGCTCTTTAATGAACCAAAAGTAGCTCAAGGCATTTTATCCCAAGTTTTCCTTCAGAATAAATTATGTTGGTATAGAAATTAGAAAGCCATTTTTTTCCTCAAAGTCTAATTTAAAAAAATTAAATTTGTTCTAATTAGTTATATGTGACAGTAGGATGCATTTTGATACATCATAAATAAATGGAGTATAACTGCTCATTCTTCTGGTTGTACATGTTGTAGAGTTATACAGGTTGTGTAATCATATATCCACGTAGGGTAATAATGTCTGATTCATTCTACTATCATTCCTGCTCCCATACCATTTTCCCCTCCCTTCACTCCCCTCTTTCTAATTCAAAATACCTCTATTCTTGCCTAATCCCTAACCCCTTATTGTGAATTAGCATCTGCATATCAGAGAAAACATTCAGCCTTTGTTTCTTTGGGATTGGCTTATTTTATTTAGCATGATATTCTCCAGCTTCATCCATTTACCAGCAAATGCTATAATTTCATTTTTCTTTAAGGCCAAGTAATATTCCATCATGTATATATACCACATTTTCTTTATCCATTCATCTATTGAAGGGCACCTAGGTTGGTTCCATAGTTTAGCTATTGTGAATTGAGTTGCTATAAATATTGATGTGGCTGCATCACTGTAATATGCTGATATTCAATCCTTTGCGTATAAACCTAGAAATGTGATAACTGGGTCAAATTGTGTTTCCATTCCAGTAAAAGACCTATAAAATGAAAACTACAGAATACTAAAGAAAATAATTGAAGAACTTAGAAGATAGAAAGATCTCCCATGCTCTCGGATAGACAGAATTAACGTTGTCAAAACGGCCATTCTACCAAAAGAGTTATTCATATTTAATGCAATTCATAGTAAAATTCCAATGACACTCTTTTTTTTTAATTTTTTTTGTTCTTTTTTTTTATTTACGTATTGATTCATTGAACACAAATGGAGTACAGCTATTTCACTGGTTGTACACAAAGTAGAGTCACACCATCTGTGCGTTCATGCATGTACACAGGGCAATGGTATCTGTCACACATTCTGTTATTATTTTTACCCCCCACCCTGCCCCCACCCCTCCCTTCCCTCTATGCTATCTATCCTTCCTCCATTCTTGCCACCCTTCCCCCCCACATTATGCATCAGCATTCATTTATCAGAGAGACCATTCGGCCTTTGGATTTTTGGGATTGGCTGATCTCACTTAGCATAACACTCTTAATATATATAGAAATAGCAATTATGAAATTCATTTGGAAAAATAAGAGACCCAAAATAGCCAAAGCAATCCTTAGCAAGAAAAGTCAAGTCAAGCAGAAGGCATCATAATACCAAAAATTAAATTATTCTACAGAGCTATAGTAACAAAAACATCATGGTATTGGCACCAAAACAGATATGTAGACCAATGGTACAGAATAGAAGACACAGAGACAAACCCACACAAATACAGTTATCCTAGACATAGGCGCCAAAAACATACATTGAAGAAAATATAGGCTCTTTAGCAAATGGTGCTGGGAAAACTGAAAATCCATATGTAGCAAAATGAAATTAAACCCCTATCTCTCTCACCCTGCACAAAAATCAACTCCAAGTGGATCAAGGACTTGACACCAAAACCCCCAAATAATCCAATCAATAAATAAGCTAAGGAACTGAACAGACACTTCACAGAGAAGAAATACAATCAATCAACAAATACATGAAAGATTGTTCTACATCTCTAGTAGAGAAATGAAAATCAAAACTACTTTAAGATTTCATCTTACTCCAGTCAGAATGAAAATTATCAAGAATACAAGCAATGATAAATGGTAGTGAGGATGTGGGGGGAAAGTACACTGATACATTGCTGGGGGGATATAAATTGGTGCAACCATATGGAAAGCAGTATGGAGATTCCTCAAGGTCTAATTTTTAAAGGAAGTTTAGAAACTGATTCTTTGGAAAGCTAGGATGTGGTACCTGGCACTACTCCTTTCTCCTGAATGGTTTTCTTCTCTCAAGTTGCATTTGTTGTCTCTTTCCTGGGAGGTTCCAGAATCTTCTGGGACAATCCAGATATTGTTAGTGCTCCACCATTCCAGGCTTTTCAAACTGACTCCTATGTAACCCCATGTGATTTGGATTTCATTTTAAAATATGCTACTCCTTTTTCAAAGTGTCATCTTTCAAAGCACATTATCTTTTAGCACATTGGAGACATCTAATGCACTGACCATACTGCCTGCCAGCCCAGTTTCTTCGAAAACACTTTGCATAAATGATGTTCTGTCACCTATGGTTAATGGAAGGATATACTGAGATTAATTGATGATTTATACATTATGTAGCAGAGATTGTTCCTTGTCTATGCAATGTCCATTTCCCATACTTTCTTAAAAATGGAATCTTTCAGTATACCAGTTAGAAGACATTTTCTTGTTTTCTTTGCAATAATAATGGCCACATGACCAAGTCCTAGTCAATGAGATAGAAGTACAGTGTTACATAGCAATTCCAAGGGATTCCTTAAGGGAGATTCTCTTTAATTGCCTTCCACACTTTTCCTCTTCTTTTGTCTTAGAATGTGAATATGAAGGCTGGAGTTCCAACAGCCATCATTAATCATGATGTGATTTTACGAAAGACAGCTTAAGGATAGTGTTGTGAAGACAATAAAGTGAGTTCTTACTGATGGTAGAACCATTATACTTACTCTGGAGTCACCACCTCCGAATTTATTTCACTTCTGCTTGGTTAAGCTGTGCTTTTATATAGCCCAATCTAATTTTGACTGTTGGAATCAGAAAGCCCTACCTAAAGGGAACATTTTAAGTTGGTAGATGTACCAGTTAGGGTTCTTTTGATTGCACATAATAGACACCCAAGTAATGGTGCATTGAGCAATAAAGTAATTATTAAGGATAACAGGAAGTCAGAAGGTGGGCAGTTCCAGAGTTGATTCAACAGCTTGGTATCTGATTGTGGATCCAGCCTCTTCCCATTCTTCTGCTCTTCCAGTCTCAGCATTTAGGAAATGTTTCTCTTATAATTTCAAAATACATGCACACAACCACACTCCAGAAAGACAGCAAAGAGTTCAACCTATTCACCTATCCTTCAGCATCTCTCTTTCTCTCCTTTAAATCAAGGAATAAATACTGCCTGTGTGCCTTCACTCAGGCTTCCCCTCATTAGCCAGACCTGGAAATCTTCCCACTGGAACACTCCCTCAACAAAGAAATAGATCTCTGTGTTTGAATTAAAGTAAACACAAGTTATTCGTGAGATAATATGCACTTTGCAACCTAAATAAAATTGGGATTCTGTAAATGAGGGGAGAAAGAGTAAATGGCCTTTGGATAGGTGCCATTGCAGAGTTCCCTAAGAGGTCTGATGGCTGGCAATTCAGCTAAAGCACAGTGACCCTAATCCAACCTCATGTGCAGGGCTCCTGGAGCTCAGAGTTAACTCAGACTGGCCCTGTGGGAGCAGGGAACAGCAGGCAGGACTTTTCATGCAAAATTTGGCCCTTATTCTCACATCCAGGTTTTGCTAGTATAGGGTAAGGCTTCAGGACCCTCTGCCCTGAAAAGTTCATTGACCCTCAGCCTCATTCTTCCAGCATGTTAGGAAATGAGTTGACCATATTAACAAAGAGTCCACATAAAGTAAAGGCAAAAATACTTAACAATTTTTTTCTAAATATACTCTGTATTGTTTTGCCTTCTTAACTGAAGTATATGAAATATTTTAAGTTTTCTTTCATTTGATCAGGGTTATCTTTAAGATCATCAATTTTTAGCAACTTTACTGAGATATAATTTGTCAGTCATAGAGGTTACCCTCTAGTCTAAGTGTAGTATTCACTTAATGATTTTTAATGTATTTACAGGGTTGCATAACCATCACTTCCCCTCTCCCTAGTCTAGCAAACACTAATCTGCTATTTATCTCTCTGAATTTGTGGTTTCTGGGTATTATATGAAAGGGATCATATAATACATGGCCTTTAGTGTATGACTTTTTTCACTTACCCTAGTGGATTTTGAGTTCATCCATATGTATCAATACTTAATATTTTTTTTGCCAAATAGCATTCTGTTGTATGGCTGTACTGAATTTTATTCATTCATCCATTGATGCATGTTTGAACTTTTACTTTTCAACTATTATGAATAGTGTTGTCATAAACATTGTGTACATGGTTTTTACAAGGACATAAGTTTTCATTTCAAAGAGCACTGATTTTTACAGTGCTTTGTAGAAGAGGATAATGTTAAATAATAGGAGGCATAAATGCTATGAACTTGGATGTGGTATGACTTCTCCACATTGCTTATTTAGGTGACACTAGTAATACTGTCAAGAGTCGATAAGAAAGATTGAGAGGAAGAAAACAAAGGAAGCAAGATTCCAGTGACTGGAAGGTGGGGAGTGAACAGTGTGTTTGTGCCCATGTGTGAATGCACCTATACCTGCATAGGGGTATCTTGCTTTGAGCCACATTGTCACTTGCTAATCAGTTTCCCACTGACTTACATTATAGCATCAGCTCAGGTCAGGAAACAACTGCCAATCCCTGGCAACATGCAAAGCATTTTAGTGGATCCATAGTTTGTAGGTCCTAAAGCTTTGTTTTATGTCTATCAGCTTTTCAGTATTCTCTGGCAGCAGCCGTGTGCTTAATAGATGAATATTGGGTGGGGTAGAGTGTAAGTGTAGGAAGAATAATTCCAGAATATTTTCATGAAATGCATAATTCTTTTAAAAGTCAGGAAGCAGTTTATCTTCCTTTTGTAAGATTGTATATGTGTGTGTGTGTATAGATAGAGGGTGATAATAACTACCTTTTAGTGAATTACCCCCATTATTAGACAAGTGATTTTCCATCCTTGTTGCATAAAAGAAATCACTTAGGGGAGCTTTTAAAAATGCCTCAGCCCCTCTTTTAGAGGTTCAGGGAGGAAACAGGCATTATCCTTTATTAAAATATCTCTAAGTAAATAAAAAGTTATATCATAATTTCAGAACCTCTCATGCCAGACAGTGTATTGGATATATTTTATGCATTCTTTTAAATCTCCTCCTTTACCCAAAAGGTGGGTGTCTATGCACCCTTTGGTAGATTTATAAGCATGTATAGAACACTTGGTATGTGCCAGATACTTTTAATCATTTTACATATGTCAACATATATGTAAAATATACATAGATGCTTTACTTATATGAACTCATTCAACAGTTAAAATAGCCTTTTGGAGTAAGTGCTATTACCATCTGCATTTTACAGATAAAAAAATTGAATGTTCTAGTGATTAAGTCATCTGCTTAAATAATAAATTGCTGACTAGTGGGAGAAGAGGAGGAGTTAGAATTACAAATACACAGTCTTTGTCTTTGTCTTAGTCTGTTTGGGCTCATCACAAAATGCTATACACTGGGAGGATTATGAACGGCAGAAGTTGGTTACTCAAGTTTTGCAGGCTAGGAAGTTCAATATCAAAGTGTCAGCAGACCTGGTGTCTGGTGTCTGGTGTGAACCATGTTCTGGTTCATAGATGGCACTTAATAGTTGTGTTCTCACATGGTGGAGGGGGTGAGAGAACTACTGGAGACTTTTTTATAAGGCACTAATCTTATTACTCTGTGTTGATAGAACCTACTTCCTAATACTATCACATTGCTGACTGAAGTTCAACATGTGAATGTTGGGGATGGACACAAACATTCGGACCACATCAATCCTCATGCTCTCTTGCAGAGCAGGAAATAACATCCAAAGATTTCCAGGAGAATAAGTTATTCACAAAGTTCATTTGGAAACCAGGTCTTTTGACATTGAATAATAATACTGCTATATTACTAGCTGTAATAATAGTTATAAAATTGCCATTACTGATATGTGCTAGTATTAGCAGTTTACTATGATCCAGACACCCAACCAAGGGCCTTTTTAAAATTCTTTTAGCAAGTCACATGAGAAGATCCTATTATCTCCATTAATTCTTCCAGATAAGGTCATTGAAACTTAGAAGATTCAGTGGAATTCAAACCCAGGTCTGGCTGCCTGTAAGCTCCCACTATTTTTCCATGACTGTATGTACATAAGCATGAATGTGAATGCATGAAGATGTCAGAATTGCCCTCAGTCCTTCCAGTGTCCTTCCACAAGGCAATTAGAGTCCACAAACAAAGAAATGCCACGAAATACATTTCTTCAGGTTTGCAGAAAGGTTTCTGGATAAACATTGACACCATGTGGAGAAAACAATGAAGGATATATTCAGGGGAAAGTGGGAGAGTTGTGAAGATCTAGTCCAGGCTTCTGGGGCTTAAGGATGAGTTTCCCTTGAGTGTGTATGGACCATGGTCCACATCTGAGGGTACTCTAGGGACAGGCGATGGCCAAGGGGAGGAGGAAGAATAGGTGGTATGCCAGGGAAGATGAGTAAAGCCTGGGGATGTTATGCTGGCTCAGCTCTGCCTGGTTTGAATAACTGGTACCTATTGCTGGTGCCAGGGGGACTGACTGGCAGTTAATAAAGGGGAAGGCATTGGCCCACAGGGTGAGGGCACAACACATTCCAGGCAGCCTGAAGGTCTTGGAGAAATGCAAACCTGGAAACAACACACAGGCTAGTGGTATTGGCTTATATCTTGTAATGACAATTTTCAAGTATGAGAATTAGGAGTCACATCTTTGTTATTTCAGGAACAAGGAAAACTGGGAAGAATGGATGAATCAAAGTTTCACAAGCATTTCTTGGTGGTATTATGAACAACAACAACAACAACAACAACAACAAAAGCTAAAAAGACTACAGGGCACATTTACAGGGCACATGGCTTAGGTGGAGTTGATGAAATGGAACCGACTGAGAAGTTGCCTTGTGGGCTCTGTGGGCTGCAGGGGACCAAGAACTTCTGTTGGTAGAAGGTGAGTTCAACCCTCTGGAGAAAGGATCTGGTGTCTATTCTGATGGCCCTGGTCAAGGGGCCCTGATGACTCAGCCTGCAGTGGAGTACTGGGGACCTTGCGGCATTCCTGACCACTTCTAGATTCGGGTGTATTGGCAGGGGGTTGAATTCCATGGACTTCCACCCAGAGGTGATGAATTTATTGAACAAATGTGTTCTATCTCAAGAACAGGTCCACCCACAGTCATCTCACACAGCCTCTGAAAGCCAGTGTTGTTATTGCTCCTCTGGGTGTGTGAGTGTGTGTGTGTGTGTGTGTGTGTGTGGGGGCACAAGTGTGAAGTTTTAGGTGAGAGCTGGAGGTAGAGAGAAGGGGAAGGTCAATATTTATGAGTAGGTTTCTAAGATTTTATTTTATTTTTCTTATTTCGTTTCCATGATCCACATATGCCTTCTGGTATCTAAGGCCCCATGATTTTGGGTTTATAAGTGACTAAAACACAAAACCTTATTATAGGAAATTATATTCTTTTGCTTGAGCTTATTTTTCATTTTTGACTTCATAAAAATGGAAAGAAATTCTATCATCAGAGAGAAGGCTTTCACTTAGAACTTTATTAAAACAAACACACCAAATGCCTACCATATAGACTGGACACTTTCTGTAAAATTGAAAATACATTTACCACAGTGCCCAAGTTTACTGCATACCTCTTTCCAGGCCCAGCCACAAGCATGTGGGCTGTCTCTCTGCTCTCTAGGCTGATTTCTTCCCTCTTTTGATTCCTCGCTATCAGTATGAGGTGTTTCTCCTGATTACATGCGTGGCTGAACTTATTCTGGAACCTACTCCCACTTTACTGGTAGCAGTCTCATACCCAGCCCTCAGCTCTAATTATTTAAACCATATGAATAATTTACACAAAATCCCCAGGTTTTAGCTATGTTCAGATATTCTGGCATCTCTGCAATACAGAAGTAATGTTTCCAAAAGGCTATTTGTGTGTGTGTGTGTGTGTGTGTGTGTGTGTGTGTGTGTGTTTAGCTAATCTATAACATTTGCAGATCCTGTCCTGATGCACCATGTTGTCTTTGCCAAATAGATGACCCAACTCTCCAGGGTCTAGTAGAAGTGGGGCTGTTGGATTTGCCTGGGTGTTGAATGTTGCTCCGCCATTCTTATTGAACACTCACTGTTTTTATTTTGTTATTTTGTTTTTTTTTTTAATCGAACACTGAAGCTGCAAACAAGTTGGTAAGAAAAGAGACATTGCTTTTGCCCTCAAGGAGGTTGACCTATATGGGGAAATGGGAACAAAGACAATCATTAAAGAACACAATTTAAGTTTTCAAGTTGCTATTGTTTTATTTTTTGTTTATTTATTCATTTTTGGTACAGAGGATTGAACCTGGGGCAATTGGTCACTGAGCTACATTGCCAGCCTTTTTATTTCTTATTTTAAGAGAAGGTCTCATTAAGTTGCTTATTTATGGCTTATCTAAATTGCTGAGGCTAGCCTCAAACATGTGATCCTCCTACTTCAGACTCCCAAGTTGCATTTGCCACCATGCCTGGCAATGAACACAATCTAAAAAGAGAGAAAAGAATAAAATATTAATGTCTTCTGTTATCCATGCATCATTCAATAGCATATTATTTAATCTCCAGGTCTTGGAGTAGTTTCTGTTTTTAACTTTATCATTGATATCTATTTTTATTCCATTATGATCTGATAGTATACAAGGTAGTATCTCTATGTTTTTGTATTTGCTAAGAGTAGCTTTGTGGCATAACATATGGTCTATTTTAGAGAAGGAGGCATGAGCTGCTGAGAAGAAAGTGTATTCGCTTTTTGATAGATGGAATATTCTATATATGTCTGATAAGTCTAAATTAGCGATTGTGTCATTGAGTCCTATAGTTTCTTTGTTCAAGTTTTGCTTGGAAGATCTGTCCAACAGTGAGAGAGGAGTGTTAAAATCCCCCAGTATTATTGTGTTTTGGTCTATTTGGCTCCTGAAGTTGAGAAGGATCTGATCGACATACATGGATGCACCATTGTTCAGTGCATAAATGTTTATGATTGTTATGTCTTGCTGATTTATGCTTCCTTTAAGCAGTATGAACAGTCCTTCTTTATCCCTTCTGACTAACTTTGGCTTGAAGTCTGCTTTATCTGAAATGAGGATGGAAACCCCTGCTTTTTTACTCAGTCCATGTGCATGGTATGTTTTTTCCCAACCTTTCACCTTTAGTCTGTGGGCATGTTTTTCTATGAGATGAGTCTCTTGAAGGCAGCATATTGTTGGGTCTTTCTTTTTGATCTAATCTGCCAGTCTATGTCTTTTGATTGATGAGTATAGGCCATTTATATTCAGGGTTATTATTGAGATATGACTTGTATTTCCTGTCATTTTAGCTTTTTTGGGGTTTTTAGCTTAGCTTTGTTTCTCCTTTGATTGACTCTTTCTTTAGGTTAATTCCTCCCCATGATGACTGAGATTGTTAATTTTCGTTTCTTCCTCTTCGAATATTTTGTTGAGAATGTTCTGTAGGGCAGGCTTTCTCTTTGTGAATTCTTTAAGCTTTTGTTTATAATGGAAGGATTTTATTTCATCATCAAATCTGAAGGTAAGTTTTGCTGGGTATAAGATTCTTGGTTGGCATCCGTTTTCTTTCAGAGCTTGAAATATATTGTTCCAGGCCCTTCTTGCTTTTAGGGTCTGGGCTGAGATATCTGCTGATATCCGTGTTGGTTTCCCCCTGTAGGTAATCTGATGCTTTCCTCTCGCAGCCTTTAAAATTCTATCTTTGTTTTGTATGTTAGGTATTTTCATTATAATGTGCTTTGGTGTGGATCTGTTGTAATTCTGTGTGTTTGGTGTCCTGTAAGCTTCTTGTAATTGATTTTCCATCTCATTCATCATATTTGGGAAATTTTCTGATAATATTTCCTTGAACAGATTATTCATACCCTTGGTTTTTATCTCTGTGCCTTCCTCAATCCCAATAACTCTTAAATTTGGTCTTTTCATGATGTCCCGTATTTCGTGGAGGTTTTGTTCATGATTCCTAACCATCTTCTCTGTTTGTTCGACTTTGTTTTCAAGATTAAATATTTTCACGTTTAAATATTTCAACCTTCATTGTCTGAGGTTCTGTCTTCCAAGTGATCTATTCGGTTAATTATGCTTTCTATTGAGTTTTTCACTTGGTTTGTTTCCTTCATTTCCTTGTTTCCTTCAAGGATTTCTGTTTGTTTTTTTTTTCAGAACTTCTATCTCTTTATTGAAATGATTTTTTGCTTCCTGCAATTACTCTATTAGCTTATTATTCATAGCCTGTATTTGCTCTCTCATCACATCATTCTCTTCTCGGATCATTTTAATTATGAACATTCTGAACTCCCTTTCTGTCATTCCTTCTACCATGCTGTCTTTGGGTTGTCTTGATATATCATCTAGGTTTGTTTGGGACACTTTCTTCCTGTGTTTTCTCATGTTGCTCATGTATCTTCCCCTCTAGTAGTGCGAATCCGAGGGACTGCAATTTCCCTGTGAAGACTTAAAGTGTCCTTGCAGATTTCTAGTAACTCACCTGATGTTTGAGTGGTGCTTGATCAAACGGTGACCCAAGAAAGGTGCTGTCCCACTACCTCCAGGTTGGGAATGATCAATGCTTCTGGGCAGAGGCAGCCTGGTGTTGATAGACAATTAGATACAGCAAGGTGCTAGACCCTGGGCCAGGGTGTGGACCTGGGCACTAGACCAAGTTGGGGTGGGGGCACAGAACTGTGCTCAGTGGTGGAGCCCAGTCAGGCCTGAACTCCTCGCTGGGGGCTCAGGTGGTGGCAGCTGGTTGCTCTCTCCTGAGGACACTGTAAAATGGTGCCAAAGGCCCTAAGCTCCCCGCTGGAGCCAGCGACTCTAGCCGCTCCAGGACAGACCTCCCCAGGAGCTGCCGTGCAGTGCCTCGGAAGACCAGACCTCAGCTCTGAGGACTCAGGCAGCCAGAGATGGTAGCTCTCTGCCAGGGAAGCTGCAAAATGGCGCCAAGGGGTCCAAACCCCCCACTGGAGCTAGCGACCTCAGTAGCTCCCGGCCAGACGTTTCAAACTATTGTTTTCTTAAAAAAAGAAATTGGCAAGGATTAGGGAGATATTGAAGATACACAGAGAAGAGATCGAAAAAATTGAAAGGGCAACAAATAGAGGAAGAATATTTAAATGATCGTGATATATACATAATCTGATAATAAATATTGAAGGCATGAATTAAAAGCCTTCATTAATTTTTTCAAATTTCTCTAAAATAAACCAAGCCCTAGTTTTACATTCCTGCTAATATGCAGGAAGCTCTGTGTATAATGGAGGTTCTCAGAACTGTCAGAGTCACTGAAATAGCAAAGCATCTGCTGGGCTTTGAGGGCAGAGTGACCAAATTGGCCATTCTGTTTGCACAGTGGTGATCAACAGATATTTATTAAGCACCCACTGTGTGCCAGGTTTTGCTCTGAAGTGATTCCCACCAGCCCACGTAAACACTGAGACGCACACTGACGATTTTCCACCCCATAAACAAGCAAATGTGAAAACCCGAGAGAAATTACAAGGGGTTTTCATCTGCATTGCCTTGTGATGTGGGAGCTTGTCCCCTGGTTATATGACAAGTCAGCTGGAAAATTACTCCAGGCTGACCTGTCTTCGGAAACGTTCTAATTTACATCAGTTCTGGGAAAAGGCTCTTTCGAGCTGTCTCCTTTGTGACAGTGGAGGGTGCTTGTGTCACAACCAGGCAGAATTCAGTCTTTTCCAGGCATTAGGTATATTACAGGTGGCTTTGCTTCGGTCACATTGCCCAATTTTGCCCATCCTAGACTCTAGAATGTCAAGCAAAACACTCAGCTCTGATGCCCCTCGGCCAGGAATTCCTATATTGTTTTGCAGGGCTCTGTGACTCTGAGGTTTACAACAATGACAGAAGAATGTGTTGAGAGTAACAAACCAAATCCTAAATGAGAACAACTGTATCTGAGAGGTACAAGCAATTCAGCATCTTCCTCTGGTTTATGATACACTCACCCCCTACTCTCAACCCCCATATCAAAATGTAACATCCCAAAACTAGGGCAACATCAAATATAATTGCCAGAAATCTCGAAAACCATGGAACATAATAGTGCATGAAATCAGCTACACATATTGTGAGACTTGCTTTTCAGTTTCTCATTTTTTTAAAGACACTACAATTTTTTCAAATTTTACATCAGAAGAGAAACAAAAATCATTGGAAAACAATGTTGCATAGCCGAATGCGGTGGCACATGCCTGCAATTCCAGTGACTCGAGGCTCAAGAGGCTGAGGCAAAAGGATCACAAATTCAAAGCCAGTCTCAGCAAGTTAGTGAGGCCCTTAGCAACTTAGTAAGAACCTGTGTCAAAATAAAAACTAAAAAGTGCTGGGGATGTGGCTCAGGTTGGGCCTTCCTGGGTTCAATCCCTGATACCAAAACAAAAAACAAAACAAAACAAACAAACAAACAAAAAAAACCCCCCAAAACGGATGCACATATCATGCAGGGAATCCACACCGAGGTTCAGTTGAACTTTTCGACCCTTAATTTTTCCATCTCAAGTAAGGGGGAGGGAGGTAAGCCTATAAAGTATCACAATAAGCTCGACCAGTAATAAAAAACATAGAACAAAAACTGCAACCACCCTAATGCCAAGTTAAGAGCAGCAAGCAAGTCATTTACACCTGTGCACCACTTATGCCACCACATTTTGGCTCTGCTGTTACATCCTTGTTTAACAATATGGCTCTTACCTGATTTTTGTGCTTCAACTCCCACCTTGAAAGGCAATTCCTGTCTTATGTTCCTGTCTAGTTTCCCCTCTGTCTGGCCTGTATCCTGTCTGGTGTCCAAAGTTCCCAAGATCTAGGAACACACCTTGTTTTTAGTAGATAGGGAATGTAGGCCCTGTATCTGGTATCAGTGCTTTGGCAAGACCCCTCAATCTGCTCCAGGCCATTTGCAGCCCAGATGTCTGCAGGGGAAGCTGCCAGACTCTCCTTGGTCACAGAGTATCTCCTTGGTATTTTTCCACTAACAAAACCTGCCCAGCTGAATTCTGACTTGCTGATTGTTAGATTAACGTATGGGATGGGGAGAGCTCAGGATGTCATCTTAGAATGTCAGTTGACATTCAGTCAAGGAGAGTCTTGATTCTCATTGAGAAGTTTAGGGTTTGCTATGAGAGTGAATGTGTTCTGAGCAAGGTAATGACAGGGTACCCGCTATGCTTCAGGAAGTGATGTTAGACCTATGTCTAGGATTAGTGGGACTGGATATGATGGTAACCAGACAGGTAGAACAGAATAAAGGTCTGAACTGGATAGGGGGCCTCAGAAACAGAGATGAAATTGGGAGAGAGAAGAACAAACAATGATGGCAAGAGAGTGATAACAGAGGTAAAGTCATTGAACATGCTGGTTGGTACGTAGGATATGGAGACAGAAGGCATTTGCTTCTGGACCTGGTAATATCAAATGGACAACATCCCTGAGGAGTGACCCAGAATCACTGAGATGCAGGTATGGAACTGAGAAGAGTGAGGTCCATGTGTCAATGGTGACATTGTTCAAATGCTCTGGATGAAAGTCTTTGTACTCCGTGTAGACCTGAACTTGAACTCCAGGACAACCCTAGGACTAATGAACCTGACATAGAGACTGGTGTTGTGGGAGGAACATAGGCTTACAGGCAGAGGAGCTACATTCAATCCTAGATCACCTATTCATGAACTGCATAACCTGGCTCAGGTTACTTAATACCTGTGAGCCTGAATCTCCTCATCTATAGAATGAGATGAATAATAATGCTCTCTAGCAGGGTTATGAGGCTTAGCAATGTTTGCCTTCAGCTTCCATTGCCTGCCACAATGTGGATGCAGAGCAATTGTAGCTATTATTATGACCAGACTTTGGCATTTATAAATGGTTACGAGGGCTGTGAAATGTGAATTTTGTACTTAGATGAGTCCCCCTCATGTTTGCATTGGTGTTTTTAAGTTTACTTGTTCTACAGAAGTTCTGATGAGCTATGAGGGGTTCTAGACAGGAGAACTAAAAGTATAATAGTAGGAGTGTTCAGGAGCATTATTATTAGAGGAAGATTCTGAGGCTACTGAGGATGAGGTGAGAAGTTACATCACAGACTCAGGTTGGCCCTTTAGGCTACAAAACTAACCAGAGAGCTTCAGTTGCAGGAGACATATGTTGAATTTTACCAGACTGTTAGATATGCTAACTTTTTTTGTTCTTACTTTTAATTGAACAATATAACTGGGAACACAAATTAATTATGCCTTCAGTAACCACCTGGGTTTGACTGCTCACTCTCCCCTCCTGAGAAAACAAGTCCCCACCCCCAGCTCTTATCTTTCTGTGCAATTGATTTGTGCTAATCCTGGAATGAGTTTGTTGATTGGAAGCCTTGTCCTACAGAGTCCAGGATTCTACCTTCAACGCTGTCACCATCTGGTCAGATTGCCTGGAAATAGGAGGGGGACGGGCAGCCAACAGCAGCCTTTGCACAGGCAATTGTGCTGGCCTTCACTTGCAGAGGGCCAGAGCGTCTCTGCCATGTGCACAGCACACAGGTCATTGGGGCAGGTCAGAGAAAGGATGCAGGAACCCAGGAACAAAGGCCCGTCCCTCATGGCCATCATTGTCCCCAGTTGAAGCCATCCATCATGCTGCTTCCCCCTGCAGCTGGATGAGCCAGCTGTCTCCCTGCAGGATCTTTTCTTTCTCTTGTCTGCCCAGCAGCATTTGATGGCTGTCTTTTCAAAGCTATTTCCTCTTAAGACTCCTTATGCACAATAACCATGGTGGACCTCTGAGTGCAAGGGGGACGAATGTTTTGAATGCTGTGAGGCCAGCTTCATTTCAGACTCTTTTGAAGTTTTCTCATGGTGGTGGATAGAAGAATGCAAACTAGGGATGGTTTTGGCTGATCCCATAGAAGTTGCCCATAGCTAAATGGGGGAATTTGGAATCCTGGTTTCCAGTGTAAAGCTAAAGGAAGCTTTCTGATTCTACCAGGGGTCATGGTCAACTTGGAAGAACAAGGAGTCTGTTGCATGAATCAAGTGGCCATGCTCTCTTCCCCATCACAGATCTGATAATATAAGTGCTAGGCTCCCAGTGAATCCACAGGCAAACTGTTAGTGCATGTGCACATCACCTGGCCCTTGTTAAGATGTTATTGCAGAATCTTTCCCAGAGCCATGGGCAAATCTGGTTATGATTCAGTCATGATGGAAACATGCTGTGTGCATGTTGCAAGGTAACAGATTAGATTTAGTGACTCAAATGGGCAGTTAACTTAGATTTAATGGGACTGTAATTGTACAGTGAATTTTAAATGCCCTTTTGATTATTGCATCAGGGTTATATTGAAATACAGACTTGTCATTATGTCTTGATGTTTTAAAAACAATTACATCAAATCTAATGAGAGGGAACCCAGTAAGAACACCCAATTACCTCTCAAGGGTGCCAGGATTTACATTGCAGTTCTGTGCTTTTCACTGACCTTGACATTTTTCTCCCAATTGTGATATAAAGATAATGACTTTGGTCGGCAGAATTAGTAATTATTGTCATCATAGAGGTTTTTTTTTTCTAATAAGCACCCCAAATTATCCAGTCTGTATTTTTATTCCTCAGGCTTCCTACTGACTCCTGCTACTCATATTTGTTTCCGCTCATTCCTCCAAGGCTGGTGAAGATAAGAAACAAATACACTTCTGGTTGTCTAAGATAAATTCGTCCTCTCATCTAATTCAACATGCTGTTTGAGTGCCTAAGTATGCCACGCTTTAGGCTTAGGCATTGGGCATAAAAATGAATACAAGCATTCAACAAGCCTTTCTCGCCTTTCTCCTCCTCCTCCTCCTCCCCCTCTTTCAGCTTCATAGCCATCATTGTCATCCTCGACATCTATTGAGTATTTACTGTGTAGGAGCTGCCGTGCTCATTTCTTTTCTGTGTCTCATCTTAATTGCATCTCATAAAAACTCCATGGTTAGGTACCATTAATATTTCCATTCCTCAGATGAAGAAATCAAGATGTGGAGGAGTTAAATACTTCAGTGGTAGAACTGAGGTCTGTAGGGGCAAAAGGGAGTTAATTTCCTTCCTCTCCCATCACAAGGGTCACAGCCAATGTTCCTGTAACAAAAGTCAAGTTAAGGAGACAAAAGCATAAGCAGTTTATTTACTCCAAGTTTTATGTGACACTGGAGCCTTAAGAAGTGAGGACTCAAAGATCCAGGGAAAAACTGTTATTGGTTTTTTTTTTAAATTTGTTCTTTAGATATACATGACGAAGTGTATTTTGACACATTTATACAAATATGAAGTTTATCTTATTCTAATTAGGATCCCAGTCTTGATGGACATTCAATGGATCAGACAAAGGGGATTGAAGGGAAGGGAAGGGTCATAAGAATAGAAAGACAGTGAATGAAACTGAATGTTTTTATGCTTAGATTTGATGAAGAATGGACAGTCATATAGAAATGTGATTGGCCAAAGGGTGTGACAAGCTAGCAAGAGAGGATGGGAGGAACCCAGCAGGGCCAATCTGTTCCAGATCTGCTGGACCACCCATAGAGCATTCCTTCCTCCAGGGCATGGGGCAGGACCCCTTTGGAACAAGGGTCTTTATGGGAGAAGGAAAAAGGTGACATTTCTAGGTTTTATGACTGACTTTAGGAAGAGGAGTTCTAGCTTCCACCACCTGCCTTGGGAAAGAGGAATTCAGGTGTCTAAGACCTGCTTCAGGCAAAGAAGACAGGTGGGACCCAGGAGGATGGAAAAGTCAGAAAGACCTTGTTTCTGAGGCCCTTTCAGTGCTCTTCTGTTCAAAGTACTTGGTATGTCAAAAGGTCATACTTAGGGGTAACATGTTCTGAACCCCAAGAGGTTCAAGCCCAGTTCTGTTTGGTTGCAAATTCTATCCTCTGAATCAAAAGTGCATACGATTCCACATTTGTAGCAACTATTCAAAACAGCAGGAATTCCCTGGAATGTTGGATATTTGAGTCCCAGTTACCTGCCCAGGCCTGGGCTCATTTGTGCACTGAGATAACCTAGCAGGAAGAACTAGGCATCTCTTCTTCCCTGGTTTCCAGGCCTCCTGCACAAAGCAATGTAAGCCTTCCCCTTCCCTATTCCACCTATCAAAACCCTTCTCACCTTACAAGGTGGCTTCAGTGCCCTGTCTCCCTGAAGGGTCTCTTACCCTCTAAGTAAGAATCAATCAGAATTTCCTCTATGAGCTTGATACTCTCTTGCAATCCATAGTCCATTCTGCAATGGATCTGTGAACATTCACCCTCAGGATCTTCCACCACTCCCCATGATTCTCAAGTGGAACTTGTGTATATTGGTAGCCCCATGACACCCAGCGTGATATCTTATAAGTATGGGTTCTAAGAAAATACTTGTTGAGTTGAATGTTTATTTAGCTCCAAGAGATGCATGGTAAAATTTAGGGCATGACATATTGTGGGGAAATATGTTTTATCATTCCAAACTATAGTTTCTGGAATTTTTCATTCACTCATTAGAGTCACTAAGGGAAGACTTGGAATGCTTTTATTAACTAGATAAGTAACTACTAACATTCAAAAGAAACACAGGAAAGGTAAATTTTTTTTAACCCTGAGGGTACTCGTGGAAAGGGAAGCTTTAAATAAACAAAAATCAATATAAATGTAAAATTAGAAAAAAGACTAATCAGAGTTAGAGGGGAGGTCTTTATTTCAATAGAACTTTGTGGCTAAAATAATGGAAGAATACCAGTATGGACTTGTAAATATTATTTTGTTATTTTTAGAAATAGATTTTCTGTCTGTGTACATCTCAAGATAAGTATCACAAATCTTGACTTTGTCAGCAGGTTTGTGTGTGCAAATGATGGAAACCTCACATCCTCATGGCCTCTTTTGCCTCTTAAACATGACCAGGTGAGCTTGCATAGATTCTATAAAGCTTTATGTGGTCACACGGGACCAGGGTTGCCTCCTCCTTCTGAGCATAAGGAGGAAAATGAACTTGGGCCAATGATGTAATTGCATCAGAAATATCCAACAGGCAGCAGATGCTGATGGAGCAGAGTTAGTTCACCAAAGTTAAGCTTAGGATCAAGGGCTGATCAGAGACATAAACTGAAATGAGGCCTGGAGGCCAAGAGTCCAGTGATGAAGATTGTTTGGTAGGTCCAACCTAGGAGAGAAAATAAACAGAAGAGGGATTTCTATTTATTTCAGCAAATTAGTTTTTTAAGCCATGATCAAAGTTTCCAGGAGGACCTCTTTGTCTTAAAGACATCAATCACTTCTTCCAAAGTGGTCAGCCTGGAAGGCCTCAAAAGGGGCTATATCTCAGTGGTATTAGCATTTTAAAATGAACACCTGGAAATGATAGTAGGGGGTCGTAAGAGAATCTAAAGTATTGGTTAAGAGAGACATTTTGGCAAAGGAATGTTCCTTAGAATGCCTGAAATAAGGTGATCTCCCTGAACATGCCTGTGAAGCCTGCTGTGGTCCAAGTAAGAGATAGAGCATAGAACACTCTCCACACCCTTGGTCCCAAAGGAAAAATGTTTATAAAATAGAAGTTTTTCTTTCTACTGAATAGGAGGTAATGCATAGTCCATGCATTCTGAGGTTCCTTTGGACCATCTTTTAAAAACTTTTTGTTTTGATTATTTAGTGATTTTCACTATTTGGGGATTATCATTAATAATAATAATAATAATAATAATAATAATAATAATAATAATAATAATATAGTTATTATATTATTATTTTTCCTATAATAATTATTATATTATTATTATTTCCTGAATCTCCTGGGTGCCTCTATAGCTGCATATCCTTTAAACCCAAACTTACTTAGTCAGTTCAAGATAATTAACCATGTCACCACCTAAAGAGTTAGTCTTCTGCTTCCCAGGGAAATGATTATAATTAGTTCTTCATAATTCTCCAGACACAGGTAATTTATTTTTCCTCTTTCTCTGTCATCCACACACATTCAGTCCATTGTCCCATAGTTTCAAATAAGTACTTACATTATATGCCCTATTTATTCTTCAGAGTGATCATAGCCATAAGCTTCTTGTTTTTGAGGAAATATTCTAATGGGGTTATAATATTTTATTCCTTGAAAGATCTGGGTGCTGTACATGTATGGAACTCTCAGTTCTGCTCTGCCATTTTACTATGTTCCACACATGGCTAAATATTACCTAATAAGGTATTAGAAGCCCCACTTTTCTATCCAGAGCAGTTTGGCAGGATTCTTTTGCATCCATCTATCAGGCATCCACTTTGCTTTCCTAATCCTTGTTCACAGGACGTTATGATCCTAAAATACCCTTTCTTCATCCTCCCTCCATGTACTTAGGGAAATTCCCTATGCTCTAGAATTTTTCTTCCCATGTCATAATACCCTTAAACTTGTAGTATAATGAAAAGTAAGTAGTTGGTCTTTATCCTTGGCCTATAGCAGAAAGTTCCTAAAACCCTTAAAATCTCCTGAGTGATGAATGTCTTCTGTATGCTAATGAGATGACTTACAGGGGTTTGGGTAAGGATGGTGAGGTTGGAGATGGTTCCAGAGTGGGGCTGGTTCCTAAAAAGGTCAAGCCATAATTAGATAGGAGGGGAGCAAGAAATTGAAATCAGTTGACAGTAGTCAATGATTTTTTGTCAATTGTGCCTATGTAAAAAAAAAAAAAAAAAAGCCTCCATAAAATAACCTAAAAAGTGGGTGGGGCTCTTAGAGTTTCCATGTTGTTAGATATTTCCGTGTGTGCTGACAGAAGCTTCTGCACCTAGAACACTTCCAGACCTGGCCCTGAGAACTTCTTCTTCCGGCTGTTGATCTATAATAGTAATCAAAGCACTTTCCTGAGTTCTGTGAGCTATTATAGTGAATTACTGAACCTGAGGGCTGCTCATGGGAACCCCTGACTTTGCAGTTGGCAGAACAGAAGCAGGGTAACCTGGGCACTTCATTTGGAGCTGGTGTTTGAAGTGGGGTAGACTTGAGAACTGTGGAGTCTGAGCTAATTCTGAGTGTTAGACTTGAATCGTTCATGGAGAATGGAGAAGAAAACACACATTTGGTGTCAGAAGTGGTACCTGAGATAGGGGTTTAATTTCATTGTACTGAATATGGATTTCCAGTTTTCCCAGCACCATTTGTTGAAGAGGCTATCTTTTCTCCATTGTATGTTATGTGATAACTGTATTTATGTGGGTTTGTCTTTGTGTCTTCTATTCTGTACCATTGGTCAACCTGTCTATTTTGGTGCAAATACCATGTTTTTTTTTTTTTTTTTTTTACAATTGCTCTGTAGAATAGTTTAACGTCTGGTATTGGAATACCTCCTGCTTTATTCTTCCTGCTATTCTGGGTCTCTTATTCTTCCAGATGAATTTCATGATTGCTTTCTCTATTTCTATGAGGAATGTCATTGGAATTTTAATTGGAATTGCATTGAATCTGAATAGTGCCTTTGGTAGTGTGACCATTTCGACAATATTAATTCTACCTATCCAAGAACATGGGTGATCTTTCCATCTTCTGAGGTTTTCTTGAATTTCTTTCTTTAGTGTTCTGTAGTTTTCCTTGTGGAGGTCTTTCATGTCTTTTGTTAGATCGATTCCCAAGCATTTTTTTTGGAGGCTATTGTGAATGGAGTGGTTTTCCTACTTTGTTTTTCAGAGGATTCATCAGTTATGAATTGAAATGCATTAGATTTATGAGTGTTTATTTTATATCCTGCTACTTTGATGAATTCATTTATATCATGCTAAGTGAAGTAAGCCAATCCCCCAAAACCAAAGGCTGAATATTTTCTCTGATAAGTGGATGATGATACATAACTGGGGAGGGGGTGTTGGGGGGTAAGAGAAGAACTTTGGATTGTGTAGATGGAAATGAGCGGGGAGTGGGCAGGGGTAGAAAAGAGTGGAATGACCATACATACATGTCTGATTACATGAATGGTGTGAATCTACATCATGTAAAACCATAGAAATGAAAAGTTGGACCCCATTTGTGTACAATGAATTAAAATGCAATCTGTAAAAATAAAAATAAATTAAATTTAAAAAAAGAAGTGGTACCTGGTACCATTTAGGGTCAGAATTCAATTTGTATTAAAATTATTGAGATCTCAGTGTGAAAGTCTTCTTTTCTTAAGCAACAGATGTACATTTAACCAGGACACTCAGAACCTAATAAGTCTTCTCAACAGCAGTTTCTCCTGTGTGACAGGCTGGTGCCCAACATTTTAGGGAAGGCACTGTAGCAATGCAGAAATCATGTCACACAGTCATGAGTGTAGCAGAGATCTTGGATAATGTCACCCACAGTGACATCCATGGTGAAATATTATTTTTATCACCTGGTGAGAGTGCTATGAATGACAAGAGTAGTATGAGTGACAAGGTTATCTGCATTGCGTGTCACAGCATTATAGTGATGGGAATGGTTGATGATGATAAACCCTTGAACATTTAAGAATTCCCTTTCTGTGGCTTGCTCCAAAATCTACTATGGTGTCAAAGAACTATGAATCAGAGTGCAGTTAACCCTTCAGATTGAAAGTGCACTATTTTTCTCAATTGCAGTAATCACTGGACCCTGTATAGAGATGATGGATCCACAAGGTAGATGCATCCAGATCACTCCATTACCTCAAGGCAGAGAGTTGTATTGTAGAAATGCTGAAATCTACAGTAAACTTTGTGTGAGAAGAAATGCTGTTGTGCTCTTGAGGTACTGAGATTGTGGATTGCTATTGAGGATTGTCTAACCATCTGCTCTCTAGAAGTTCTCTTTTTCCCAGGAAGCACAAGGCAAAGCTTCCTTTTCCTGTATATAAGAAAATACCCCCCTTTGTTGCGTCTGTTTTGTGTTAATTTAGCTAAGCTGGAAGCACAGTTTTCAGAATTCCTTTCTTTGCATAGTTCCTAGTTAGAATAGGCCTAGAGAAAAAATTTTCACACAATTTGAAAGAGAAAAGGAGGGGTCGTGTGCCCCTTTACATTTTCTGAGCATGGGTGTGGTGTGCACATGCAGTTGCTCATATGCTCCCTGATCTAGTTGGGTGCAGCAGTGGCTGGGGTCACAACCTCCCGCTCCTGCTGAACTTCTACTTCTACTTCTCTGAGTCACAGGCTAGCTACATATGAGCACCTGGATGAAGAGCGCCAGCTTCTCAGGAACCTGCCATCATCCTAGTGGGGGACCTGGAGGTGGGGAGACAGCATGGATTCTAGTCTTTCTTGCTGGGATCCAGCTTAAACTTGCAGGTTTCCACTTGTCCTTACTTCCTCCAGTTCATGCAGTTTCCCTTCCCAATTCTGGGCCCTGTGGTCTTCTGGCTCCAGCACCAGGCACGGAAACAATAGCCTAGTGTGGGCTGTGTGCAGGTGCCCCACTGTGTAAGGTGCACACGCCAGGATGTATATTTCCTAATGATGCTGACCTCTGAGTAGACCTGAACTTGTACATGAATCTTGACTCTCTCCTCTCCATTTCAGCTACTCCTATCTCATAACATGCCACCTATCTCCCAGCTTTCCTGTGTCTATTCTGGAACCCCTACCAATCACTCTCCATACAACAATTTTTTAAAAAACACTTTCTAATACAATAGGAATCACATAAATCCCCCCAATGAAAAGTCCCCCAAGATTTCCCATTTCACACACACACACAAATCCATCCAAGTCATTCAAGGCCGTCCTGACTTGCATCTCCACATCTCCCTGTCCCCTCCCTACTCTCTTATGCACACAGGCAGCATCTTATCTTTCTTTTCCAGAGGCAGCTTAGGAAAATAGGATAGGAAGAGGAACTGTAAGCAAGGTTAGAACCAAATTTCATACCATGAGAACAAGCTTATGATAAGCCAAACAAGGTACAACCATGGATTTTAATTTTTTTGGATCATGGTGCACGATAAGAAAACACACTTGCAGCCCAGTGTGTACACACACACATACACACACACACACACACACGAACCAAAGCAATGATTTCCTCAAACAGTATAATATAGTCCTTATGTGGTATGCATTGATATTTCTTTTTCTATGACATTCTTTCCCTTTCCTCCTCTCTTCTCCCGTTCCTTCCCCTCAGAAAAATGTTGGTCTTGACCTGCTAAATTGATTTCATGACTCACTGATGGATCATAACTCAAAGTCTGAAGCATGCTGGATACAAAGATATTTTGGGGTGGGGAATCAGGGCTTTCAGGAATCTGAACCCTAAGGACCATTGAAGAAGAATTGGCTAGTGTAGACAATTTGCTTTTTTATGAGGCTCCTGTTTCAACTCCTCTGTCTCCATTCCATTTGCCCTTTTGGAAGGGGAACAGAAAAGGGCTGTAAGTTCTGAATGCTTTCCGGGCTTCCTTATTAAAATGTAAGATTAAAAATGGTGTGGTCCATCTTATCTCATTGCCTTTCTAAGTATTAGTTTCCTTACTTTAAAATAGGAGTAGTGTTCCATACTTTTAATAGTTATTGTGAAGATTATATGAAGTAAGATAATGAGAGGGCTTAGCACTTGCCTGCATTGTAATAAGTAGCTACTCAGGGTCAAGATGTGGACTTGGTGACTCCTAAAAGGGAGGTGTTATTGGCACTATTTTTCAGTTACTCATTGAATTATGGTAAACTTCTCCAATATCCCACAATTTTTCAGTCTTGAAATATTTCAGTCTTGGCCCAATTCGGAGGTGAATAAAGGGGCTAGACAGATAAAAATTGAAATCACTAATAGAATGTGATTTAGGCACATCACAACAATGGGCTTGCTAAAATGGTATTCTGAAATTGGACAAACATGCACACCTGTTCAGAGGCAGCGCTTTGTACTTAAAGGCCTGATCTGAGTCATGTCTGGCCTATGAATCTGTAAGGGGAAGGAATAGACCAGAAGATCTCCCCAAGGCCTGGCAGGTCCCCAAGGAAAAGGAAAGAGCTAAACCATACTCTGCAGCCTCACCTGTCTATCCAATCAATAATTCATTGTTCCTCCCCAACAGAGACCAAGAATATGTTTCCAGTTGATGTCCCCCAGAAGGGAACTAAGACCTGGAGAAAAGAGGTTCCTTATAGCATTTCCATCATTTTTTCTCTCATAGAACACTAGGTTAATCATTTAGCCTGTGGTCCACTGGGAATATTTAACCCCTGTCAGGGCAGGACTGTCCCCAGTTTCCTGACACTGATGCCCCAAAACAAAAATCTAGTCTTTATTCTTCTGAGATTACTAGTGGATACAACTAAGGACTTTGCTTTGTAATTCCAAAATTGGTTAGAACAAATTTGGAATTAAACTCTGGCTTCCCTGATTTCAAAACCATAGTTCTAGAAGAGTGGTCATGGAATATGGGAAGGACCCATGGGAGATTGAGCAAGAAGAGAAGAGAAGAGAGAAGAAAAGAGGAGAGGAGAGGAGAGGAGAGGAGAGGAGAGGAGAGGAGAGGATGTGGGCAGAGGGGAGGGGAGAAGAGTTGAGTTAGAGAAAAAGAGGGGAAAAAAATTGGCCAGATAATCATGTCAAGTCATTCCTTAAACCCCAAGATTATGCAGACTTGTCCTTACAATGGCGTGTACACTGTTACATACTTTAAATGCTTTATTAATAATGCCTTCTCATTAAGTGTCATTTAAGTTTGCCCCCATTCTTCATTGGAACTTTGTCAGAGGTCCCTGATGCAGTCTGTGCAATGAAAACAGAGGTTACATACTTACAGATATGATTAAGTCGGTAGTTTAACAGTCAACTGTCCTAAATATAAATATGTGTTGCTGTTCATAATTTTCAGCTTAATCAATGAACTTTTTATTTATTGGACTTGGAATTGATCTTTCAAAAAAATCTTAAGAATTGAAAATTCTCTTAAACACAATGGATTGGGGTTATTGGCTTTTTCTTTGTTGTGTGCATATAAATTGGAACATTGCCCAAAAACTTTAAAGGTCAAATGTGTGGGAATTAAATTGGTTCAATGTATTCCGTGAGAAAGTTTTAGAGTTTCCAGAAAATGGCAACATATTATTTTCACCCCTTCTCCTTCTCTGAGCCATTCATATCTTTCTGCCATCTGTATTTGTATCACAGATTTGAACAGTCCCATGTGTCAACACTGTAGCACCTACCTTACCATAAAGTGTTTACATTTCTGCTTTGAGCTGACATCCCTTACAAACAGCACATTTCTTCCAATAGCATAAAAAAGCCTTTTTATGTTACACAGATAGCACCTGTCTCACAAAGTGGGTAGTATGTTATTCCTTTGAATGAAAGCTTGTTTTTGAGCCAAACACTATATACTAAATAGTAATGATAATAAAAACCTGTCGACTGGCAATGCAGATCAAAATACCAATATATTGCTCTATTTTCTATTCTGGGAATAATGCAGGTTTCTCTTAGGTACTTTTTTTCTTTTCTGACCTGCATACAGGTAGGAGAGTTATTGGTTTGGTCTGACAAGATGCCTCGGATGTAAGTAGGGCCAAACCAATTATTTTCTTGGTTGACCTATTTTAGAAAATCCTGAAGATTCCAGCACTGCATGAGCGAGAGTCTTCAACAACAAAAAAAAAAAAAAAAAAAAAAAAAAAATCCTGATCAATAGAATTCTATCAAGAGGACTTTTCTTTTTCTTAAAAGATCATTAGTTCACAGACGCTCACATTGCAGCTCAACTCTGGGGATGCTGAGGCACTACAAAAGAGGTTTTTAAAAAGTTCTTATCATCTGTGCTGCTCAAACCTCTGGGGATGGAGGGAGCCACTTCAGGAATATTTTCACAGAAAGGAAGTAGTTCACCAGGAGGTTGCTCTACAGTTTTTTTTCCAAGGTGCTTAACAGGGTTGACTTCCCTGCCTCTGTTCCTAGCACTGCCTCCCTGCTGATACACCCCTGCTCAGGGGCCAGAGTGAGATGCCATCTCCTTTGTTTTTAGCCTTGGTGTTCCATGACCCCACCCCTTCCACTTCTTGATTTATTTAATCTCAATTCATCTACTTCATCTCCCCCTATTGATACTATGGATTTAAAGAAGGAAAGTTCTGAAGCAAATGAAAAAAAGACACAGACATCTGATAAGATGTCAAATCCTCACTTTACTGTTGGCAAAGCAAGATTGAAGATGACTGCTCTCACCAAAGATTTCACAACGGAAGCTATTTCTCTCTCATCCAAACAAGGTGTAGGATCTACCTGGTGGTTGAGTTGACTCAATGGAAGAGAGAAAAGCAAAGAGAAGGAACATGGCCTTGATAAAAACCTGGATGAAGAACCATTTCCAAAGGTCATCAATTAAATACATCCTTCTTTCTTTGTAAGGCCAGAATGAGGGAGATGAAGAGAAGAGGGTTTCTGCCATTTAAAATTACTTAAAGCTGGATGTGGTGGCACACACCTGTAATCCCAGTGGCTCAAGAGGCTGAGGCAGGAGGATCACAAGGTAAAAGTCACCTCCAGCAACTTAGCAAGGACCTAAGCAACTCAGTGAGACCCTGTCTCTAAATAAGATATAAAGAAGGGCTGGGGATGTGGCTCAGTGATTAAGTGCCTCTGGGTTCAATCCTCAGTACCAAAAAATAAAAACATAAAAATAAATAAAATAAAATAATTTTGAAATTTTGAAAATGAAAAACAATGTCCTCTTAGTATTTCCATAAAATATTTTCCTCCCATTTCAAATGCTGAGATAGAAGTCTATCTTCATTCTTTAGATTGTTAGAAATTCAAAATATATTCTGGATATAAATTCTTTATTAGATATATGTATTACAAATATCTATTTCCCACAAATTACTGGCTTTTTTTTTCTCTTAATGGGATCTTTTGATGAACAGAAGTTCCTAATTTTGATGCATTTCAAATAATCAATTTTCCCTTTTATGAGAAAAGTATTTCTATGTCCCACTTAAGAAATCTCTAGCCAGGTGTGGTGACACATGTCTGTAATCCCAGCAAGCCAGGAGACTGGCAAGAGTATTGCAAGTTCAAGGTCAACTTCAGCAACTTAGCAAGGCCATAAGCAACTTAGAGAACACTGTCTCAAAAAAAAAAAAAAAAAAGAAAGAAAGAAAGAAAGAAAGAAGGAAAGAAATCTTTGCCTAGCCCCAAATCATCATGAAAATGTTTTCTATATTGTCTGTGGTACATTTCACATTTATCTATTTATGTCTATGAGGATCTGGAATTGATCTTTTATTATGATAATTATAGGAGACAGGATCCCTTTTTCCCTTCATTAATAGCCAATTTATAAAACACCATTTATTGAAAATATTTTATTTTCTATTGCACTGTGGTGGTGCCATGTCAAGAGGCAGGTAATCAACTCAGAATGGGTCTAGTTGGTGATTTTCTTTTCTGTTCCATTTGTTGATTGTTCATCATTGCACCCAGTCCTAATTACTGGTAGTGTAGATTTATTACTTCATTCTTTTTCTTAAGATGATTATTCTTAGTTGTCAGAATTTTCATTTAAATTGAAGAATCCTGCTAGGAATTTAATTGAAAATGTATTCATTCTAGATCAAATGTCATTTGAGTTGATATGACATTTTTATAATATTCAAACAAGTATCCTTCTGTTCAATTTTTTAAATATTTGTCCTAATTAGTTACACATGACAGTAGAATGAATTTTGATACATCATGCATAAATGAAGTATAACTTCTCATTCTTCTGGTTGTACATGATGTAGAATTCTACTGGTTATGTAATCATATATGCATATATGCATATACGTTAATGTCCAATGAATTCTACTATCATTCCTACCTTCACATCCCCTTCCTTCTCTTCACTCCACTCTGTCTAATCCAAAGTGCCTCTATTCTTCCCTAGTCCCCCACCCTTTATTGTGAATTAGCATCCACATATCAGAGAAAACATTCAGCCTTTGGTTCTTTGGGATTGGCTTATTTCACTTAGCATGATATTCTCCAGTTCCATCCATTTAAGACAAATACCATAATTTCATTATTCTTTATAGCTGAGTAATATTCCATTGTGTATATAAACAATTTTTTTACCCATTCATCTATTGAAGTTTAACTATTGTGAATTGAGCTGCTACACACATTGATGTGGCCGCATCACTAGTATGCTGATTTTAAGTCCTTTGGATATAAACCAAGGAGTGGGATAACTGGGTCAAACAATGGTTCCATTCCAAATTTTCTGAGGAATCTCCATACTACTTCCCACAGTGGTTACATCAATTTGAAGTCCCACCAGCAATGCACGGGGGTACCTTTTCTCCCACATTCTTGCCAACATTTATTGTTGCTTCTATTCTTGAGAATTGCCATTCTGACTAGCATGAATCTCAGTGTAGTTTTGATTTGCATTTCTCTAATTGCTAGAGATGTTGAACATTTTTTCATATATTTTTTGATTAATTGTATTTCTTCTGTGAAGTATCTGTTCATTTCCTTAGTCCATTTATTGATTGGGTTATTTGTTTGTTTGATGTTAAGTTTTTTGAGTTCTTTATATATGCTGGAGATTAATGCTCTATCTGAGGTGTGTGTGGTAAAGATTTTCTCCCACTCTGTAGCCTCTCTCTTCACATTGCTGATTGTTTCCTTTGCTGAGAAAAAGCTTTTTAGTTTAGAAAAGTCAAGCAGGAGGCATCACAATACCAGAACTTAAATTATACTGCAGAGTTATGATAACAAAAACAACATGGTATGGACACCAAAACAGATACATAGACCAATGGTACAAAATAGAAGACAAAAAGACAAATCCACATAAATACAGTTATCTCATACTAGACAAAGGTGCCAAAAACATACATTGGAGAAAAGATAGCCTCTTCAGCAAATGGTGCTGGGAGAATGGAAAATCCATATGTACCAAAATGAAATTAAATCCCTATCTCTCACCCTGCACAACAATCAACTTAAAGTGGAGGAAGAACTTAAGCACTAGAACAGAGACTCTCACCTAATAGGAGAAAAATTAGGCCCGAATGTCCATCATGTAGCCTTAAGAAGTGAATTCCTTAACAAGACTCCTAAAGCACAAGAAGTAAAATGAAGAATCAATAAATGGGATGAAATCAATCTATTTATATCTTAACTTTTATAAATTATTGTTTTCTGGCTTTCTCTTAGGGGTGGTGTTCAGCTTTCCTCAGATCTATTCTTTGGTATTTGATGTTTTTGATGCTATTTAAATAAAATTGAGTTTTAAATTTTCTATTTTTAATGTTTCTTATTGTTCCTAATATATAGCTATATAATTGATCTCTCCATACTCATTTGTCTAATAATCCGTGAATTTTTATACAATGTCATATTATTTATAAATAATGGAATGTTTGGTTAAAATTGTTAACATTTATTTCTCTTTCTTATTGCATTGGCTGAGAATTTGAGAATATGCTGTGGTCTGCATATTTAAACATTGAAAAATGTCTAAAAATTGGACATCCTCACTTAATTTTTATCTGAAGTGGAACATCTTCAATATTTCACTTCTAAGCATGATGAGGCAAAGACTTTTCCCCACCTTTCTTTCTTCTTTGGTGAATAACCTTTATCAGGTTAAGAACGAATCCTTCTATTCCTAGTTTTCAGACAGCTTATTTTTTTTTAATTAACAGATGGAAAATATTATGAAATAATTTTTCTGTATCAATAAATCTAGTCATGTTTAATCTCTATTCATTTAGTGTACATATTCATGCTGATTGATTTTTTCCAATGTTTAAGCTAGCCATGTATTCCTGGAATAAACCTGAGGTATATTCCCTTTATACATGCGGTCAGATAGATTGTCACACTAGTATACTGCAATATATGTTGTGTTAAGAGTGTATTTAGGCTTTTTAAATCTGTGTTTATAAGAGAATTGAGCCTGTAATTATGTTGTTTTATAAAATGTCTTTGTCTTGCAAAATTAAGGCAATTTTGAAATTGTAAAATGAATTGGGAAGTATAACCAGTTTTCCTACTCTCTGTCAGAATTTTTGTAAGTTTTGTGTTATTCTTTAATATTTAAAAGAACTCTGTGATGACACAATGTGGGCTTAGAGATCTTTCTTGTGGAAAGATTCCAATTATGTATCCAATTTCTTTAAAAAATATAGGGAATATTTCTAGTTTCTATTTGAATATACAATGAGCTGAAAAATGTAAATAATCTCCTCCATTATAATAAAAATAAAGATTTGGGTAAACTTAAAAGTCCACAACTTGTTTTGAAAACTTTCAAGAGCTAAGGTCATAAATAACTGTCTCAAAATATATAAATAAAGAACAATCTACAGGGAGAGGAAAGTGTGAGCTCTATCTTGTCTGGAGGAGTCATAACCAGCCCTTGGTAAGAGAAGTTCAGCCAAGATGTTGGTAATGGATAGAGGTCAATTGTGCACTAGAGAAGGGAAGCCCCTAGGGCCACAGCAATTGGGAGATTTTGCAAATTTCCTAGACATTCCCTCACATACCCTGGTGAGTGCTCAGAGCAAACATCGGAGACAGTTCCAAGAAAATAAAACACAAAGAGAAGAAAGAGTATAATATATTAGAAGAACATAATATATTAGAGTTATGGAACAATATAAAATAATTGAACACAAGCATAACTGAAATCCCAGAAAGAAAAGGGAGAAAGAGTAAATGTAAGAAATACTTGAAGAAATATGTTTGATAATTTCCAAAATTACAGATATCAAATCTTAGGTCCAAAATTGTCATAATAGATGAAATAGCTTACATAACCTTCCCTGTGGTAAAGAAAACCCAAAATTTAGTCATATCATATTCAAATTGTTGAGAACAAAAGAGAAAAAGAAAATCTTAAAGGCAATTAGAGAAATAAGAACCATTTTGTAGAAAGAAATAAGATAATGATAAGTTCAGTAGATTTATCAGTAGAAACCATACAAATAGGAAGACACTGGAGTGAACAACCACCAACAACCAAAAAAAAAAAAAAAAAAAAAATCTTTGTCAGCCCTGACTTCCACATCCAGTGAAAATATATCTTAAGAGTGAAGAAGAAATAAAGACTCTCACAAAAAAATAAAGAAAATCTAAAAGAAATTCAGGTTCATTGTAGAGGTCATCGTAGAGGTCTTTCACCTCTTTTGTTAGATTGATTCCCAAATATTTTATTTTTTTTAGGCTATTGTGAAAGGAATAATTTTCCTAATTTCTCTTTCAGAGAATTCATCACTTATGAATAGAATGCATTAGATTTATGCAAGTTGATTTTATATCCTGCTATTTTGTTGAATTCATTTATTAGTTCTAGAAGTTCTCCACTGGACTTTTTTGGATCCTCTAAATAAAACCTTAGGAAATGGAAATATCTCCCATGTTCTTGGATAGGCAGAATTAATATTGTCAAAATGGCCATACTTCCAAAGGTGTTATACAGATTTAACACAATTCCAATTAAAATCCAAATGACATTCCTCATAGAAATAGAGAAAGCAATCATGAAATTCATCTGGAAGAATAAAAGACCCAGAAAAGCCAAAACAATCCTGGGCAGGAAGAGTGATACAGGAGGTATCACAATTACCAGACTTTAAACTCTAGCAATAGAAACAAAAATGGCATGATATTGGCGCCAAAATAGACAGACCAATGGTACAGAATAGAAGACACGGAGACAAACCCACATAAATACAGTTTCCTCATACTAGACAAAGGTGCCAACAACATACCATGGAGCAAAGATAGCCTCTTCAACAATCGTTGCTGGCAAAACTGGAAATCCATATGCTGTAAAATAAAATTAAACCCCTATCTCTCAACCTGTACAAAACTCAAATGGATCAAGCACCTAGGAATCATACCAGAGACCCTGCACTAAATAGAAGACAAAGTAGGCCCAAATCTTCATCATGTTGGCTTAGGAACAGACTTCCTTAACATGACCCCCAGAATGCAAGAAATAAAAGCAAGAATCAATGAATGGGATGGATTCAAACTAAAAAGCTTTTTCTCAGCAAAGGAAACTATCAGTAAGGTGAAAAGACAGCCTACAGAGTCGGAGAAAATCTTTTCCACACACACTTCAGACTGAGCACTAATCTCCAAAATTTATAAAGAATTTAAAAAACTTTACACCAAAAATACCAAGAACCCAATCAATAAATGGGCTAAGGAACTGGGCAGACAACTTCATAGAAGATATAGAGGTGATTAACAAATATATGAGAAAGTACTCATCATCTCTAGTAATTAGAGAAATGCAAATCAAAACCACCCTACGATTTCATCTAACTCCAATTAGAATGGCTTTTATCAAGAACACAAGCAATAAGAAGTGTTGATATGGATGTGGGGAAAAAGGCACATTCATACATTGCTGGTGTAGTTGAAAATTGCTGCAGCCACTCTGGAAAGCAGTATGGAGAGTCCTCAGAAAATTTGCAAAGGACCCACCATTTGACTCAGTTATACTTCTTGGTTTACACCCAAAGGACTTAAAATCAGCATACTACGGTATGCAGCCACATCAATGTTTATAGCTGCTCAATTCACAATAGCTAGATTATGGAACCAACTTAGATGCCCTTCAATTTATGAATGGATAATGAAACTGTTGTATATATATTCAATGGAATACTACTCAGCCACAAAGAATAAAATTATAAAATTATGGCATTTGCTGGTAAATGGGTGGAGTTGGAGAATATCATGCTAAGTGAAATAAGCCAAGCCCCCAAAACCAAAGGCTGAATGTCTTATCTGATAAGTGGATGATATATAATGCGGGGTTGGTGGTGGTAAGAGAAGAATGGAGCAACTTTAGGTTGTCTAGAGGGAAACAGGGTGGGAAGGAGTGGGGAAAGGAAAGATAGTGGACTGAGACAGACATTATTACCCTATGTACATGTATGATTACATGAATGGTGTGAATCTACATTGTTTACAACCATAGAAATGAAAAGTTGTACCCCATTTGTGTACAATGAATCAAAATGCAGTCTGTAAAAATAAAAAATAAAAATAAAAAAAGTGAAAAAATAAGAAATTCAGAAATTCAGGTACAAATATCAAGATACCAAACCTGAGCCTCAAATAATGAGCCTTAGAAGTGGAATAAACTAAATTAAATAACAATTATTTGCTCAGTGCTGAAAAAGATAACTGACCATCAAAAGCAAAAATAATAGCTATGGGTTGTGTATCTATAACATAAGGAAAATAAAATCGATGCCAACAATTATACAAAGAATGTGAAGGAGGAATTAGGAATACACTGTTCAAAGAGCAACATGTAATTATGATGTGGT
This sequence comes from Glaucomys volans, assembly GCA_020662805.1. Taxonomy (NCBI): domain Eukaryota; kingdom Metazoa; phylum Chordata; class Mammalia; order Rodentia; family Sciuridae; genus Glaucomys; species Glaucomys volans. The sequence goes on along the minus strand of JAJEJO010000193.1, from coordinate 693,409 downwards.
ATTATATCATTTTATGTTAATGCTGATTAGTTGATGTTGTATATTTTAAACTCTAGAACAAAATGGATGAAATTTTCTAAAGAGACAGATATAATTCAATAATGGAATTATAAAAGTGATGTTAAAATGGAATTGTTAAAAAGTCGCAATTACTACCAAGGACATAAAAAAGAACAGTCGTCCAGGACTGTGAGTGATCTGACATTTTAATCTATTTGTAAGCTAACAAACGGATCTGACACAGGTTTGTGTATGCTGACAGAAGATATTCAACACCTGGGTTACAGAGAAAGGACTCACAAACAAAATTTTGTGAGACAGAATTACAGCATAGCTGGAAGCACAAGTTTAATGATTATATGAGTTTCCCTTGCCTTCCAAATTCCATGGCGATACTGAGGAATGAACCCGGTAGGAGCTGATTTGCTGTCTGCTTGTTTCATCAATTACTCAAGTAGAGTGTTTAAGTTTCCAAATTTAACTGTGAAATTGTCTATTTTTCCTTTCATTTGCATCAGTTTTTGCTTCATATATTTTGAAGCTGTATGGTTAGGTGCATATTTAGGATTTTTATGTTTTCTTGCCAATTGACCCTTTCATCATTATTCAATGTCCTTCATCATCCCTAATAGTATTCCATCTCCTGAAGTCTATTTTTTTCTTTTTAACATAATCACACTAATTCTCATATTGTAAGTATTTTCATGGTAGATTTTTTCCATTCCTCGACATTTTTATATTTAAGATGAATTTCTGGTATGCAGCATAGTTGGGTCTTCCTTTCTAATCCTATCTGATAATCTCTGTCTTTTAACTGATTTGTTTAAACTGATCACATATAATATGACTATTGATATAGCTGGATTATTTAATCTATCATCTTGTTGGATGTTTTCTATTTGTTCCATGTATTTTGTGTGTTAGAAGACAAATCTTCATGGTGTTTCTATGCACTTTTTGAGAGATAATCAGTTTGTGAATAGTAACATTGTACAACGCCGAGTCACTTTGGGATTCTTGACATTTCCTTTGTTCTCTTTTTATGCCTTCTGGATTAATTGAATATTTTTTACAACTCCATTTTAACATCACTTTTATAATTCCTCTATTGACTTATATCTATTTCTTTAGTAAATTTAATTTAGTGTTTGCCCTAGTGTTTAAAATATACAACTTTAATCAACATCAACATTCTAATATTAAAAATTCCACATAATAATTATATGAGGTCCTTCAAACAGCATAATCTCAGAATTTTTTTTCAAGAATTTTTGTATAGAAAACCATGTAAAAGGACAGAAAGAGTGTTACATTTAAGAGAGCATATAGGTTTGTTTTCTGAGCAGGGTAACAGTGTCTTTCTCTGGGGCAAAAGTTAGGCATGCTTGGTACCATTTCCTTTTAAAATTAAAGGTTTGCCAAACTCAATGTTCCTCAAAGGTGAAATAAAGCCACTGTATAGCTGTATAGATGACCTGTATAACACTACCAGCCAAATTGATCTAATTCACAATTATAGGATATTCTACCCCAAAATATTAGAATACATATTCCTTCTAAGTGTATATAAAAGATTCAAAAATAAAGACAATTTAGTGGGCCACTCTTTAGTTACACAAAAAAATCAAACCTTAAGTTATTAAAAAGAATAGAAATTACACAAAATAACTCCTTGGGTCATTTAGAATTGAACTAGAAATTTATAGCAGAAATATATATGGAAAATCTTCAAATGCATGGAAATTTGACAAAACCTTAAAAGTCCAGTAAGTGTTGAAGAGAAAGTCTCAAGGGACATTTTTAAAATATTCTGAATGAAAATGAAAACACAACATATTGAAATTTGTGGGTTGAAATAAAGCAGCATTTAGAGAAAATATTATAACATTAAAATACCTGCATTAGAAAGGTAGAAAGATCTCAAAGCAGTAATATGTTTCTGTGGTAAGAAATTAGAAAAAATAAAAATTTGAACACAAAGTTAACAGAAGGAAAGAATTAATAAACATTACATCCAAACCAATAAAGTTGAAAATAGAATAATGATATAGAAAATTTTACAAAACCAAAAGCTTGTTCAAGAATAAAATAGTAAATGTCTAGGCAAACAAGACAAGATAGAGTATAAATTATAAAGTCTTCCAAATTTTTCTACAGTCTAAAATTTTATCCAACACAGGGCTAAGGAAAGGCACAGGGCTATTCTCTCACTGTAAAAGATGACTACATTATATACTCAAAAAATGTTGATCTTGGTTGAACTGGATGCTCTGATAGCATGGAGCTGAGATTGAGAGCAGGAAATAGTTTATTGGTTGGCCAGATTTATTGCCTAAAATATGTATAGTATTTGTGAATTGAGATTTTTGTCTACAGTTTGTGAAATTCAAGGCTTAGATTATTTAAAATAATAACTTAAATGTTATTTAATAAAAATTACACATTTGAATTTTGATTCTTATCTCTCTACATGAAATAAAAGACTTCTTTGTGTCTAACACAGGGCCTTTATAAAAGTAGTTGATGTTCCACTTTAAGAAATGAGTTTTGGTGTATTTCTTGAAGCTTGTTGTAGAGAACAAGCTTTGCAAAATATGCCTTTGACCTGAGATTGCATGGGTATCTATCTTGGGTGAATATCTAGGGAAGGTTCAATTTCAATTCTATTACCTAGAGTTATGGCAGCAATATGTCTAGTAAATACCATTGTTCCATATTACTATATACATTATAATTGCCTGTATGGTTGTCACAGTCGTTTGAATAAAAGTGCTACCTATATCCTTTATTAATTTATGATCAATGTAAAATTACTGCTTGTAAGGAATTCAATTCCCAGAATCAGTTTGGTCCTTCTGTATAGGACAGGTGTGGAAGAACACAAACCCAGTCACAGTTCTGCTCTGTGACTTTCCATTCTTGAGTTTTGCTGAGAGAAGCATATGTTGTTTTAACCTTTTCCCACTGCACCCAGCCAGGAAGAATTCTTTGAAGCTGGTCTGAACATGTTTTGTTCTTTCCCTGTGGGGTCCCTTTCTCCCACATCTCCTATTCCTTTGGAAGTTGCTCTCTTTGTGCACTTTTCTCTCCCTCTATTCACTCCTGAGCTTTATCATTTCACTTTTGACTTTGGCTTTGTTCCTTCAAACTTTTTGCTTTCATTTGGTGAACCTTCGGGGACTAAGAGCAGAAAGATTCAGGAAAGCAGTGATTGAAAATAAATGTTAAATTCCCAGTAGAGCTCTGCTGCATTAATTAGTGTTAACATTTTTCACGATGAGCAAAAGACCTTTATTTTGAAATTACCCAAGCTGTATACAAAACTATTTTGCCTTCAAAACATTTGTTTCTATAGCTATAAATGGAAATTTCCATTCAGAGCTTTCTGCTTCTTCCTTGGCAGGCAGTGACATGGCTTCTCTTGTCTTTAGTTAACTTTAATACACTCATTAGCCAGACAAATGAAAGGTCATTTAAGCCATAGTACTGGATTGATGATGAAAATCTAAAGCCTCATGTAAATTTAGCCTTATTGGTTTTGCTCTACTATTTGGACTAGTACCAGCTTTATGGGGAGAGTGTGGACTGTCAGGGAAGCAGGAAGACAGGGGAGGAGGTGGTCAGTGGAAAGGTGAATAAGAGGGTAACCTGCCATTCAGACACTTTTAGTATGCCTAACATTACCTGAGACCCTTTAGATGAATGATTTCCAAACACAGAATACTATTAATAAGTTTTCTATCATGACCTACACTCATACCCACAGAGACACATGCAAACCCACACCTTTATCAGAGAATGCCTGAAACACAATTCCATAAAAGTCTCCTTCCTTATGCCTGATGGATGCTGATATTTTCTATTTATACCATTTGATATTACAGGCCACAAATAAATACATTGATTCCATGACAAGATCGCAAGCTGCAATTGATGTGGCACTGCTTTACAGATGAGAACTGCTCATTTCTGTGGATACAGTCTCATATTATTTTTAGTAAGCATTTTTATTGTCTTTCTTCTGTCACTTCAGGCTGGTACTGTTTGTGAAATGGATCATGTATTCTCATGACCCCATTCAAGGATTGGAGATGTAAATAAAGGAAAGATTGAAACCCTGAAAGCTCCAGGCTTAAATGTCAGAAAGGTGAAGTTACAGACCAGACCTTTTGGAAACATGGACAATTATGTGACAGTGAAGAGGAAGGCATAAAACAGCTGTTAATCATGGTCAGAATCTGAAAGTTTAATACAAGCAAAAGCCACATCCTGTTCAGTAAAGTGCATGAGTTTACGGAAAACAAATATCCAGATTTAATCTAACATAGATAACATCATATAGCAAAAAATTATTGTCATACCCACCCCTCAGTGGGAGAGAAATGAATTCCGAAGAATTTAACTGAATTTACCTGTGGAACAAGAAGGACAGATCCACTAAAGTTTATATCACCTCACCCCAGTGAATAAAGCAAATGAGGCAACCCTGTTTTATATAATCCAAGGACCAAAGACCCTCTGGGAGGCCTGAGCACACTATGTTTAGAAAGAAACTTCTCTCAGGTTTGGAAAAAGCACCAATGCTAAAGTGGTTATTTTCCCCCATGGGCTGCACATAGAATCATATGAGAGCCTTTAAAAAATACTATTCCTAGTGAGCCATCAGGATGAGGACAAACTAAATGAAAGGGAACCAAATGGTTGCAGTACTCTGTTAGAAACAAACATCAAAAAGAAAATCTGAGACAAGGACCCACAATGGACGATCATACTGGGCCCTCCTTCCCTCACACCCACTCTGGCTTTTCTGAGAAACTTGGGAGGCAAAGGGTGTCAGGACTCCCAATGAAGCCCTGGGAAGACCTCACGTTTGCTACTCATGTAGTCCTCACAGCAGCAGCAGCAGCACTTGGGAGCTGGTTAGACAGGGATTTGGGATGGAGTGAAGGGCAGCGGCTCTGAATGTTGCTAGGAAGGAATGGGAGGCCCATTATCCCTCAGGTATGTAATAGAATAGACTCAAAAAAGTAAAAGGATGATGACAGTGGCCTTTCCTTGACCTAGTAAAGAGGACATCCAACATTTGACTTTCTCAGATAAATTCCACTTATAAACACAATTGGTAATAAAATTTCTGAATCACATAAAAGAAAAAGTTAGTCATTGACTTCCCATAACATAAGGTCAGGCAACTTTGTGTATTTTATTCACTATTGCATCCCCATTACCTAATCCATCTTTATTTTTCCCACCCCTGATACAGACACAAACTTTCTCTCTCTCTCTCTCTCTCTCTCTCTCTCTCTCTCTCTCTCACACACACACACACACACACACACACAAACTTTATGCATCAGCTTGAATAGGACCAACTACCTTGCCATAACAAACAACCTCAGTACCTTCTGTTTCACATGCAAGATCAGTGTAGTTCAGCAGAGGCACTCTGCTAATGGTAGTTACCTAGGGACCCAGGCTAATGGAGGCTTCATCTCAGAATGTACCAGAGCAGAGGTACTCCAGGTACCAGAGCAGAGGTAAATCAGTCTTGAAAGGCTTCCAACCAGAATGACATGCCATTTTCACTTAAATTTCTTTGAACAAGCCAAGTCACATGGTCATGCCAAGCTTCCGGCAGGGGCTGAGAAGTGAAATCATAGCATGAATCTTGAAGGAATAGATGGGGAAATATTTGATGAACCATTTTAATGACAACCAATACTAAACAGAGCTTATGAATCAAGTTTCGTGGAAACCCAGATGAAAACATAATTAACTTTATTAATTATGGTAGATGAATATACCTTTCAAAACATTTTAAAATGTGGAGTTCTAAGAAAATTTGAATTTGTTTTTACACGGACTCTTAATTACATATGAAAATACCCTGCATTTCAGAAATAGTTTTTATGTTTCTCTTTTTCTCATTCCTCTATGCAAGGAATGCACTTTCTTCATTCTTCAGGAGTTTGATAGATTCTTATGATAACACTATGGAAATACACTATGGAAATGTGGACTGGATCTTATAATATTAGATTCATAGCTGATGAATGATCTCAGGTTGTTTGGATGACGATATCCGGTGGTATGCCAAAGTCGTCTTTCTCATTTCATGATTTTTATCATGGACCTAGATGAAGATATGGAAAGCATATGTATCTAATTTCAGATGCCATGAAGTTAGTGGGATTACATCATATGGTGGTTGGAAAACATTATCAGAATTCAAAAAGGTGATAATATACTAGAAAGTTTGGGAAAACCAAAGGGTGAACATAATAAAAGCAAATGAAATCCTGACTTTCAGGTAAAAAGAAAGGAAGGAAGACAGACAATTACACAAGTACTTTATATACTTAGGCATATACTTTTATATCACTTGACCCCAATACTGATATATGGAAATGTAAAACATGTGAAATATAAAATGAGATGACTTGAATTAAAAGTAGTTGAAGCCAGACACTATGGAACACACTTGTAATCCCAGCTACTTGGGAGGCTGAGGCAGGAGGATTACAAATTTGAGGCCAGCCTAGGAAACTGAGTGAGACCCTGACTCAAAATTAAATAAAAAGAGTTGGGGAAATAGCTCAGTGGTAAATCATTTTCTTAGCACATGGAAGGCCCTGGGTTTGATCTCTAGTATAGTGGGAATAAAAGAAGAAAAAAGAAAAAAATGTAGTGGAGATACAACTTAAAATTGGAGCAAAGAAAGGACCAAGTAAGGAGTTAAAGTTACCTGTCATAATGAGGTACTTGATATGGAAAAGTGAATAAAAATAAGGTTGAGTGACACATTGGTCACTGTTATGGATGAGACAGTTCAACACAGCTAATGGTGGCTTTAGGAGGATGATGGCTGGTGGAGGTCAGCTTTCAGTTCTGACTGAACACTCTGAAGTTTCTTGGAGCAGTGTGATAGGACAGTTTTTGAGACCAGACTTAGTAGGAACTGATTTGGCTGTGTAGTGGTCATTATGGGAGATGGGGAAAAGGGACATTTGTGCTGGGAATTTGCCATTACTATGACAATATTTTTTCTTTGGTGCTAAAAAATCTGCACAGACAGGGAAGCAGATGTCAAAGCAAAATGGTCAGGAGTAAAGAACTTGGGCAGGATTCAGTTACGTGACAGGCGTGGCAATTGGCTTATTCAGAGCTCATACCAACCCTCTGCAATTGTGTAGAACTTACTCTGGGTCTCTTGGCTAGGACCTGCAGACTCCCCTGTGGGTGAAGAAGGGGTTTAGTAGATGCTGAAATGGATTTGAATGCTTCTGCTTGGGAAAGACAGACTGACATGCAAATCTTCCCCTTCGGAATCAACACTGCCAGAGAATCTTGGTGATGGTGGCTCTGTTTCTTTTCTTCATCTTGGAGTCCCTTGTGCCTCATCAGTGCCACCATGGATGCTTCTTAAGGGAGAGTGGAAGATTATTTTCTTCTGAAAATTGCCAGAGCCCATCTTCTTAACATTCCATTCCAACTCCCCAGGAGTGCAGAAGAGGGAGATATTTTAACACCATTAGCTTAACCACCTGGGCAGGTTATCCCCTTACCACAATACAGAATTTGAGAAGACACTTGCATGGAACAGATAGCATGGGATGAAGTATACCAATTCACTTATGTGAAATGTGATGTCACCAAAACCAGTGTCCTGAAATAATAAGCATTTCTTATATCTCAGGGTTCTTTGGGTTGGTGCAATTTCTGCTAATCTTGGATTACTTAACTGATTTAGGCAATTGACTGGTGCCTTGGTTTTGGCTGACTGTTCTAGGACAAATTTTCTTGCATGTCTGTTTGATCTCATTTGGTTGAGACTTGTCCATACAGTGTTCCTTAGAGCAACTGGAGAGAGCTAGTTTCAATACACAGCACTCTGCAAATCTCAGCTTGTGTTGAATTTACTGTTGCTTCATTGGCCAAAGGAATCATAATGGACAAGTCCAAATTTAAGGGATCAAGTAATAGACAAATCCACCACTTGATTCAAGGTGTGAAGATGTTGACATTCCACCTTAGGAAAGTCTAAGTCATATTGCAAAAGGGCATACACATAGGAATGGGAGGTATTTGTGGTCATTTTTGTAATATTCCATAGAAAGGGATACCTAGCTTATGCACAATGAGGTGTGAAATCAGCTTTTTTTTCAGATGGTTCTCACATTCTTGTGTTTTATAATTGAAACTGGAATCCTAATATCCCATTGAAACCCTTCTAAGTATGCTTAGGCCCCTTCTGAAGGGTTCTGAAACTGAACCACCATTACTATTTTGTGGAAAATTGGGTTCTGATCATTCAACAAATCAAGTCTTAAAAATATGATGCATTTGTAATTTTGACCTGCCTATCTTATTGGCTGAAAAGGAGTTGAAGATATGGGTTAATATTTTTCCTTCTTTTAATTCATTCTGTACTCTGGCAGTAAGAATTCCTTTCAAAGGTGGATACAGATGATAACCTCCTGATTTGAGTTTGAAGTTTGCACTATTTCATTTTTGACTGGTTATAGTCAGAACTGCTATGTTCATTGAAAATCCAAATGATTATTTATACTTCTCTTGGATCATTCTTTATGTACCATTAGCAATGACATGCAAAACGCAAGGGAGTGAATATTTACATCCAAAATTCTGAGTGAATATTCCCTTTGGCAGATGCAATTGCTCAGGGCTGTAAGACCTGGTAATAAAGAACCATATGTCACTGCTGGATTGTGCATTGATGCAGCAATGGTTTGCAAGTCACTGAAGCCCTAAATCTCCCTTCTTTTCACTCTGTGTCTGAATGTGGCTAATGGTTGGCTAGGTGTTGCCTGTTAAAGAACCCTGGGAGAAAATGAAGAAGCATCTCTTTGTTTTTCCTAATGACTAATTTCTCAGAGTTGTTGTTATAAATGAAGTATTAGTATAATCTATGACATGACAGTATTCAAGGACTAACATAGTAAATATTTATTAGTCATTTAGGAAGATTGTGAGTTTAAGTTTGCTTTGATGATCCTTAGAGCAAAAGATACGTTCCCTGGCCTCAGTCAGTTCATATCCTAATCAGAGTGTAAAAGAGCAGTATGAATAGCTATAACAATAGAGAGACTTTCTTGTTTATATTTTACAACTTTTATCAGTGTTTGTCATAACTTGTCTACTATTCTGAGATGCCCAAAAATGCAAGGAAGAAAATATTAAATTCCAAGGAAGGAAGGAGCAATATCATTCAAATTACAATCATAGCACTTATCATATGGCACTTGATTGTTGATTTTCTTATCCTCTTGAAGGCAAAGACTAAGGATCTCTGAGTTTATCATCTCCAGTGTCTTACACAGTCTCTGCCACCCAGTGGAATAGATGTCAATGAATGTTTGCAGGCTGAATACATGGCTACATTGATTCACTTAGAACAGGAAGGAATAACTTTATGGATGTGAAAAAATTTGAAAGGCTCTTAGAATAATTGGCAGACACGAGTAAATTTGGGAGAAAAAGCATTTTCAGTGGAAGGCATAGACTGAGCAAATAATTGGAACTGGAGAAGTATATTTAGGAGAAAAATGAATCAGGGTAAGGCTGAAGTATATATTAAGCCATGGGAAGTGTCTTGCTTCTCCTCCCCTCCCCGCTTCTCCTTTAGGGATAAGCTTGAACTTGTGCATTTCATCCTCCAATTCCATCCAGAGACTCAGGCAGTGTAAGGCAGAGAAAGTGAAGAAGAGCCAGTAATGATATCAGTTGGGCCTGAAACAGATGGTGAACAGCATCATCATAATGACGACATATCTCCAAACTCAATAAGCTCATACTAGGTGTCTAACACGCTTCTGACCACTTAACATGGCAGACTCATTTTAACCTTTCAACTTTATTTCTTGCTTTTTTTTCTAGAAATATCTGGACACATACATACACACATATGGTATCATCCTTTATTGTCCCCAATAACTTATATTATTCTTTATCCTTCTTACATACATACTGATAGTATGTAGTACATTTTTGACAGAAGAGAGGCAGTGCAATAAAGTGGGAAGAAGTATAAACCCTGGAGAGGTGGAAGATGATGGAGTAGAGGAAGAGTATACTTCCAGCAGTTCCTCAGTTCAAGATTTAAAAAGCTGGACACTGTTCCTCAGTGAGGTGGTCGACTAAGGGAATTCACTGAATTTCAACATTAAACAGAAAAATAATTATTGAGACACAGAAAGTTGGAAACTTTGAATGTAATGTAAGAAATAATACATTAAAGACATGATATCTTGCAGCCCACTGCATTGGGAAAGGAAGCATGGGCAGAATGAGAGGAAAGAATGATAATAAAATTGGCTTGGTGGACCCGGTGGAACAGAGAGTGAGTAAACTGACCCAGAAATGGTGGGGGAAGATGTTGAATAAAAAGTGATTAAAAGGAATTGGTTGAGGGGTAGAGAATCAAAGTAGAATCAGCACCTCAGAGGAGGGAACAACTTTGGAGTTGCTGCAGGGCAATAAGCAGAGACTGGAGATTTGGCAACTCATATTGGGACCCTATTGTGGGGTCAACTGTATATCTGGACCAGTGTGATGGAAACAGGAACAGAAAGGACTGTGTCTAGGGCAATACAGATCAGTGACACTGAGAAGAGAGAGCTCCTTTTGTTGCTGGCATTCCATATGACCATCTGGGAAGACACCAGTTATACCTCAGACAGCCACTTCTGAACACCAGATCTGGGTAATTCACAAGCATGGAGATGGAATGTGTGAAGTCTGTTAAGGTTTAGACTCCTCACCCTGAAATTTTAGGAGGTCCCTGAGACCCTGACATCCAGCATCTCCCCAGCAAAAGAGGGGTGTGGAACAAATCTTAAATGCCCACTGAGAGAGTTTCATGGGCCAGTGAAGACCAAACAATTGTTATTAGAGCTTCTAATTTGGAAATTTGCACCAGCTCTATTATGGTAATACACCAGTTGGCAACAATCCCTAGTCTATCCCATCCTATGCAGGAAGACATGAAGCTGCGAGAGAGCTACTACAACCATGCTTGGCTCCTGGCCACAACAGCTGGCAGTTGGGGAGAAACACAAAGATGTGGTAATTAATAACCCCCAACCCTTGGCCCCAGGATTACAGAGCCTTACAAAATAAATACAAAGAAAGACATATCTGTATAAGCAATAAGCACCCATCCTTGCTAAGAGTTTTGATCACTTCAGTGGAAACAAGCCTTTTTTAATTAAGAATTTTTTCCCCTATCTCCCTGTCCTTTTTCCTCATTTTAATTTTTAACTTTAATTTCAATTCTTTTTAAATTTTAAATTCTATTTTTATTTTTTACTTTTATACTTTCTGCAACATTGTGTACGTGTATTTGTACTCAATGCACAGATAATTTTAAAATATACATATTCATATGATTTTTATTTAATTTTAATTGCTCTCTTCTTTATCCATTTATTTTTGAGCCTTCATGTGACTTTGGTGGGGTAAAACTTTGTGTGGATTTCTTTTGTTTTGATCTTTTACCTGTTTGTTCATAACTTAGTTTTGTTCATTTTATTTCCACTTCTTCACTCTTTTCCCCCATAATAACCACATTTTCCTATGCCCTCTTCCTCTCTATTACTTTAGTTATTTTTTTTTGTTCCTCCATCCTTAGTGCCATCATCTGCTACCTACCACTTGCTTCTCTGCTGTGTACTTTTTAAATATTTCAAATTTTCTCTTGCCTTTCTCCCATATTTTTACTTAAAGAACTGTAATTCCACTATCTGATAAAATTATACAGTTTATGTAATTCCTACCCTATTCATGTTGCTGTGATTATCAATGGAGTATATGACATAGAAGATACTTGCTTGCTAACATTGGATCCAATTCATGGTTGTTTATTGTTGGTGCCAATGTTAAATTCTGATTCCACCATTCCTTTACAGATGGTAATTAGTTTTATAAATTTCAAAGTAGAAACTGGACATTTATTTTAAGATTGTGCATTGGTTGTCAACATTATAGCTAGTCTTTGCTCCCCCTTTCTCTGGGAGGAGTTGGGAAGTGATTGGGACATTTCAAGTTAACAAGGTAGAGACCCTGATGAGGAGCAATGCTCATAACTCAGGCAAGTAATAGAGAATCTCACTAAACACACAAACGAGATTCACTCAAGCCTCAACAATACTTCTGCTCATAGAATAGGGCAGAGAAAAACCCCAAACCAATAACCAGTCCCCAAACAGGAACAATCAGTTGGGGGCCTCAATCCCAACTCCTGAACAGCTACTTAGACAGCAAAAAAGAGAGAGAGAGAGAGAGAGAGAGAGAGAGAGAGAGAGAGAGAGAGAAAAGCCCTAAGAACAAAAAAGAGAAAACACCAAAAGACACATATATAAAAGAGGAAAAGGGGGAATCAAATGCAACTGATACCTGAATCTAAGATATCTGAAAACATGAGGAAATAGGCAAACAAATCTCCCCTCCAAAATTCACAGTCCCCCAACAAGGGAAAGCACAAAAGTGGACATATTTCAGAGAAAGACTATAAAAATGATTATTAAAATGTTCAATGAACTAAAAGAATATGTAAGGACTGAATTAAGAGAGCAAATCCAGAAGGTGAAAGGTCATTTCATTACATAGAAGTATTGCAAAGAAGCCAGTCATAATTCCTTAAAATAAAAGATATAGTGAATCAAGTTAAAAATTCTATATAACTAGAGTAACAAAAACAGCATGGCATGAGCACCAAAAGAGACAAGAAGATCAATGGAATAGAATAAAAGACACAGAGCAAACTCATATAAATATTCATACTAGACAAAGGTGCCAAAAAATACATTGGAAAATGATAGCCTCTTCAAAAAATGGTGATGGGAAAACTGGAAATCCATTGTTAGTAGAATGATATTTAAACCCTAGCTCTTGCCCATCACAAAACTCAACTCAAAGTAGATCAAAGACCTAGGTATGATATCAGAAACATTGCACATACTAGAAAAAAATGTAGGCTCAACACTTGAACATGTCAGCGTAGGAACCAACTTCCTCAACAAGACTCCAAAAGCATGCAAAGTAAAATATTTTTAAAAATCAACAAATGGGATGGTATCAAACTTAAAATCTTCTTCACAGCAAAGGAAACAATTAGCAGCATGAAGCAGTAGCCAATGGAATGGGAGAAAGTATTTGTCACCCACACCTTAGATAAAGCATTAATTTCCAGGATATATTTGAATTCCAGGAACTCAAAAAACTTATCACCAAAATAATAACAACAACAACAACAACAAGGACAACCCAATCAATAACTGATTAAGGTGACTAAACAGACACTTCTCAGAAGAAGAAATACAAATGGTCAACAAATATATGAAAAATATTAAACATCTCTAGCAATTACAGAAATGCAAATTAAAACTACGATGAGATTTCACTTCATTTCAGCCAGAATGGCAATTATCAAGAATACAAGTAACAATAAAAGTTGGTGAGAATGTGGGTAAAAGGGTATACTCATACATTGCTGGTGTGACTGCAAATTGGTACAAACCACTCTGCAAAGCAGTATGGAGATTCCTTAAAAAGTAGGAATGGAACCACCACTTGATCCAATTATACCACTCCTCTGTACATATCCAAAGAAGTAAAAATTGGCATACTATAGCGATGCAGCCACATCACTGTTTATGGCAGCACAATTCACAATAGAATAGCTAAGGTATAGAAACAACCTAGGTGCCCATTGACAGTTGAATGTATAAAGAAAATGTGGTTCAAATACACAATGGAATATTACTCAGTCATAGAAAAGAATGACTTTATGACATTTGCCAGTAAATGGATGGATCTGAAAACTATCATGTAAGTGAAATAAGCCAAACCTCTCCAAACCAAAAGTTGAATATCCTCTCTGATATTTGGATGCTTTACAACAAGTGGTGGGGGGAAGAATAGAAGTTCAGCGAAACAGACAAAGGAGAATGAAGGGAAGGGAGGGGGGATAGGAAAAGGAAGGATAGTGGAATTACTTTCACATAATTTTCTATGTACATATATGAATACACTACAGTGAATCTCACCATCATGCACATCGTCAAGACTGGGATCCTAATTAGGAAGAGATATATTCCATGATTGTCTAATTATATTACAATAGATTCTACTGTCATGTATAACTAAAAAAGAACAAATAAAAATTCACTTGATTTAATTTGAAATATCACTAACAGATTGCATAGAAAATAGATCTTTAAGTCTTGAAGATAAAATTTTAGGTCTTGAAGGCAGTGTATATGAACTAGAATGCTCAATATGCAATAAAATAAATAGATTAAAAACCATGATCAGAATATACAAGAACTCTGGGAGAACATTAGGAGACCAAATCTGAGAGTCATTGGGGTAGAAAGGAACATGGAGATACAGGCTAAAGGTATTAAGCAACATTTAGTGAGAGAGTAGCAAAAAATTTCCCCACCAAAAAATGAGATTGATATCCAGATATAGGAGGCATATAGGACACTAAATAAACAAGATTTAAAAAAACTACACATGAATCATAATAATCAAAACAGCTAACATAGGAAATAAAGAAATAATATTAAAAATTGCAATAGAAAAATGGCAAGTCATATTTAGAGGCAAGTCAATAAGACTCACTTCTGATTCCTCAATTCAGACCCTAAAAATCAAGGAGGTCCTGGAATTAGATATTCCAAGCTCTAAACAATTCTCAGCCATGATTGCTGTATCACCAAAGCTATCTTTCATGACCAGTGGAGAAATCAAAACTTTCCATGATAAGGATAAACTAAAATTATTCATGACAATAAGGCAGCATTTCAAAGAGTTATTGAAGATAGACTGTACACAGAAAAACCCAAAATACAAAGTCAAAGCTCCCAAATAGATATTCATTAGAAACTCAGTTAACTAAATGGAAATCATGATAGAATTAAATACATCAAGCTAACCAAGATGGTGGAATATAACAATCATCTAAGCATAATGACACTGAACATGAGTAGTCTTAACTCCCCAATTAAAAGGCAGAGATTGACAGAATGCTTTAAAAACAAAATCCACATATATGCTGTTTGCAAGAGACTCATCTCATATGCAAAGATATCCACAGGGTGAAAGTTAAAGGTTGGAAAAAATATCCCATGCAAATGGAGTCCATAAAAATGTAGGAATAGCAGTTATTCCTACATGTTGTCAAAGTGCATTTCAAACAAAAATGTATCACAAGAGGTAAAGGAAACACTATACTTTTAAAGGATATAATTCATCAAGAAGAAATAACAATCTAACAAATAAGGTGAAAGACCTCTACAATGAAAACTACAGAACATTAAAGAAAGAAATTGAGGAGGATCTTAGAAGAAGGAAAGATCTCCTATGTTCTTGGATAGGCAGAATTAATATAATCAAAATGACCTTACTTCCAAAGGTGCTATACAGATTTAATGCAATTCCAATTAAAATCCCAATGACATTCCTCATAGAAATAGAGAAAGCAATCTGGAAGAACAAAAGACCCAGAATAGCCAAAGCACTCCTGAGCAGGAAGAGTGATACAGGAGGTATCACAATAACAGACCTTAAACTCTACTACAGAGCAACAGTAACAAAATCAGCATGGTATTGGCACTCAAATAGACAGGTAGACCAGTGGTACAGAATAGAAGACACAGAGAAAAACCCACATAAGTACAGTTACCTCATACTAGACAAAAGTGCCAAAAATATGCAATGGAGAAAAGATAGCTTCTTCAACAAATCATACTGGCAAAACTGGAAATCCATATGCAGTTAAATGAAATTAAACCCCTACTTTTCACCCTGTACAAAACTCAACCCAAAATTGGTCAAGGATCAAGGAATTAGACCAGAGACCCTTCACCAAATAGAAGACAAAGTAGGTCCGAATCTTCATCATGTTGGCTTAGGAACAGACTTTCTAACATGACCCCAGAGTGTAAGAGATAAAAGCAAGAATCAATAAATGGGAAGATTCAAACTAAAAAGCTTTTTCTCATCAAAGGAAATAATCAATAATGTGAAAAGAGAGCCTACAGAGTGGGAGAAAATCTTTTTCATACACATTTCAGACAGAGCACTGATCTCCAAAATTTATAAAGAACTTAAAAAACTACACCAAAAATACAGGGAACCGAATCAATAAATGGGCTAAGGAACTGGACAGACACTTCACAGAAGAAGATATACAGGTAACCAACAAATATATGAAAAAGTGCTCATCATCTCTAGTAATTAGAGAAACGCAAATTAAAACCACCCTAAGATTTCATCTAACTCCAATTAGAATGACTATGATCAAGAATACAAACAATAATAAGTGTTGGTGTGAATGTGGGGAAAAAGGTACACTTATCCATTGCTGGTGGAGTTGCAAATTGGTGCAGCCACTCTGGAAAGCTATGGAGATTCCTCAGAAAACTTGGAATGGACCTACCATTTTACCTAGGTATCCCACTCCTTGGTTTATATCCAAAGAACTTACAATCAGCATACTACAGTGATGCAGCCACATAAATGTTCATAGCTGCTCAATTCACAATAGCTAGATTGTGGAACCAACCTAGATGCCCTTCAACTGATGAACGGATAAAGAAACTGTGGTATATATACACAATGGAATATTATTCAGTCTTAAAGAAGAATAGAATTACGGCATTTGCTGGTAAGTGGGTGGAGTTGGAGAATATCATGCTAAGTGAAAGAAGCCAAGCCCAAAAAACCAAAGTCTGAATGTTTTCTCTGATAAGTGGATGACAATACATAATGGGGGAGGGGGGACAAAAGAAGAAAGGAGGAACTTTGCATAGTATAGAGGAAAATCGAACAGGAGTACGTGGGGAAAGGAAAGATAGTAGACTGAGACAGACAGTATTACCCTGGGTATATGTAAGATTACATGAATCATGTGAATCTACATTGTGTACAACTATAGAAATGAAAAGTTGTACCCCATTTGTGTACAAAAAGTAAAAAAGGAAGAAAGAACAAAAGTAAATATACATGCCCAATTACCAGTGCATGGAATTACATAAAAACACGTCTTGACATTAAATTCCAGAGAGATCCCAATACCATAATAATGGATGATTTCAACACAGTCTTATCACCAATATACAGGCCATCCAAACATAAAATTTATAAAGATATTTCTGACCTAAACAATGCTATAAGTCAAATGGACCTAAAAGACATCTACAGAATATTTAACCCCGAAACAGTTGAATTCATTTCCTTCTCAGCAGCTGATGGAAAGTTTTCCAAAATAGGCCATGTTCTAGGTCACAATGTAAGTCTTAGCAAACAAACAAAAAATATTAATATAATCCTATCAGCTCATAATTGAATGAAACTAGAAAACAATAATAACAAAAACTGAAGAAACTACATAAAAACATGAGGATTGAACAATGCTTTTTTAAATAAGCAATATATCAAAGAAGAAATGTGAGAAGAAGCAAGAAATTCTTAGAGACAAATGAGAACAGAGATACAATATATCAAAGTCTCTGGGATATCATGAAGGCATTTCAATGAGGAAAGCTTTATAGAATTCACACTTTACATTAAAAACTCAAAAAAATAATTTAATGCTATATTTCAAGGCCATAGAAAATGAAGAACTAATGCCCAAATCAGTAGAAGACAGGAAATAATTAAGATCTGAGCTAAAATTAACAAAATGGAGAATAAAAAACAATACAAAGAATCAATACAACAAAGGCTTGGTTCTTGGGAAAAGAAAAATAAGTTGATAAACTTCTAGCCAAACTAAGCAAAAGAAAGGTAGAGAAGACCCCAATTATCCAAATTAGAGATGCAAAAGGAAATATCACCATGGACACTTTTGACATACAAAGGATCATTGGTTATTTTCAATATTTAAACTCAAATAAAATGGAAAACTAGAAGACATTGACACATTTCAGGACCCCTAAAACTCAAGAAATAAAATCAAGAATTAACATGTGGGACAGCATCAAATTAAAACACTTTTCTACAGCAAAGGAAACAATAAAGAGAATGAAGAGAAAGTCTACAGAATGGGAGAAAATGTTTGCTGGATGCTCCTCTGACAGGAGATTAATATCCAGAATATATAAGGAATTTAAAAAGTTTAACAGCAAAAAACAGCAAAAAAAAAAAAATCCCCCAAAACCCAATCAATAAATGGACAAACATTTTTTAAAAGAAGACACATAAATGCCGAACAAATACTTGAAAAAGTGTTCAACATCTCTAGCAATCAGGGAAATACAAGTCCAAACTACACACTCCAGTCAAATGGCTGTGATAAAGAATGCAAATAACAATAATAAAATACACTGTTGGTTGGACTGCAAATTGTTACAACCACCCTGGAAATCAGTATGGAGATTCCTCAAAGAACTGGGAATGAAACCACCATATAACCCAGCTATCTTGTTCCTTGATATTTATCTAAAATACTAAAATCAGCATACTACAGTGATACAGCCACATCAATGTTTATAGCAGTGCAACTCACAGTAGCCAAGATATGGAACCAGCCAGGTATCCATCAACAGATGAATGTACTAGGAAAACAGTATGTCTACACAATGAGGTTTTACTCAGCTATAAAGAAGAATGAAATTATGGCATTTGCTGGTAAATGGATGGAGATGGAGACCATCATGCTAACTGAAAGAAGCCAGACTTACAATATCAAAGGTCTAAATGTTCTTTTTTATATGCAAAAGCTAGAGCAAAGTAAGGAGGAAAAAAAGAAGTGGGGGTGGTGTTCAAATATCCTAAAGACAAAGGGCAGATCAGCAGAATAGGAAATTGGGGGGTAGGGAGGAGGGATGGGAAAGGGCAAGAAATGCAGAATGAATATGACAAAATTATGCTATGTGCATAATACATATGTCACAGTGAATTCCACCTTTATTTATATCTCTAAATCACCAATTAAATTTATAAATTGGTAGAAGATAGGCCAATAGAAAATAAGGCAGATAGGAGGCAGGGCAGGGGGGCGGGGAAGGTGGGGGAGACTGGGGATTGAAATGAAGTAAATTCCATGCATGCATGATTATTTCAGAATGAACCCAACTACTATATACAACTATAATGCATTGATTTTAAAAACAATACCTAGACTCTACAGTTAGATTATCTAGACTAAAACTCTGGCTCTGGAACTTTCTGTGACTATGAGCAAGAAAAGCGTTCTCTCTTTGCCTCAGTTTCCAAATCTGTAATGTGTG
The DNA here is from genome assembly GCA_020662805.1 of Glaucomys volans. Lineage (NCBI taxonomy): Eukaryota > Metazoa > Chordata > Mammalia > Rodentia > Sciuridae > Glaucomys > Glaucomys volans. The sequence continues at coordinate 674,150 of JAJEJO010000193.1, read as the reverse complement.
ATTAATATGAGTGAACCTTCCTCATATTAGTATGACAATTGTTAAATAAGCAATTATTTGAAAAAGGCTTACCGACCACTCCTCATTTTGCAAATGGAGAAACTGAAGCACAGAAAGATTAAGGAAATTTGCCAGACATCACAAAAGGCACCCAGCATTACTGATTTCAGGTCACTGCTTCTATCCTGTGAACACACTGACCTGCCCGTGGGTCTCTGACAGTCCATCACAATTGTTTCTTTGACTTTTCCATCCTTGGCAGTCTTATCAGACTGACCCAAGCAAGTCATCTGAAGGTAATTCCTTCTTTCTTTCTTGTTGTTAAGTTTTTATACTGATTGCTGATGCCAGAATGGGCACCAGTGCACTGATCAGGGAAGTGCTGTTGACTGTCTTCTCTGTGAAAGGAAGCAGGAGAGCTACCTGGCAAGACTCTTCACTTCAAAGAGCTTGTGGCCAATTATAAATGGACAGGTGAAATTTAGTCATGAGACAGTCTCTCAGCAAAATGTATATTTTACTATTATTTGCCACTTTCCACAAAGAGAAAGCAATTCCTGTTTCCTTATTGGGCTGGTAGGACTGGGAAGAGAGACTCAGGTCAAGCTTTGGAACATTTAACCAACAAGAAAGAATTGAATTATATCCTTGGAGCAGAGGTAAGTTGGGAAGGGTGTGTGTGTGTGTGTGTGTGTGTGTGTGTGTGTGTGTATGCTTGTGTGTAGAAGAATATTTCCAAGATAGTAAGGGAAGAAAAAAGGCAGGAAAGGTGGCTCAAAGACCAAATCCACACAGCTCGAAATGAGGCATAGAATTGCTAAATTTATAGGTTTAAAGTGAAACCCGTGGCCTCATCTGGCATGTCAGAGCATAGGTCCTTTAATATTTCCTAAGTGGGTATAATTTTGCTTTTTTTTTCCTAAGTGGATATAATTTTGCTATTTTCCTAAGTGGGTATAATTTTTACACAGATTAACTGAACCAGGAACTCTACCATGTTTGGCACAAAAATCCTTTCTAATTTTTTTTTTCTCATTGTTCATTTTTAAGGTATTCTGTCAATATAGCATAAAAAACCTTCTTACGTATGTGTGTTGGGTCAGTGTTCCTCTAATGGTGAGGAATAAAGGGCCTCGCCCCTAGAAGGGGCCTTCTAATTACTATCTATTTTGATTCTAGGCTTCAAAGTAAATGGCTTTAATTTTGGTCATTTATTGTTTTCCTCTTTGAAAGATTTGGTTCCAATATATCATTTGCCAGATCTCTATATTTTGCCAGATCTCTATATTCAGTTGTTATTATATAATTTCCTTCTCATACAATTGTTCAAGTCAGTTTTTGAGTTAAGACAGATAAATAACCTGTAAATAATTTCATTAATTTATCTTCCAGATATCTTTGTTGGATCTGAAATAGCCGTCTCCTAGGCTCACTATATTTCTGTAATCAAAAACAGCTCTAGCTTTACTGGACTTGCATTTTAATTTATTTTCCTTTCCCCTCCCTTCCTCACTCCACCCCTCCTTGCCTCCTTTCTTTGCCATGAAGTGATCCTGTCTGATTTTCCTAAATGCCTTTCCTATAACTTTTATGTAAAGAAAAAAAAAGATTAGAAAATGAATAATGGGGAGGTTAAGGAAAATGTCCCTGTGCCCATGTGGTGACTTTGGATGATTAATTTTTCCAAGTGCAACCATACATATAAAAGTATTATTTTTGAAATCAGGATAAGATTTATCTTGGAAATGATTATTGAAGCTATTACTTATATATGCCTCATATAACTTTTAAGTTTATCACACTGGGTGAGTCTGGTGAGTGAACTGGCTTTTCAGTAAGTATTTTTTCTGGATTCTTTCAGGTGCAATTAGAATTCATCCACATTCTGTTCGAAAACCTCCAAATAACTAAATGATGTGATTTACCATGATATCAGCCTTTCCTTAGCAACAGATTTGGTTAATGGAACTAAAGGTAATGTCAACAGGAACTTCAATGCATAGTCAAAAGGCCTCTAAATCCCCAGTCCTTGAGAAGAAGTGGTTGGGAGAATGCCCATTTGTCTTCCTGTTCAGAACTTTAATCCATGGATGACAATGAAAAAAAAAAAAAGAGGAATTTGTATGAGTTAAGGACTATTATTAAGCCAGGTATTTTTTTCACAGTTTATGATTTATGTATTCTTTTTTTATATTGGCTCTTTTTAGTTGTACATGACAACAGAATCCAATTTGATATAATTATGCAAGCATGGAACGTATCTTATTCTAATTAGGCTGTACTAAAGAAAAACAGTAGAATGAATCTGATCTATGTGTTTCTGACAAAGCCATATCATCATCCTTCTTTTATGTTAAAGACTCTGAGGTTAAGAGAAGTTAAGTCATTTGTCCAAACTCACAGAGCTTATAAATAGTGGAGCGGAGGTAAACTTTAGGTGGGCTTAACTATGAAGACTACTATCTTTCCACTGCATGCTCCTGCCTTGGTCAGTATGGAAGTGGTGTCTTTTTTTGGTTAGACAGAGTTAAGTAATGGATATATCAGTTTCATCAGCTGGTCAGCCCAAAAACATGCCTTGAGAGAAACTCAGGCCCAGAATCTGCACATTGTTCCTGCCACACCCTCGATGGTTACTTGTAGGCCTGTCCTTTTCCCTCTTCCATGCTCTAGTCTCTGGGAAGGACTGACTTTATTGGTGAATAGCTGAATAAAGTTCATGTGTAAGAAATGCCCATCAAAATTTCTATAGTTTCAAGATAACAAACACCAGTTTGTTTTTGAAGGTGTTCAGACTGGACCAAACACATTGGTTTGTACAAAATGCATCAGCAAAACATCTTCCTGGGATAAAAATAAAAAAACACAACAAACAAAAACCTTTAAAACTGGGTATCTGTATTGATCTATGTAGGGAAGAAGAGAAACATCCCTGACTGTTGGAAAAAGCAGGAAGGACAAGAAAGAGAATCAGAGGTTGCTGAGCCTCTGCACAATTGCTCTGTCCCAAAGCTCAGGACAGCAGGTGCCATGAGTGGTAGGATAGAGGTGTTGAGGAGTTAGATGGCCTGGGTTTGAGTTCCAGCTCTCCCTCTTATGTCACTCTGAGTGAAGACAAGCAACTGTGCCTCAGTTCTCCCATCTGCAAGGTACCTACTTCCACAGTTACTCTAGCTCAGATTCTTGGAACAAGGCCTGTTACACAGAAAGCAGAGTGTGTTTGTTGGTTCTCAAGCTTGCTATGGAACTTCCTTCTAAATAAGGCAGTAAAAGAATCCTGGAGAGTTATAAGAACTCATTATCTGTGACATTAACTAGGAAGAGGAATCTACCAAATATTCATTTTAAAATCTAATGGTAATTATTTTATTATCATAATTCACAATTTTGACCAGTTCTTGAGTGGTCAAGGTTAAGATGGAAGTTGTTAAGTTAATGCTAGTTTTAAGCACTGACCATCAGATATGGTGACCTATCTGTGGTTTTCCAAAATATCAGTGGGCTGTTGATTTATCCCTAGTCTTCTGATAGCTCTTTAAATATTGTGCTTTAAAGTGCCATCATTGAATACAAATACAATTCAGTCTCTCCCTCTGCCCCCCTGCTCCATGAGTGTGTGCCTTGGCCACAAATCATTTTCTATTCACTGGATAAACATCTGAATTCCCGAGTGCCCAGCAGCCCACTGATTCTACTAAAAGGTTGTCTCATGCAGCTCTGAATATGGAGTCTGGCTTCTGAATGGCCAGCAAGATTTATTTTCCCTCATGGTGGAAGCTGATATATTTTACCAAGGCAAAACCCCATACAACAAAGGAATAAAAACATGGGGAAGATCATTTACATAAAGTAAGTAAACCCCATCAATAAATCCCATTTATTTTGTTATCAGAGAACTAGTCCTGTGCCCTTGCCCAGCAGCAGACTGCCTCTCTGGCCTTTCTCACTTCAGTTCACAATGGGTCGTGCCACCTCACCAACAGCCAATCTACTCTGAAATCAATGTCCTGGCTTTACACCCAGAGACCTTGACCTCTTTAAACAGCAGACTCCTGGAGTGAGGAGGCTTCAGCCTACACAGTTCAATCGACCGTGCCCAGGAGCATCCCATTTGCTTCTTGTTGCTTGGTTTATGGTTGGCAAGCAAGCTCAGGTAAAGCAGAGTTTAAATGTTGACTCTCCCAGTTTCTGGCTGTCACAGTGTTTCCAAAAGTTTTGGCACAGTTTAGCCTCAGTTTATGAATCTGTAAAATTAAGATAAATACCATTTACCTCATAGTGTTTCACAAGGATTAAAACACATGGCACAGGTGGTATCAAGGACAATACCTGTCATGTGTAGGTGCCAGCCAAATGTTTCCTTTCTTGTTTACTTCCTTCTTTCCACTTCCACTTCCTTATTTCCTTTCATTGTCCCTTCTTTTCCTTCTCACATGTCATCTCCAGTTTGCCCAGGATTTCTTGTATGATTTGAAGTTATAGTACCTAGGCTGATTGTCACTTTCAGGACCTGAAATATGGTTTCCTACCTCCAGAAATCTGAAGATCAATCTAAGATTTTCCCATCTGCCTCTCTTCCTAATCATGGCATACTTCCCAACAGGCATGAATCCAATTCTTTAGGTCTTATCTTTGTCCCAAACTTTGTGATCAATTTACATCTCCCCCAGACAACTCTTGTCATCTCTTGGGCAAAATTACCAGCATGCAGAAAATTTTGGTTTATGCAGTAGACACTTGATAAATGCTGGATCAGTAGGACTTGTGATGGCCAAAATCCAGGGTTTCATGAAGTATGATAAAGAATCTGTGTATTAACATATGAAGTCATGTTAATTAAATATGTCAACAAACTCAGCTTCCACAAAGACTTTTAAGTGGCAGGAAAAGAGCTTGGGCTCTAGAATCATAAAGGGTCTGTTCTGTTTCCTCCAGCAAGTCTTGGAAGCTCTCCTGAGTTTCCCATTTGTAAAGGGGTGACAGTAAGGGGATTCTGGAGTAAATCAGAAATAGTCTCCAGGGCACTTAGCAGAGACTGTCACATGTTAAGAAAAATAAACATCGACTAATTCTGTATTGATCTGAAAACACCTGTTATGGGATGGAATCAAGTCCTCTACCTCAAATTCATGTGTTGATGTCTTAATCCCCACTCCCTCAGAATGGGACTGCATCTGGAGATAGGGTCTTTAAAGAGGTAATGAGGTCATAGGAGTGGACCTTCATCCAGGGTGTCCAGTTTTCTTTTAAGAAGAGGAGATTTGGGTAGGCACACAGAGGACAGACCATGAGAAGATACTGGGAGAAGAGGACTATCTGTAAGTCAAGGAGAGAGGCTTCAGAAGAAACCATCCATGCTGACACCTTAGTGCTGGATTTCTTGTCTCCAGAACTGTGAGAAAATGAATTGCCATTATTTAAACCTGCCAACCCGTGGTACTTTGTCATGCCAGCTCTATCAGTCTAATATCCCACCCCATGCAAAGATATCTCCCACTTAGCCCTGAGGTATGGGGAAGGACAGACATCTGGTATGGGCTCTACCAGCAACAGCCTAGTTGAATTTAATAATCACAATATTCTGTTTAGGACTTTCCTCATTTTTAATTTTTTTAATACTTCCTGGTAAACAACATTCTCAAGCCACAGTCTGGGCATATATCAGAAAATGTGCTTCACGCTATACAAAAGCCCTCATCAGCATATTTTGAAAAACAGTATCTTTTTACATAATGTTTGCCTCGATTTCCTCTTTATTTCCTAACAACAACCCAAGGGCTTGGGCTCTTGACTGTTTTCTCAGTGAATGACCCTCTGCCATGTGTAAATCTTCTGAGTTGCCAGAAACCAGTGTCTTCTCAGATTCTGAACCACTATTTGGCCAACATGTTTGCAACATGATCTCGAATGCTCCCCAAGCTTCCATGGACCTTGTGCCTTTTGCAATTGAGAGTTTGACAAGCATGCATATCCCAGTGCTGGTCTCCAGTGGTGAATATAGATGTCTGTACTTTTCATGAGAAAGGTAAGGCCCATTGAGGGTCATAAAAGTTGTAGATCAGGCCCTCTGCTTCTCTGCAGCACCAACGCCTACACAGAGCCCTTCCCTTTGTCTTCCTGGCTCTGACTCTTGTCTTTTCTATGACCTCCAGGATTTGTTAGAGATTTATCTGCATTCCCAAAACATGATGTTTTGCTTCATGTCAACAACCCACCAAATATTCCTATGGGGTCATGTATTGTCCAGCAGTAGTCCAAAGAAGCTCTGATCTATTGATGTCTGTAACTCAGAAAATGGATAACGAAAGGCAGCCTATGCTTACGAGCTCCAGCAGGGAGTTGAAGCAGGATTGCTTTGCCATTTCTTGGACATTGTGAACCGATCAAACCTCTCTCTCCACTGTGAAGCAAGATTACTGGGATCTGTATTAAAGTTCTGTAAGTGGTCAAAAGGAATTTGTGTCACAGGATCTGAGAACCCATAGGTGTCCTGGTTCTATGTGGATCCTGTGTAACACTGGTTTTCCTTTAGGTATAGCATGTTCAGTGCTGTGCAAGGTGGCTCCTAAGGGTAAGACAGGGAAATAGGAACTCAGTCCTTGAAATGTATCTAGAGGTATAAAAGCACACTGACTGGAGCTAGGAAAATACCTGGGAGTCAGTAGGCAAGTCAGAATGGGGCAACCACTTGCCAATGGTTGAAAGAAGGAAGATGTATAGCAAAAAGGAATTGTACAACCTGAATTCATTGAGTTTTTAAAAGTTTCTGGGATGTCACTCACCATTTCTTGCCTTACTTAAGCTTTTTCAAATAATAGTAGCTTGAATCAGTTAATTTCTAAAATTCTGTTCTAGTTCTAGAATTCTAATCTGTTTTACTTGTTAAGTACCAGAGTCAGCATGTTAGGAATCCAGGTAACAGATACAAGATTCCAGCAGCACAAAATACTTAATAACTGAAATCAATGTCCCTTCTTGAAGAAAATCTTTTTCTTTTGTTTTCTGCTAAGGCCAGAGCAGGCAAAAATTCAGATATAAGGACAGATCTTGAAGAACACCTTTATGAGTGCTATTCATTTGATTGCACTCTCTTAACTCAAGAGCTACGGGATGTATAGTAAGGGATCAGCAGTACCTCTGAGTTTTGGGGTTAAATTTACCTGTCAACCAAGAATCATGGTTGTAAGATAATGTAAAAATAAAGGATGGTTACACAAGGAGATTTTTATTTTTAAATTTTTTATTGGTACATTACAATTTTACATAATAGTGGGATATATTATGCCACATTTTGTACATGTACATAACATAACTTGCTTAGTCTCCTGGAGTTTTCTATCTATAGAATGACACAATAGGGAACTGATTCTATGGGAAACAAAAATGTTCTCTGAACCAGTCAGATGAAGCATAATCACACATGCAACAGTGAACTGTCAGTTCAGGACAGAGGAGTTACAACCTACAGATCACTCTTATATCCTGTGTTTGCCAGAGAGATTCTACTTCCTAACTCTTCCTCCTCAATCCTCTCAGTAGTTTCAAAAATCTAAGGTAGAACACGGGATCAAGACAAAAGAAGGGAAAGCATTTGTCTCCAGTACCCTCAGTATGGTCTTACCAGTGCTTTTCAATTTCAAGCATGTGTTGAATCAGATGTTTATTTACTGTCTCTCAATATCAACTACTTAGTTTGCAAGATCTAATGCAAAATGGAAATTCCAGGCCACTTCTGAAAAGTTAAGAATTCCAAGATGGTGCAAGCACAGTATTAATCCAAGTATAGGTTCCTTCTAAGCACAGGGTTATGTGGGACTCTGCAGATTACATGCACATGAAGCCAGCCCTGTTCCTTTCTCTCACTCTTCTCCTCTTCTGCTTTCCAGGGTGCTGGTTTTAGACTCTGAACAGTTCAACAATTCTTCCCAAGCAACCTGCATACATCATTCTCTTGTACCATCTTGTTATAAACCACAGAGAATTTTATTGAAGTGAAGAAAAGACATTGTAACAAATTTGACAATGTTCCTTGGCTCACATTTTCCATAGAGAGTCATCCGTAGAATACTAAGATCCTTCCAGCTACCCTATTAAAGAAGGATTTCTTACTGAGGGTGAGCATCAGGATTACCTAGTATGCCTAGGGATTCTAAATCTATAAACTGCTTTACATATGCTATTGAAACAGCTTCTCAGCAAATCACTGATAAACAACTAATTGAAAATTATTCTATTTATTATTTTATATCTTGCTTTATTATTTTATTTTTGAGAGATATGTGGATATAAATGTGTGTGTGTGTGTATGTGTGTGCATCTTCTCTCCTGCCCCTTGATGTCAGAATTTGTTTAAACTGATATTTTTTAGAATGTTTTCATCTTTAGTCTGGTTTGCAAATTCTATGTAGCGATGATTATCCACTTTGACTCAGGGTGAATTTATTTGGTGTTGGATCTAGTGGTGGCCACAAAGTAATTATTGCAACCAACCAAGAAAAATAAAGGGAATGAGGAAATGACACAAGTATTGACAATATTTATTGTAGCATATGGCTAATGTATAAAGAGGTAATAGAATGATGTATCTCAGGGGATCTTTCAAAAGGAAAATTACTTGAATTAACTTTTCAGGCAAACCGAATTATGCATTATGCCCCTCCTGTAATGCTATACAAAGTCAATGTTTGTGAAGAGCAGAGCTGGGGGCTATAAATCAAGCCTTTCAGAAGAACTGTTGTGTCTGCAGGGATTTTTTTCTTTCTTTCTTTTTTTTTTTTACCTTTGCTTTTTTAGCTTTTAGATGAATGAAGAATTTTCTCAGCAAATTATTAATTACTCCTTCTACAGTGAATTGGGTTCACTGTAGTTATGTAGGAGTCAATGGTATTCAAACTGCAGCTTTTGATGAAGTAATCGGCTGCTTCTGGGGCCTCTTTCAGCTGCCCTGGGCGTGCTTCACATGTAAACGACTGCCAAATGGATTCTTTCGACATTCCAGCCAATTAAAATACATTTAAAGTGCAGCTGGTGGAGAGGCAAATCGTGCAATTGTGCAGAGAACTTCAGGGCAGTGATACAAAACACAAACTTTGCGGAACCTAGCTTGGGCAGCCCAGCAAGGCGGTGGAGAAATCATAAAAAGAGGCTGGCTATCTTTAGCGCTTGTCAGAATTCAGAGAGGACACTTTGAGAACCACCTTTAAAGACACAAAAGAGGGAAGCATGTTTGTTAGGGTGTGAGTTTTCTCTCCTTGCCTCTTGAAACTCAGAGTGCTGGCTGGTTGCCCAATGTGGTGCTGCATGCAAATATTGACAGAACACAGCGGTGTTTGTTAAACCGGGTCTGGGGAAGCCAGTGATTAAAACTCTTGAAGGAAGATCCGAGAACCCCAGGAATTCTCAGTAGCAATAGAACATTGATCGAATGAAAGAGAAAGCAATGAGTGGGCTAAAGTGAAACACTCAGCGTCTCTGTCTGCTATGCCTTTTCGGTAAGGACAGAATTTTCTTTTCTTTGTTTCTCCCATTGAATGCTGATGTTAGTATAGAGGAGAGTGCCCAATGTGCTCAGTGCTCTTGTCCCGAGGAGCTCTGATTTGCAGAGCACAGAGATTGCCTGTGCTCCCTGAGAAGGGATCACACTCTGTGTGTAAATAGACACAGGCATTTCAGCACGTGGAGTCTGCAAGCACTTTTGCAGTACTCAGAATGGTGCATTTAAAAATGTTTGCCTCTGCTGATTTATTCTGGTACTTGTAGCTGTGTGTCTAGGAGATTGACAGTGAATAGATTTTTTTCTTGGAGTCAAATATTAGGATCTATGATAACCGTTTAATTTTTCTTCTCATGTTAAATGTTGTCTGATTCCTTCTGCTCACAGTTATGGATATGAATAATGTTTCTTTTCTTCTTGAGTTAATAGTCAATCAAACCTAAGCATTTTGTTTTCCAGAAGCAAAGCCGAAATGTTTAGAAATGCCTTCATTTATCCCAACTTTCGTTGGAGATGCTGCTAACTGAGGAATTTGTTTGGAATCAACCTTCCTTAGATTTTGAGGAGGCAGGTGTAGTTGCAATATCTTTTGGTGTTGCTAACTCAATAAATACCCAGCTCTGTAGCTCATATTCTGATGCCAGTCTTAAATACCTGAGAATGCTAAGTAAATGTATGGTTGAGCATGGGTAATTGATTCCCTTTCATCAATTGACCAATGAAAGACCTTCAAAGTTCCTGATTGTTTCCTATCTTAACTTGTCACGGTTGGCTCCTTCTGGCTTCAATTTTGTTCATTGCAAACAAAGAATCTTGCACATTTCACGGTGAAGGATCACATTGCAGCGTTCTGAGCTCAGTTAAATGCGCTTTATTAATCTTTAATGTGCCAGTAGCTCTGAGGCCATGCCAGGCTGAGACTTTCCAAAATTCTCCAAGCTATCTGCTGCCAACATAAACGGTGGTAGGCCCAGAAGGGATATTTTAAGGAAACTTGCAACAGCAAAGTTTTACCATTAAGTTTGTCATGAATCAATGAAAGAAATCTTAAATAAGAAATTTTAGAAAGAACTGAGCCAGCTCTCTACCCTCTGTGTGAGAGACTTACTGGGGTGAATCCATCTCCTCATCTACACAGTGGTTGATGCTCCAGGCAGGGAAGAGAATAGGTGTTCTACTATGCCTACATGAGGCTGTTTATGAAATGGGTGCTGTGTGAATGGAGGCATGTGTGAACAGAAAGCCTTCCTGCCCGTGGCAGTGTCTGAGTCCAGATAAAAACAAGGCTACACATGTGGTGTGCCGCCTGTCCAATGCAACCATTTCAGACATACCAAAAGAGCCAGAGATGGGCGATGGCTACAGACGTCCATTTGGACAAAAGTGCAGCTTTGTCCAGAAGAATATTTGAATGGTATACTTTAGGAAGCAGGGCAGCAAGATGACTTACTGCCTCAGTGCATCTGTGAACTTAACGTTTGATGGACTAGGCCTTGGAGAATGAAAGACTGTAGCCTCTAAGGGTTTTGAGTTGCATCCTTGGGGATGCAGGTAAGTGGCAAGATTGACACTTCCTTTGGATATGTCTTATAAGCATGAACTTCATCTGCCAGGATTGCTTTAAGGAAAGCTCTGCGTAGGAGCAAGAAGGAATTCCAAGGTCCTTTCTGATTTAGGGACAAAGATGAAAAGAATTTACAAATTTGGCTAGGTGATAATGAGGCAGGATCAAGGGTGGGGCAGAAGGACACAATTAAACAGGTGGTTTTACTGCCTTTAGAATCAAGTCCAGCCTCCTTCCTGTGGCCTAGAGCAGGGCTGACAAGCCTCGGATCACAGACCAAATTCTGTCCCTTTTGTGTTTTTGTAGATAAAGCTTTTTTGGCACATGGCCATACACACTTGTTTACATATTGTCTATGGCTGATTTTGTGCTACCACCGCAGGGGTGAGTCACCGCAGCAGAGACCCTATGGCCCCACAAAGCCTAAAACATTTACCATCTGTCCCTTTATTGGAAAAGTTTGAGATGCTAGATGTAGAGAATGATGCTTCTCAGACTATCAATGGTGAAGTATAATTTTGTTTTAAGTTTTCAGTCTGTTGTGGATGAATAGTTTATTATAAAAATGTTGCTTGAATGTTATGCTGGTGTCAAACTGCTATGAAATTTCTGAGTACTTATTCTTAATTTTTGTACTTATCATGGTTAGCAGCAAACAGTTTGCAGACTGCACAAGTCTGTGGATCGCATTTTTGAGGAGCTCTGGCTTCCACTTAGTTTTCCAGCTTACCTCTTGTCAGACTCCCAAATCTCCAATGACACTGTTCTCTGCTCTGAGGAGGCAGTACAGCAAATTATTCCCCATTTGGGGTCCTTTACTCCTGATGTTTGCTCTAAACAGAAAACGCTCTCCCTGGAGTCTCCCTTCCCTTTGGATCTTCATTTAACTTCACTTCTTCAAGGAGGCCTCCTGACCACTCCACCCAAATAACCTTTCCTCATTTTATATCACTCTTTTTAAATTAATTTTATTTGTTCTAATTAGTTATACATGACAGTAGAATGCATTTATGCACTTTGATAAATCATACACAAATGGAGTATAATTTCTCATTTTTCTGATTATACATATTGTAGGATCACATTGGTCATGCAGTCATATATGTGCATAGGGTAATAATGTCTGTTTCACTCTACTATCCTTCCTACCCCCACACACCCTCCTCTCCCTTCTACCTAAAGTAACTGTATTCTTCCCTAGCACCTCCCCCTTATTGTAAATTAGCATCTGCATATCAGAGAAAACATTCAGCCTTTCATTGTTTGGCATTGGCTTATGTTGCTTAGCATGATATTCTCAAACTCCATCCATTTACCAGCAAATGCCATAATTTCATTCTTCTTTAAGGCTGAGTAATATTCCATCACATATATATATATATATATATATATATATATATGCCACATTTTCTTTATCTATTCATCTGTTGAAGGACGCCTAGGTTTGTTCCATAGTTTAGCTACTATAAATTGAACTGCTATAAACATTGATGTGGCTGCATTGCTGTAATATGCTGATTTTAAGTCCTTTGGGTATGGATCAAGGAGTGAGATAGCTGGGTCAAATGGTGGGTCCATTCCAAGTTTTCTGAGGAATCTCCATATTGCTTTCAATAATGGTTACACCAATTTGCATTCCCACAAGTAATGCATAAGTGTACCTTTTCCCCCTGCATCCTTACCAACATTTATTGT
>JAJEJO010000193.1:397356-661298 GCA_020662805.1 Glaucomys volans | reverse complement strand
GAACATTTTTTCATAGATTTGTTGATCAATTGTATTTTTTCTTCAGTTCAGTTCCTTAGTCCATTATTGAGTGGGTTGTTTGTTTGATGTTAAGTTTTTTGAGTTCTTTACATATCCTAGAGATTAATGCTTTATCTAAGATGCAAGATTTATCTTTACCTTAAGTATCTTTATCTGAAAATCTTTATCTGACATAAAGAGTGTCTCCTAGTCTGTAGGCTCTCTCTTCACGTTATTGAATGTTTATTTTGCTGAAAAGAAACTTTTTTAGTTTGAATCCATCCCATTTACTGATTCTTGATTTTACTTCTTGTCCTTTAGGAGTCGGATCCTAGGCTAACATGGTAAAGATTTGGGCCCACTTTTTCTTCTATTAGGTGCAGGATCTCTGTTCTAGTGCCTAAGTCTTTGATTCACTATGAGTTGAGTTTCATGCAGGGTGAGAGATAAAGGTTTAATATCATTTTGTTACAAGTGGCTTTCCATTTTTCTCAGCACCATTGGTTGAATAGTCTACCTTTTCTCCAGTGAATGTTTTTTTAGTGCTTTTGTCTAGAATGAGATAACTGTATTTATGTGGGTTTGTCTTTGACTTCATTCTGTATCATTGGTCTATGTGTCTGTTTTGGTGTCAATACCATGCTGTTTTGTTACTATAGCTCTGTAGTATACTTTGAGGTCTGGTATTTTGATGCTTCCGGCTTCACTCTTGTTAAGGTTGTCTTTGGCTATTCTGGACCTCTTATTTTTCCAAATGAATTTAATGATTGCTTTTTCTAGTTCTATGAAGAATGTCATTGGGATTTTACTGGGAATTGCATTAAATCTGTATAACTCTTTTGGTAGTATGACCATTTTGACAATATTAATTCTACCTATCCAGTAGCATGGAAGCTCTTTTCTTCTTCTAAGGTCTTCTTAATTTCATTCTTTAGTGTTCTGTAGTTTTCACTGTAGAGTTCTTTCACCTCTTTTATTAGATTGATTCCCAAGTATTTTATTTTTTTGAGGTTATTTTGAATGGTGTAGTTTTCAGAATTTCTCTTTCAGAGGATTCATCACTGATATTTAGGAATGTGTTTGATTTATGGGTGATGATTTTATATCCTACTTCTTTTTCTAGGGCTTTGTTAGGTCTTTTATTTGTTGACTTTTAATTTTTTTTAATAAATGACCTCAAAGAAATAAACTTTCCTCTTAGTACTGCTTTCATAGTGTCCCAGTGATTTTGAAATGTTGTATTGATACTCTCATTTACATGTAAGTATTTTTCTCATCCTTGATTTCTTCTACTATCCATTCATCACTCAATAGTGTATTATTTAGTCCTTGAATGTTAGAGTAGCTTCTAATTCTTATTTTGTCATTGATTTCTAATTATATTCCATTATTATCTGATAGAAAGTGGCATATTATCTCTTTTTTTGTATTTATTAAGAGTTGCTTTGTGGCATAAGATATGGTCCATTTTAGAGAAGGATCTGTGTGTTGCCAAGAAGAAAGTGTATTCACATGTCAATGGATAAACTATTTTATGTATGTCTTTAAGACTAAATTATTGATTGTATTATTTAGTTCTATAGTTTATTTAGTTTTTGTTTGGAAGAGCTGTCCAGTAGTGAGAAAGGTGTGTTAAAGTCACCCAGTATTATTGTGTTGTGGTCTATTTGATTTTTGAAATTGAGAAGGGTTTGTTTGATGTACATAGATGCTTCATAGTCTGGGACATAAATATTTCTGATTGTTATGTCTTGTTGATGTATAATTCCTTTAAGTAGTATGAAATGTGCTTCTATGTCCCTTATGATTAACTTTGGCTTAACAGTCACTTTATCTGATATGAGGATCAAAACTCCTGCTTATTTATGAGTCCATATGAGTGATATGTTTTTTCCGATCCTTGCACCTTCAGTCTGTGGATGCGTTTGCCTCAGAGGTGAATCTCTTGGAGACAGCATATTGTTGGGTCTTGTTTTTTTATCCAATCTTCCAGTTTATGTCTTTTGATTGATGAGTTTAGGCCATTAACACTCAAGATTATTATTGAGACATGATTTGTATTACTGGTCATTTTCACTTATTTCTGGTTTTTAATTTGACTTAATTTCTCCTTTGATTGACTATTCCGTTAGTGTCGTTCCTCCCTGTGCTGGTTTTCACTTTGTTTTCCTCACTTTAACCTCATGGAATATTTTGTTGAGAATGTTCTGTAGTGAAGGCTTTCTAGCTGTGCATCCCTTTAACTTTTGTTCATCATGGAAGGTTTTTATTTCATCTTCAAATCTGAAATTTTATTTTGCTGGATATACAAGTCTTGGCTGGCATCCATTTTCTTTCAGAGCTTGATATATCTTATTCTTAGCTTTGAGTGTACCGGTTGAGAAATAAGTTGAGATCCCCCTATATGTGATTTGTTTCTTTCTCTCATGGCCTTTAATATTTTATCCTTATTCTGTATTTTAGTCATTCTTGTTATCATGTGCCTTGGTGTGGATCTGCTGTAATTTTGTAAATTTGAGGTTCTGTGGGGCTCTTGTATTTGATTTTCCATTTCATTCTTTAGGTTTGGGAAATTTTCTGATATTATGTCATTGAAAAGATTGTATATTCCTTTGGTTTGTATCTTTGCTCCTTCATCTATCCTGATAACTCTTAAATTTGGTCTTTTCATGTTATCCCATAATTCTTGGAAGTTCTGTTCATGGATTCTTACCATCTTCTCTTGCCATGATCAACTTTATTTTCCAGATTATATATTTTGTCTTCATTGCCTGAGGTTCTGTCTTCCATGTGGTCCAGGATGTTGGTGATGCTTTCCATTGAACTTATAATTTGGTTTATTGATTTCTTCATTTTGAGGATTGCTGCTTGTTTTTTTGCATAATCTCTAACTCTTTATTGAAATGATCTTTCCTGTATTTTCTCTTTGATTTCACTCTTTATACCATCCTTTACTTCACAGATCATTTTAACTATGTACATTCTAGACATTTCTTCTGTCTTGTCAGAGGATTCTGTTATTGGAGAATCTTGGTTTGTTTGGAGTGCTTTGTTCCCTTGTTTTTTGTTTTTTCTTTTTTTTTTTCATGCTATTTGTGTGTTTTTCCATCCAGCAGTATGGATCTGAGGCAGTGCAGATTCTACCCTTTAAACTTATATTGTCCCTGAAAGTTTTTGTACCTCACCTTTAAGGGGTAGACTAATATCAACAGCACCCAGTGTAAACAATATATAGCCTTAAGCCTAATAGCTCCCACTAATGCATCTACTGCGTTCTCACAACAAACAGAAATGAATTCAATCATAGTGTACAATATAAACAGAAAATTTACTAAAAGGGTTTATAATTTCCAATGCTGGACAAAGAGAACAGAAGTGGTATAGGATGTGATGTTCATGAGGGAAGAAGAGAGAAGCTCAAAGTAAAAATCCAGAAGAAGAATGGAAGAAGAATCAACAGAGATTAGCTTTTGGGTGGACAAAAGGTAGAAAAAGAATCCAGGAAAACAGAAAAGTGATAGGAAGAATACATACAAAGAAAAAAATTAAAAATCTAAGAATACACAACAAAACTGCAAAACACCATTCATATATCACAGTCCTCAACAAACTGATGCATGAGAAATACCTTGATCCAAATATGGTAGGGAGGTTAGAGAAGAAAAAAATAGAATGAAATGAATCTTGAGGGAAAATAGAACAACGGTCTCTGTCAGTGTTCAAAAGTTACTCAATCCTGTCTCAGACTGTCTCATGGGATTGCCTGTCCAGGCCTGCTGTCACAAACCCAGTCACTATCCTACAGATCTGGGTTTCAGATGCTTCAGGCTCAGCCACATTGCAGTCCCAATATCTCAATGCCACTCTAATTTGTAGACAGACCACCAGGGATGTACTCACATGAAGGAGTAGCCTGAGAAGCAGCAGCAAAAAAAAAAAAAAGATTTCAACCACCAGACACTGGACCTCCAGGTCCTGGCTGGCATCCCCAGACAGAGGTGGATATACCCCAAGATGGTGGTGGAGACAAACATGCTGGCCCCCAGACCCCCAGACCACCCAGACCCTGGCCAGACCCTGACCAGCATCCCAAGATGGATGCAGCCATGTGTACCCAAACCTGGAGTCTTCCTGGCAGCTGGCAGCAGGTCAGTGGCAGCTGTAGTGGGTCAGTGCCCTTGACAGCGGGTGGCAGGTCAGTGGAAGTAGAGGTAGCAGTGGCACCCAGATAGAGGACCTTTCTTTATCACTCTTTCTTTATATCTCTTATTACAAACAATATTTCTTTTGCTTATTTATCTGCTTATTTTATATTTCTCTGTAATGGTCAGGGTTCAGTAATAGATAACACATTTGGCTGGTAGATAACCACATTTTGGCTGATTTAGGCAGAAAAGAGTTTCAAACTATTTTAGAAGGAGCCGGGGAACATTCAGTTATTTCAAGAGTGCTGGTTACAACAGCATGACAGAATTTACCACTATGTCTCTGTTATTATCACGAATCTGGGAATTGGGAATCTGATGCCACTACTGCTAACTCCAGGGTCACTGCTGCCTCTGCCGTCATCTCCTCGACCAAAATAAGCATTGCTGTTTCTCAAAACTCATGAAGCAAAGGAGAGAGTACTGGAGTCTTTGTTACATATGTGGAATATCTGACCCTTCTCACAGGAATACCACAAAGTGAATGCTATCATTTGGACATCATGTAATTGTTTGAATACTCTCCAAGGTCCATTGTAATTGAAGGCTTGATCAGCAGGGTGGCGTTATTGGAAAGTATGGAACCTGTGGAATGTGGAGGTCCTTAGGCCAAAGGGGTCATGATCCCAAAGGGATTGAGGGACCCCAGCCTGACTTCTCTTTCTGCTGGTCCTGGATATGAGTTTCTTCTCCAACATGCATTCCTGCCATGAAGTGTTCTGTTTCCATTACAGTGACTGCCTACTCTATTGTATGAATCTACTTTATGTCCATCCACCACCCACACCTCAACTGACTGGTTTAGGTACAATGATGATTTGAAACTTCAAAGCTGTAAGCGAAATAAATCTTTTCCCTTTATAAGTTAGTTGCCTTAGGCATTTTGTTTTGTGATGGAAAGCTGACTTGTGTACATTTCATTTATGTCATGATCTTCTCTGAGTTTCAAATCCTACTGTGGGTGGTTTCCTAGGTGAAATAGGCATCATGGCAAAACTCAAGCTATGAGGAAGTCAGGGAAACTCCTGAGTTAAAATTTTTAAATCATAGGTGATCTAGTCTCTCTGTTGGAATGGAATACACAGAATCTGCCTCTGTCCTCTACTGGGCAGTAGTTTCCATAAGAGTAGGGACCTTCTCTGATGGTTTATCGTCCTACCCCAGTGCTAAGATCAATATGTGGCATGCAGAGTATGCACAATAAATCCTGATAATGTGAATGCATATGTGAATGAATTACATAGTCCTTGGAAACCTGTGATTTATGGGAGTGTATACATGAGGAAGATTCAAATCATTTAGTCTAAGAAATGTCTCTATGGTAGGAAATGGACTTATAGATAACAATATCACTTGGAAAACATGCTTTGTTTTTCAATGTGGAAATCCTTTCATGAGGGTACAATTTGTCTGTCTGTTAAGAGATGGCAATATTCAGGTTACTACCTGACATTATCATTTGCTAAGGGCTTATTATGAATCCCGTGCTATGCAAAATGCTATTTACATGCATTATCCTATTTAATCTAAACATAGTCCTGATGAAGTAAGCATTTATTTTTACAAGGAGGAAGTAGAGGCTATGCATGATCAAATAACTTCCTCAAGTCATAGAATTGGTGAGTGGTAGAGCCGGATTTAATTCTACAACTTTCTGAAATCTAAAGTTTGTGTTTTGAACTTCTAGTTATAGCCCTGTATATAATTTGTCTTCATCTAATTGTTTCATGTTTTGCTTCCATTACAATGACTAGCTAATCTATTGCATGAATCTACTTTATGTCCTAGCAAGGTGCAGTCTGAAAATATCAAAACAGGACTCTGGTTATCATTGTTGAATATAGCTGAACATCAGCAATGAATCTATGGGTCTTTAGATCAGAGTACAGAAGAGGTAGGAGAAAACTATATCCACAGCAAATAAGAGTATCAAAAAGATGCCCTTAAGATAAAAATCCTGAATGATAGAATACCCCCCTGGTCATTGAACTCATGCTAAGTATTAGATAAAATGTCAAATTTTTGAGTTCTGTTTGGTTGAATTCCTACTCCACATGATCTTCATTAAACATTGTGCTATTTGTCAATACAAAACTGCTATTTGATAACAGAAAATAAGTTGAAATTATTTTTGCATTTTAAATTTTTTACCTTTGTTTTATTTATTCACTTTCATATGGTGCTGAGGATCAAATCCAATGCTTCACACATGCTAGGCAAGTGCTGTACCACTGAGCTATAAGTGCAGCTCCACATTTTAATTTTTAAAGGAAGAACTTGAAAAGATTTGTCTGAAAAAAAGATAGTCTAGTAAGAGGTGGGGTACCTAGGAAATATTGACATCATTGTACATACTGAGATAAACCACATAGAACCCTACTACTAATGCATAAAAAATGCTAAGGGGAAAGAGAAGCACTTCCAAAATAGTGTAAGAACCTCTCAAAATCCACTCCTTCATAAAAGCAAGGAAACACTGAGAAAAATGAGCAAAACCAATGTTTTTGGAACTTAAGAGATTAAACAAGGGCTTGCAACAATTGGAGAAGCATTTACTCATGGATAAAAATCAACTTAATCTCAGTAAAAAAAAAACAAAACAAAACTGGTATTTTTGTATTTAACTTGCCCTTTTCCCATTTCCTATCCTCAGCTTGAAAACCAACAATTTTTAAATCAAATTAACCATAAAAACCAGTAGCTAAAAAGTCATTGGAAGGGGCAAATCCTCGTTCCCAGAAAATTGTCATGATTTTACCTGTTAGCTTTCTGGAAACTCTCAGGCATTGTCTTTATTTGACCTGACTTCAAACTCATTTAGTGCAAAGATCCTTTCTTCTGGGACACCTATCACCCAGCATACCTACCAATATACACATTATCATGGGAGTCTGAGAAGAAGGAGATATAGAAAGGGGAATAAAGAATATTTAAAGAAACCATAGTTGAAAATATGCCACATTAAATGAAATACATGAATCTACATATTTTAAGAAGCTCACTGAAATCCAAGTAGGATAAACTCAATAGAAAGGAATATTATTCAACTAGAATATAGAAAGAATTTTTATAACTCAACCTTAAAAAGAAAGGTAATCCAGTTTAAAAAATGGTCAAAGGATTTTGAAGAAAATATAATATGGCCAATAAGCATGGGAGAATATGCTCTACATCATTACTTATCAGGGAAACATAAATGAAACCCAAATGAAATTTACTAACATGGTTATAACAAAAAGATCAATAAGGCTAAATATTGACAAGAATGTGGATAAATTGTAATTCTCATACATTGTTTGTAGGAATGTGAAATGGTGTAGCTGCTTCGGAGACAGTTTGACAATTCTTTAAAATACTAATCATGATTTATCAATTCCACTCCTACATAGAAATCTAAGAGAATCATAAATGAGTGTCCATATGAAACTTATACATGAATATTTACAAAATAATTATGCATGCTTGCATAAAAGTAGAATGGATGCCAATGTCTATCAATTGATGAATGAACAAACAAAATGTGCTATAGCCCTGCAATGGAGAATCATCCACCCAGATAAAGGAATGAAGTACTGATTCAGGTTATCACATTGACCTTGAAAACATTATCCTAAGTGAAAGAAGTCAAACTCAACAGGACATATAGTACATAACTCCATGTGAAATGTTCAGAATAGAGAAATCAATAAAAGGGGAAAGCAGATTAGCTGTTGTTAGAAGTTGCTGAAAAAAAAGGATACTAGGAAATGACTGGTACTGGGTATGGGATTTCTTTTTGGAATGATGAACATTTCTTTGTGGAATTAGTGGTGATGATTACACAACTGACTATATTATAAAATGTTTAATTGAAAAGGAAAATTTTATTATATGTGAATTATACCTCAATTAATGTATTACATTTTAAAAGTATTAAGGGAAGAGTTAGATCCACCTTATGATGTTTAGAGTATAAGGAAAGAGTGCAAATAGAGATCCATGTGCCATATATCAAATATATTAAAAATGTGAATCAAGTAAACATAATTTTAAATATGTTCTATTTTCTTGCTTTGCAAATATATAACTTTGTCCTATTGGCAGTGGGGAATTAGCAAGGGTGACAGTGAGGTCCTGGAACTCCCATTGAAGTTATGATTGGAAAAGAACTTGGAAACAGAGTTAGTAAGCTATGGTGAGGATCCTACCAGAGATTGAGGAGGCCCCAAAACAATGTTGTGGACATGGACATAGTGTGACCAATTCACCAGACATTTTAACAGCTAGAGCAGCAGAGATGATGTGGAAAGGAAAGGAGGGAAGAGAAGAAGAGAAAGTGAGGCTTGCTGACTTTCAGACTGTCCTCCACTCAGAATGATGTCCTCTAGGCCTAGTCTCCAGGGTCACTTTTCACCAGGAAGTGTCCCAGCATTTCTATATTCTTGTTTCATTGGTCTCCCTGGAAATCAGCACTTGTAGGAGAAACAGCTATTGGACTCACTTGGTGGAACATGGGAAAGTCATATGTGTTATTCAGGTTCTCAGTTTTAAATTGGCAGTCATATATTTTCAATGAACTATGAAGGAGCCAGGTTTGGGCCAGATTTTAAAGGAGTTGAAGATTACATGCGTCTCCATTTAAGGTCTCCCAAAATATTCAGATTCTTCCTCTTTTGTCCAGGCTTTTAGTAATCATAGAGCAGGATTGACTGTTGCCTCTCTGTGTGGCTTATATGCCATGCTCTTTAATGTCTTTGTCTACATCCTTTTTCAATGCTCTGATGAAATATGAAAATGGTTGTCATGAGATAGTCTCATAATTTAATGGAAAATATTTTATCAATATTTGTCTGACTATTTTAATGTTTTCCAATTTAATATATACAAAGAAAATAATATATAATATGTAGAGGCATATATTATAAAATTATTCATTCCAATATTATTTTTAATGATAAAATATGGAAAAGCACTACTTATCAATAGGAATATAATCAAATAAATTAGGGACTAGAGAGAACTCTTTTAAAATCAATCAGAAAAAAATTACTATCTAAATAGAAAATGGCTGAAGGAAAGGAAATGCAATTCACCAAGAAGAAATATAAATGGCCAAGCAGTATTTGAACATATATTCAGTCTCATCAGAAGTTAAAATAATGCAAATGGAAATAACGAGATACCATTACTTTATCCATTACTGACAAGGATTAAGCTTCTATGTTGATGAGGAATTAAAATCAGTCATTCTCATTTACTCTTGGAATGTAACTGCAAGAAATTTGGAAGGAATAAATCTGGAGAGGGTGAGAACATATTTTTTATTCAGTAATATATTTCTAAGAGTGTATCTTAAATAAATCACAAGCATACATAGAGTATTAAAGATGTTTATATTAGTAATACTTAAGCTAGTGAGAACTGATATAATTCAAAGTCCTTCAGCAGGGTGATTGTTAAATAAATTATAGTACAGCCACATAATGGAATACCATGCAGACATTAAAAGTTAATGTAAATCTAGTTGATTGAAATGAAGACTATAAGTGGAAAACATTATAAGTATTGTGAACTCATTTTTTTAAAATTTATTTAATTTTGATTCATTGAACACAAATGGAGTACAGCTATTATTTCTCTGGTTGTACACAAAGTAGAGTCACACCATCTGTGCATTCATACATGTACACAGGGCAATGATGTTTGTCTCATTCTGTTAATATTCTTCCCCCCCACCCTGACACCACCCATCCCTTCCCTCTATGCTAGCTATCCTTCCTCCATTCTTGCCACCCTTCCACCCCGCATTATGCATCATCATTCACTTATCAGAGAGATCATTCAGCCTATGGATTTTTGGGATTGGCTAATCTCAGTTAGCATGACAGTCTCCAGCATCATTCATTTACCTACAAAAACCGTAATTTTATTCTTTTTCATGGCTGAGTAATATTCTGTTGTGTATATATACCACAGTTGTTTCTTTATCCATTCATCTATTGAAGGGCATCTAGGTTGGTTCCACAATCTAGCTATTGTGAATTGAGCAGCTATGAACATCATGTGGCTGCATCACTGCAGTATGCTGATTTTAAGTCCTTTGGGTATAGACCAAGGAGTGAAATAGCTGGGTCAAATGGTGGATCCATTCCAAGTTTTCTAAGGAATCTCCACACTGCTTTCCATCAACTTTCAATCCCACCAGCAATGTATAAGTGTACCCTTTTCCCCACATCCTCGCCAACACCTGTTGTTGCCTGTGTTCTTAATAAAAGACATTCTAATTGGGGTAAGATGAATTCTTAAGATGGTTTTGATTTGCATTTCTCTTATAACTAGGGATGTTGAACATTTTTTCATAAATCTGTTGATTGATTGTAGATCTTCTTCTGTAAAGTGTCTGTCCATTTCCTTGGCCCATTTATTGATTGGGTTATTAGTATTCTTGGTGTAAAGATTTTTGAGTACTTTGTAGATTCTGGAGATTAGTGCTCTATCTGAAGTGTGTGTGGCAAAGATTTTCTCCCACTCTGAAGGCTCTCTCTTCACATTGCTGATTGTTTCCTTTGCTGAGAAAAAGTTTTTTAGTTTGACTCTATCCCAATCATTGATTCCTGCTTTTATTTCTTGCACTTTGGGAGTCATGTTAAGGAAATCTGGTCCTAGGCCAACATTATGAAGATTTGGACCTATTTTTTCTTCTATTAGGTGCAGGGTCTCTGGTCTAATTCCTAGGTCCTTGATTCATTTTGAGCCGAGTTTTGTACAGGTTGAGAGATATGGGTTTAGTTTCATTTTGCTGCATATGGATTTCCAGTTTTCCCAGCACCATTTGTTGAAAAGGCTATCTTTTCTCCATTGTATGTTTTCGGCTCCTTTGTATGAGATACCTGTATTTATGTGGGTTTGTCTCTGTGTCCTCTATTCTGTACCATTGATCTACCTGTCTATTTTGGTGCCAATGCCATGCTGTTTTTGTTACTATTGCTCTGTAGTATAGTTGAAGGTCTGGTATTGTGATACCCCCTGCTTCACTCTTCTTACAAGAATTGCTTTAGCTATTCTGGGTCTCTTATTCCTCCAAATGAGTTTCATGATTGCTTGCTCTATTTCTATGAGGTCTGTCATTGGGATTTTAATTGGAATTGCATTGAATTTGTATAGCACTTTTCGTAGTGTGGCCATTTTGACAATATTAATTCTGCCTATCCAAGAACATGGGAGATCTTTCCATCTTCTCAGATTCTCTTTAATTTCTTTCTTTACTGTTCTGTAGTTCTCATTGTAGAGGTCTTTCACTTCTTTTGTTAGATTGATTCCCAAGTATTTTTTTTGAGGCTATTGTGAATGGAGTAGTTTTCCTAATTTCTCTCCCAGAGAATGCATCATTTATGAATAAAAATGCATTAGATTTATGAGCATTAGTTTTATATCCTGCTACTTTACTGAATTCATTTATGAGTTCCAGAAGTTTTCTGGTGGAATTTTTAGGGTCTTGTAAATAGAGAATCATGTCATCAGCAAATAGGGATAGTTTGAGCTCTTCTTTTCCTATTCGTATTCCTCTAATTTCTTTGGTCTGTCTAATTGCTCTGGCTAGAGTTTCAAGGACAATGTTGAATAGTAGTGGCGAAATAGGGCATCCCTGCCTTGTTCCAGTTCTCAGGGGGAATGCTTTCAATTTTTCTCCATTTAGAATGATGTTAGCTGTGGGCTTAGCATAGAGAGCCTTTACAATGTTAAGGAACGAACCTACTATCCCTATTTTTTCTAGTATTTTGAGCATGAAGGGGTGCTGTATTTTATCAAATGCTTTTTCTGCATCTATTGAAATAATCATGTGGTTCTTGACTTTTGTGAACTCATTTTTAAAAGCTGTCTTTACATATGTAAATTTATTTTTAATTCATGTTTATATCATAATGAGTAAAAAGTAGTCTCAAAATTCATCATTGTGAATCGCTATTCACCATTCACCAATGTGAATTTAAAAAGTTATATCCGTAAGATAAAATAATACACAGCCATTTAAGATAGTGATTTTCAAAAAAAGCCAGTTAAATGATGCAAATTTAAAAATATTTACATAGAAAAAAGACTAGAAGGAAATACATCAACAATTAACTCTTTTTTTTATCGACAATAAATACCTGCAACAGTAGTTATGGTCATAAATTATTTGTAATGACTATTTATTGTTGTATTCATAAAATTTAAAAACTTAATTAGTAAGATGATACTAATTTCTTCAGAGTCTGTTGGGTGCCTTAGATAACCATAGTTATGCCTACTAATATAAGCTTTTAAAAAGTTAATTTTTTCAAACCAGAAATGTTATAAACCAATAACAAACCAATTTAAAAATTTTATAATCATATGCCATGTAATGACATTTCAGTCAATGATGAACTGTTGTGCAAAGGTGGTACTAGGAGATTATAGCTCCCTTGTAGCTGTCTTAATTTTGGGAAATACATTTCGTGATGTCCACCAACAACAAAACATCTCTCAAGGTATTTCTCAGAATGTCTCCCCATTATTAAGTGATGCATACTGGTGTATGGAAACTTCTGTAATAGTGGACATTATAAATCGCTAACAGATTTTTAGTTGGATTTCCTGCAGAGATAGGGAGAAAGGCCGTCTGCACCTTTAATACAATTCTGTATAATTATTGACAACACAGACTTGGGTGAACAGTAAGAACAATTATGCATAACATAGGCATTATTACAATATTTTATTTTTCGGAGAGAGCATTTGGAAATTTTGTGAAAGTGGATTTTCCATTACCCATACCAAGTAATCTACTTAGCAAATTAGCCAAAATAAAAACTAAGTTGATTTGGTCCTATAAATGTTTAAAGCACCTAATTAGAATATCTTCTTTAACTTTTACAACAATCCTGTACAACAGGCAGAACAAAAATATACATTTAAAGATAATGAGAGAACTTCAATTAGATTAACTACATTGGACAAAATCTCAAACCATTGTCTGGGGCTGTAGCTCAGTGGTAGAGTGCTTGTTGCTGAGCATGCCCACAAACCTGGATTCAATTCCAAGTCCAAAGGAGGGAAGGAAGGAAGGAAGGAGGGAGGGAGGGAGGGAGGAAAAAGGAAAAACAACAACAACAACAATTTAAAAAAGAAAAAACTCTCAAACTAAAAAATGGAGAAGCCAAGATCTGAGTCCACATTTTTCTGACTATCAGGTTCATTCTCATTATTAGGGGAATTTGAATCTTAGTTTATTGACTCCATGTCCAGTTGTCTCATTGTACCATGTCATTATATTCTTCTTCCAGGAACTTATGATGCTTGTAAGGTAGTCGTAGGATTGATCCTGATCCACATCTAACAAAAAATCAGTGGGCATAAGGAAAGGAGGATTCTAGTTACAGCAATGGCTATAATACATGGCCATGGGAACGGGACAGTGGTGAGGAGGACCTGAAACAAATATGGCCCCAAAGTCCATACAGATGATATGAATAATGGAAGCCTGCTGAGCATGAGAGAGACCAAATTGGCTGCACAATAATAAACGGAATAGCCATGGATGTCACTGAGGTATGATGGCAGGGATGCCTGAGGAGGTGGGTGCACTGGAAACATGTCCTATTAAATGTCTGAGGATACAGTCATTATGTAGTTCCAGAAATTGTTGCCAAAAAAGAAATTGCCTCTGTATTTTTTTCAATTTTTCAAAAGTAGCTAAGCAATTAAAAGCCTACCAACAAAGAAAAACCCAAGACAAGATGGATTCTCAACTGTTAGTGAAGAACTAACACCAGCCTTCCTCAAAATTTTCCTTGCAATTGAAAGGGAGTGAACACTCCCAAATACATTCTAAGAAGTCAGTAAAACTCTGGTACCACAACCAGGCAAAGCCATCTCTAGGGAATAAAACTATAGACCAATCTCCCTGATGAACACAGATGCAAAAATCCTTAGTAAAATATTAGCAAACCACATTAAAACTCATATTAAGAAGATAATACACCATGATTTAAGTGGGCTTATTGCAGCATGCAAGGTTTGTTTAACATATGCAAATCAGTAAATTAAGTCACCATTTAAATGGAATGAAAAAGAGGAATCAAATGATCATCTCAATAGATGCAGAAAAAGTCTTTGATAAAATACAACCATTCGTGTTAAAAACACTGTAGAAACTAGGGAAAGAACGAACTTACTTCAACATTACAAAGTCAACATCATACTAAACGGAGAAAAATGGGAAACTTTTCCTCCAAAATCTGGGACAAGACAAGGATGTCCATTCTCACCACTTCTATTCAATATAGTTCTTGAAACTCTAGCCAGAGAAATCAGGCAAGAGAAGGAAATTAAAGGGATACAAATTTGAAAAGAAAGTCAAACTATCATTGTTTGCAGATGACATATGAAATCTAGAAAACCCCAAAATTCCACCACAGGACTGTTAGAGCTGATGAATGAATTTCAAAGGTAGCAGGATACAAGGTCACTACTCACAAATCAATAGCCTTTCTATATTCCATTAGTGATTAAATTGAGAAAAATTAGGGAAACCATCCCTTTCACAATAACCTCAAAAACAGATAAACAAAAACCCTGGGAATTAATCTACCCAAGAAAGTGAAAGGACTCTACAATGAAAACTATGGAACGCTGAACAAAGAAATTGAAGAACATCTCAGAAAATGGAAAGACAGTCTTCCCATGTTATTGGATAGGCAGAATTAATATTGTCACAATGGCCATACTACCAAAAATGTATACACATTCAATGCCATCCCCATCAAAATACCAATGACATTCTTCAAGCAACTAGAAAAATCAGTCCTTGAACTCATTTGGAAGAATGAGAGAGCCAGAATAGTCAAAGCACTTCTGAATAAGAAAAGTGATGCAGGAGGCATCACAATACCCAGTCTCAAATTATACTACAGAGTCATAGCAACAAAAACAGCATGGTACTGGCATCAAAATAGACATGAAGACCAGTGAAATAGAATAGAAGACACAGAGACAAATCCCAATATTTATAGATAGCCATCTGATATGTGATAATGGTGCAAAAAATGTATATTGGAGAAAAGAAAACATTTTTAACAAATGGTACTGGGAAAACTGAATATCCATATGTAGAAGAATGAAATTAGATCCTGACTTTCTCTCTGCACAAAAGTCAACTCAAGGTGGATCAAAGAACCACGAATAAGACCAGAAATCAAGAACTGTTAGAAGAAAACACATAGGCAACACTTCATCATTTAGATACAGGTACTGACTTCCTCAACAAGACCCCTAAAACTTAAAATATAAAATCAAGAATCAGTAACTGGGATGCCATCAAACTATAAAGTTTCTGCACATCAAAGGAAATGATTAAAAGAGGGAAGAAAGCCTACAAAATAGGAAAAAATTATTTGTGAGCTACTCCTCTGAGAAGGGAATTAATATCCAGGATATATAAAAAAAACTCAAAAAAAAAAAAAAAACTTAATGCAACAAAACTCCAATTACTAAATGGGCTACAGACCTAAGTAGAAACTTCCCAAAAAAGGAAATATGAATGGTTAACAAATATATTAAAAATGTTCATTTCTAGCAATCAGAAATGCATGTCAAAACTACACCGAAATTTCATTTCATCTCAGTCAAAATGGCAATTATCAAGAACATGAACAATAATAAATGTTGGAGAGATTGTGAGGAAAAAGGTACACTCATATATTGTTGGGGGAATGGCAGATTAGTATAACTACTCTAGAAAGCAATGTGAAGTTTCCTCAAAAAACTAGCATGGAACCACTCTATGACCCAGCTATACCATTCCTCAGTATTTATCCAAAAGAACTAAAATTAGCATATTATAGCGATACAACTGCTTCAATGTTTATAGCAGCACAAATCACAATAGCCAAATTATGGAATCAACCCAGATGTCTATTAACAGATAAATGAAACAAGAAAATGTGGTATCTATACACAATGGAGTTCTACTCAGCCATAAAGAAGAATGAAACAAACTATGGCATTTGCTGGTAAATGGATGGAAATGAAGAAAATCATGCTAAGTAAAATAAGCCAGAGTGAGAAAATTAAGAGCTGAATTGTTTTTTCTCATATGTGGATGCTACAGCAAAATAAGGGAAAGAAGATGACAGAAAAAGAGATTGGATATCATAAAGATATAAGGTGGACCAGTAGAGTAGAAGAAGAAGAAGAAGGAGGAGAAAGGAAGGGAAGGGGTAGAAATATGGAAAGAGTTTAACAAAAGCATGTCTGTACATAGATAAATGTACCCAAAAGAATTTCACCTGTGTGTGTGTGTGTGAATGCAGAAAATACCAATTAAAAAAAATCAATAAAAGAGTGAAAGGAAGACCAAGAGAGGAGAAAGGATTGGGAGAGGAAGCAGGGAAGCCAAAGGGGAAGGGGGAAGGGATTGAAATCAAATTCCTTACATTTATTATTTTTTCAAAATGAACCCAGCTACTATGTATAATTATAATGCTCTAATAGAAAAATTTTAAAATAAAACCTAGAAATTTTATTTCTAGCTAAAATATCCTTATATTAAATGCTAGCATTAATGAAAATTAGCACAATTTAAAGGCAGACCAAAATATATCTGAAGGCCAACAAAGTCCCTGAAGTTGCTGATGTGTGAATTCTGAGGCATGTTTGATCTAAGGGCTTACTTAGTAGGCTCTTAACTGAGCAAATTCAATTTCTACTTCCTTGATGTCTGAATTGCACCACGGAGGTCTTGACATTTGTCCCTGTACAGTTAGGGAAACATCCTGCTTTCATTTTCTTCACACCCACCTACACCTCCCCACCCCATTGGGTCCTTTATACACTTGCTTTCAGACACTGTCCTAAAGGACATCCCCATGGCACCCCAGTATAATCTGCATCAACAGTGCGCACAGAGTGAGGAATGGCCCCCAGGGCTCAAGAAAGACATGCTTTAATGCAGTTACATTTCTGACTTTAATTATTGCCTAGACTAGAAATTATTTTTGCAAGCCTGCAAATGTATGGAGAGTGACTTGGTGATGCAAATCACTCAACTTTTCTTCACCTAAGAGGAGTCCACCCAGAAGGTGACAAGAAAAGTTCTAAAAGCATGTGAGGAAAGGTGCAAATATCTGTGTTAAATAAGCAGACTGTATTTAAACATTTGACTACTGCCTTGAGGAAGCCAGATCCTCATAATGTTACAGGGAGGGTCACAACACAGGGAAAAATGCATAAAGTCCACACGAACGCGCGCGCACACACACACACACACACACACACACACATTGTTTAATCCACTGAAAATTCTGCTATGTCTTCAGGGGCATCCTGATTTTGTAGATTATTCTTTTCACAAACCATCTTTGAATTGATTTGTAACATTAAATGTTTTCCTATTTATAGGGTATTTATAACAATATTTGTAGAAAATTTGGAAAATGCCACAAAGTATTTGGAAGAGGACTAAAAGTGTTAGGTGTAATTCCATCACTCAGAGACATTCAGTGTTGTCATTCTGTCATTGATTCTTCTAGTTTTTTTGCTACTCTTTCATGTAACGAGAAATGTGCAGCAGAAACAATAGTAACAACAGAAAAAAAAAAGCAAACTAACTATTGGTTTTATATGAAGAATTTTAATATCAACAATTGGATTGTGTGTTATTTTTTTCATATGAGTAAGCGAAGAGGCCTAAGGCCACAATGCCGGAATCCAATTATAGGAGGGGAGGGGGAATGAAGATGTCCTCAGCAACATTTTAAGTCATTTTGACCTAGGAGATAAAGGTCAAGGATGACAGCAATTTCAGCCAGTGGAATACAGTAATGGCAATTGAGGACACAAATGAGAAACATGGACATGGTTTAGAGCTTCTGTGAGAAATATAGAAGATTCTTAGAAAATAAAACAATCAGATTGCATTTGGATAGGAAGGATCCTGTAGCAAACCAGTCTGAGCACCTTGTCTTTGTCACTCTTTCTCCTGTACTCTCTGCCTAAATCTCAGTAAAATGAGATTTAAAATATCTCAGGCACTTATTACATGCAATTCCTTATATATGCATATGCATACATATATATTTAAAGCATATGTATGCAGTAGATGTAAATATTTCAGAGATGTTCACCAATACATTTTCTATTTTAACATCCCTTCCTGAGGAGCATCTGTGTCAAGAGATTAAGCACCATTCTTATATTTCAAAAGCCATGGTACAATAAAAACCAGGGAGTCTTCAGCAGGATAGCCTGAAAAGTCAGTATTTTTGGTTGAAGAGCAACTCAAAGAATTGGCAGGAGACTGGAGAATCTGCAAACACTGGAGCCAAAGCAAGTCCAGGGTTCAGAAGTAGGGAGCATAGGCACTGTCTTGGGGTGGAGGCACAAAGGCCAGGACTTCACCACCATTGCAGAATTCCACTGTAGACACTGTGGGTGAGCCTGATAATCCCCAATTCTTTGCATCAATAGGTTCAGATCTGGAAGCAGATGGGAGCATGTGGTCATTCAAGCCTGAGATGTGTGCCATGATCCACAGTGCTCACAATGAGGAATCCTTCCAAGTAACAGGGAGAGTGCATATTGGAATGCTCACTTCCAGGGCAGCAGAAAAACCACTCTGTTATTGTTTCCCTGCTATTCTAATTGCTTTCTTTGCATTAATGAATCAGAGTCAAAGCGGTTTCATCTTAGTTTTTATCCTCTCAATATTTTGTGTAACCTGTTCATGAAAATTTATCCTCCCTGTGCTCAGGAATCCTGTTTTACACACCTCATCTTAGCAGCTCCCAATGCACCTTATGTACAGGCTTGCAGGATGGATTTTTAAATTGCAAAGGATTGCCTGTGATATCCCAGGGACCACAATCAATTCTTCATTACTCACGTGTGGGTTCTCTGCAGTGGATTCCTACCCTTAGGTATGGTTTCCCTTCCTATTCATTGGGGATGCCCAGGGAAATTTTACTCCCTTCAACATTTGCCCAATTCAAATGAGGGGGTGGGGTGATTGGAGTTGGCCAAACGGTTAGGGAAGGACTGTGAGTCCATCATAGCTTTTGCCTTGCCTTTCTACTTCTGTTAATATTGCCTTCACTTGGAACTTTTCAATTGTTTAAGGTAGTTTTTCTTAGGGCCTGTTTTATCCATTAGAATTCTATGGAGTTTTGGGTTCTTTCCCTTGTTTATCATCAGAGGCCAAATCTGGTTGTCCTTTCTGCTTTACTAACCTCCAGGGATGAATGGAATCCCCCAAATGGCTGAGCTCTGACTCACAGCCTTGAGAACCTTCATCCTCAGCTTGCCCAAGCTTCCTCCACCACTTTCCACAGTTTGCAAAACCCTCAGACTGATGCTCACAATGAAAGAATATTCTGCTGCATTGCACAGTAACATTGAGTTCTTATTTTAATCATATGCATTCAGAATAAAGGCTACTGAATGCATTAATTCGTTGTTATAACATATCCTGCTAAGTTTTTCTTGTCCATGGAATTCCTAGTTATAATATCTTTTGAGTTTTGGGGGAAAGTAGATGTTTACCATTTCTCTTTGGAAATTACACACAAGTTTCCTAAGGGACAGGAGGACAGGAGACTAGGGTAAGTTAAGATGATGAAAGTCACTGATTTTATTTGGTAAAAAGAACATTTTGTACCAGTTACACACTAAAAGAATAAATTTAGCCAGGTATAAACACACCTGTAATCCCAGTGGCTCAGGAGAATGAGGCAGGAGGACCGCAAGTTCAAAGCCAGCCTCAGCGACTTAGCAAGACCCTGTCTCAAGAAAATAAAAAGGCCTGGGAATGTGGCTCAGTGGTTAAGTGTCCTTGGGTTCAATCCCTGTGACTAAAAAAAGAGGAGCATTTTTATATGAGGTAACAATCATTATCTCTGAATATTAAACTCTTAAATGAGTTTTGTCTAAATGATTTGGACTGTCAGTATGGTTTGTTAATGGTTGACTAATGTGCAGACAGCCACCTCCCCTTCCCCTCCAACACACACGTACCACCCTTGGCCAGCAGCCTTGTTCCTTGTTACTATAGAACATAGAGAGGGTAGAGGAGGGGAAAACGGGTAGGACACACAATAAGATGTGTTGTGTTGTTGTCACAGCCACACAAAGTTGTTTTGTGATTGTGGTGTTAGTGATGGGAGAATTGGACAGGGAAACCTCTCTTCTTTGTTAGAATTTGAATCCAAGGAGAAATAAAAGACATCTCCTATTGTGCAGTTTGAAGTAGAATCCTTTTTGTTTTTAGAGTCCAGACTGATGGACAGAATCCTACACTTGGCCCATTCATTCATTTGGACTTGGATTGTTGGTTGCTGATAATGCTTTACTCCATTTAGACAAGTGCCTTTTAAATGCCATCTCTGTCTGGAAAGAGAGGGGACTCTGAAGCAGGACAGTGTGTGAAGGGAGAGGGTGTGGGTAATTATCTTTACTATTTCCACACGATATTTTGGGCTTCTCTCCCATCTGATGGAGGCTACTCTTTAGACATCATGTACCAGGGCACTGTTCTGTCCTTTGTCCCATTTTTTCAGAACTACATGTGGATATTGATAACAGGATTCCATTAACAGTTACTTAGAACTCACTGTGTACCAGATTATTCTAACAGCAAACCATACTAGTTGCTACTGTATTTGTGTTTTTCCTGTGCCAGGTGCTCTGTGTATTTTATCTCTTTTCCTCCTTAAAAGATGATGTTTTTTGCAGATGAAACCACTGAAGCTCAGAGAGGTCGAATTACTTTTTAAAGGTCAAATAGCATGCCTGTAGAGTCAGGATTTGAACTTAGATCTGTTTGACTATAGAATCCATGGCAGCATTTCATTGATTATCTTTTATGTGTTCTCTTGTCCTTCTGTTTAAAGGTATATATTACATTTGAACAAGGAGAGGGAGATATATTAAAACTGTTGAAAATTTCATGGGAATAAATATCTAACAGCAAATCTGACAGAGCATAGGAAATCTAGAAATCAAGGAGTCCCCTGGTGCTGTGTTTTTGACATGGTTTATATCCCCAAGAATTCATATGCTGGTAGCTTGGTAATGAGTATGGCAATGTTAAGATGTAATGGAACCTTTAAGAGGTGGGGGCTTATTGGGATATTGTGAGACTGGCCTCTTCCTGATCTCTGGCTTCCTTTCTTGGCATGTAATCTCTCTCTCTTGCATATGCTCCCAGCATGATGCCATCATGATGCTAAATAAAAGTCTTTTCTTTATCATGATGCTAAATGAAACTCCTTTCTTTATAAAGTACGTGTTCTCAGGTATTTCATTATAGCTATAGGAAATGGACTAACAGGCTGGCCATGGTGGTTCATGCCTATAATTCCAATGACTCAGGTGGCTGAGGTAGAAGAATCCCAAATTCTTGCCTCAGCAACTTAGCAAGGTCCTAAGAAACTTAGTGAGACCCTGCCTCAAAATATATTTTTAAAAAGAGCTGGGAATGTGGCTCAGTGGTTAAGTGCCCCTGGGTCTGATCCCTAGTACACAGAAAAAGAAAAAGAAAAAGGAAAGAAAAGTAATGAGAAAATGCAATAACATAAATATACCTGGGAATGCTATAATCCCAGAGCCTAGATTAATACTTCTGGACACTAAACTCTGTCCACTATGGTCCCATCCCATCTGGTCTTGAATGCCTAGGCAGAGCCTCTCCAAGCTCTTTTGGCTCTGTGTACCTATCAGATCTCCATCTGCTAAATAGCCCATTAGAACCAGACTGTCTCATAAATGGAATTTCTGCTGTCAACATCTCTTGCTACTAAATTTTAGCAGCTGCTCCTAATTTTGGTAGTTGCAATTCTTCCTGTTATAACCACTGTTTGCCTTATTCATTACCTTAAAGATGAGAGATATATAAGGTCCCTGTTCATAGCATTTTGGGTCAGATTTCTTTCTAGTTTCAGAAGACAGGGCAAGGTAAGGCTTCATAAAAGTCTGGGCTGGTGAGACACCCCAATAAAGCAAGTCCTGAATCTATTACAGACTTGTCCTGGATCACAGTGGGTCTTTATGTAAACTTGGGAGAGTGATCAATAATGGGCTGGAAAGTGCAAACTCTCCGAACTCCATGGGACTCTTTTCTCTCTGCATCATATTGGTAGAGAAGCCACTGACTACCAATATGATATTAAATCAGAATGGAACACTAGACTAGAACTAGGAAGTGATGTGGGAAGGGGTATGAGGGAAGGAATGATAGTGGAATGAAACAGATATTTCTTCATGTACATGTGTGACTGCATGATCAATGAGATTCTGCAATATGTATAATCAGAAAAATGAGAGATTACACTCTATTTATGTACAATCTATCAACTGTACACATAAATGCATTTCACTGTCATGTACAACTAATTAGAACAAACAAAATAAATATTAAGAAAAAAAGATCATATTTGAAAAGAAAAACTAATCAGAAATTAATTTCCAATGTAGGCTTAGTGGCTAATATTGATTTAGTATAATTTCATCTCTGGAAAAAAAGGCTACCCTGTGCTTGCTTCAGTTCTCTACAAAAGCACACAAAGATAGGTGTTTGGAAATTTATCAGATGAGCAAAACTGAATAATTTCCCAGTGAAGTGAAATCACCTGTAAGATGTTAAGGACGGTGCCACATTTGGGAGACTATTTCTTTATACAATTTTCACAATCTCACCAGGCAGGAACTAAATAATTTCCTTAATAGAAATGTTAGAGTTGACTCCAAAGAAAGAGATGAATGTCTGAGCTCTATCTGCAGACATCTAAAGTTCTCTGCCCTTTGATTAGATTGGTGGACTCAATTGAACTGCTATGTGACACAGGAGTCCAGTTGAAGGTTATGGACTTCCCAAGTATCAAAAACAGTCTAATTAGGAAACTCTGAAATGGTGAAAAGATGGAACATATGGCAGGTGGTGTTGTCACCAATTATCAAACTATTCCTCATGCCATGTGCCACTGAGGCACAGTGATTCTGTATACCCACACACAATCACTCATTTGAAAACTACCAAGAGCCATTTATGTTTCTGGCATTATGCTGTCCACTGGAATGGCTTTGCTAATATGACACAGGCAATGTCCTTCCACCCCAAAACTTACAATCTAGTTAAGAATTAGGAAAAGGTAAGACTTGAGCTGCACAAGCCCAGACTCTAAAGAAAGGCTGCTGTTGAGGAAGAGCCAAATGACAAATGGACCATTGGTGGCACAAACAGGAAATCATTGCTCCTGAACCAGGACTGGGAAGAGGTTGGGAGTAGGTGCTAGTATTTATTTACATCAAGTGGGTATTCCCGAGTCTAGAGATTTGAGGATTTTGTTAAACTTGAAGATGATGGAGAAAAAAGACTGCCAGACCCAAAAGCCAGAAAACATGTGGGCTAGTCACCACCAGAACACCTCTCCCCACTACCTCCAACATTTCTTAGAAAGAGTTCTCAAAAAAATCTCTGGGTCTTAGTTGTTTGATTGGTGAAATGGCAATAATAACACAGGCAGGCCTCAACTTATGATGATTTACATAAATTTTTTTTAATTTTATGATGATGAGACATGCATTCAGTACAAAATGTACTTAGCATTTGGAATTTGGATCATTTCCTGGGCTACAGATATGTAGGACAAAGCTCTGTGATGATGCTGGGCAACAACAGTGAGCTGTAGCTCCCAGTGAGCCACAGCTCCCAGTGAGCCATGTGATCACAAGGGGACATAGCTGAGCCTCTGCAGGGCACTGTGTTGCTAAGCTATGATGTTTGGCAGGTTAGGTGTATTATCATAATATTGACTTACAATATTTTTAACCTATGATGGGTTCATTTGAATGTAACCCCATTGTGACTTGAGGAGCATCTTACTGTACTTTACTGAAGATGGAGGGTTGTGCTACCTGTATCTGGAATTTTCTTTTAGCTCTCAAGTCTGTGATAGTATTAGTTCTGATTTTCTCTATACATAAGAGCAACAAACACACATTTCTGTAGAAGTGAACTTGCGGGACTGAACACAGTCCCTGTCTTTAGTCATTTGGTCAACAGCTGACTGATCTATAGGATCTGGTCCTAGATGTTGTTGAATTCACTTGAACTGAGTCTTTAAAATGTTCTCCAGATTTATGATAAAGATTTTTTGCCTAAATTTCTACCCAATACATAAGCATATATAATTTTTGATGAATTAAAAGTGATTTTTAATAGGGTCATCTTTAAAGACCTTTTGAAATGGGTTGGGTAAAATGAAATAGACTCAAGTCTATTTTTGAAAAATTCTCTGGTTTGGCTTATAAAAATGATGGTGTATTTACAAGTATTTATTGAGTGTTTGGAGGAGGAAACTGAGCTTTATTGTAGGGGAGGAAAGAGCAGAAACAGTCTTTTTATTTTTAAGAACCTAACCATTTATTTGACATGAGGCATGCATCTGAGAACAATTACAGAGCCACTTGGCGATATGTTCTTTAATATACTTTGAATTGAAGGCACACGTTCCAATTGTTGGCAGAGTAAAGGGGACAATAGAAAAAGGAAGATTAAGTGGAGCTTTGAGTTTTGAAGAAACTGATACAATGCTTTCCAAGCAATCCCTGATATTCAAATTCACTTAAAAGCCTTAAAACTAGAGTTGGCTGCAGAAGGTATGGTTAGATTCTGGGATAGATCATGGACTAACAGTTAACACTGGGAGCATCAGCCACATAAGAGCAAGAGAGAAAAACTGAGGAAACATGCTGGTAAAGACATGTGTGAACCGGGTACATTGAATTCATTCGCTTCTGTCCACCTGTGTCCTTTCCCTATTAGTACTAATAGTACATAGTTCCCTATGTACTAATAGGGAACTGAGAGTAGGGGAGGTATGGTAAAATTTCACCCAGGGTTGGACTTGTCCCTGGGTTTACCTGGATAGCAATCTCAGTGTGAATTCTGACCAATGACACAAAGATAACTGTGTGTAGGTCCTGAGCCATTCATCTCCATGCAGCCATGCCCTCAATGGTAGAATAATAACTGGCTTAGATTGCTGTCTACTCCAATTATACTGGAAGCACAGCGGTTGGGGCAGGCAATGGTTTCCAAGCCTGGGAGACAACCTGTCTGTGTTTCTTATTCCCTCAGTAGTTTTTATAAAGTTCTTTGGCCAGAGGGAAACAGCAGAGCAGCTTGAAAACTATATAAAGCAAATGTGTAATGATGTTGGCAGTACTCTGAAAGTAGCTACCAAGAATGCATCCTACAGGGAGGAATGAAGAACCAATCTCTGGTTGAAACCTATTTTGAATGGAAAAGCTTTTAATAGATGAATTCTCCATCAACAAGTTGCTGCTTTCCATTCAGTTGTCACCGTGCACTATTTTATTTGTGAACTGTTCTTCAGTATATGTACGTGACAGCATTGGGAAGCAGTGGAAATTTATGCTTAGGAGAACTGAGAACTCTGTTTTCCTTTCTTAAAGAGTGAATAACTATCTGACTGAACACTCCATACCCTCTTGTCTTGCCTCAGTACCATCACTGGTTACATTTAATAAATAATCTGTGTTTCCTCTACACGGTTTTGAGAACCTCATTGCCCCAGTTCTGTCTTTCCCAATTAGGAATCACATGTGCTTGTATTTTAATAGTACATAAATGTTAAGAACTGAGCTTTATGTGCTTATCAGCTGCCTTGCACAACTTTTGTAAAAGGTGAGTCACTAGGCCATTCTCAGGCAATCTTCAGACTTGTCAGATCAGGAGATCACCTCCCCCAGGCTATCCTCTCCCACTCATATTTCCTGTTCTACTGATTTCTGAAGATGTCTCCAGCAGCAGTTCTTGCCTGTGGGCCATGAACTCCTAAGAGTGGGAGGGAGATGTAATTGGAAGGGTGTGTAAATTCATATGAAGTACTGAAAGGACAATATGTTGCAGTCAGATGTGTCCTATTTTCCCCAAAGTACACAGAAGTTTAGTATGTATGTGTACATTATATATAAGTACACACGTGTTTATAATTATCTTTTATATGTTGCTAAACTTATGGTTTTAATCACAATCTATTTTCTCAACCAGCAAATAGTAAAATCACAAAATTAACACATGTAGACTGAAAATTTTCAGGTTAAAGAAAAGGTTTCATAACCAAATGTGTGGCTTTGTTTCACCTCAGTTTAAAACTGTTTGAACTATTTATATCATTCACCACCTGGATGGTGATATTTGATCAACTTCTTTTCTTTTTCCTTTCAAAATGAAATTGGAAAGAAGTTAAATTTCTCCAATTTTTGTATATCACTGTTTCACATTTTAGTGACTAGAGATATTTTCTTGATGTAAGCATGTATTGTTCCTGAGGCAAAGAAAAATGACACTCCTAGTTTATTATTTACTGCATATGGCTACTGGCATTAGACAGAATGTGCTTACCAATGGATGGAAGTATTCTTCTATTTCTGATTCACTTAGCCCAAATCAGAAGTAGATGTTGAATTTCAGAAATATCCTTTTAGTATCTATATAGACATATATGAACTTATCTACTTGATCTAATGTTATAATGAATTTAATTATAGGAAACCATGCTTATTTTATTCCCTTTTTAAATTTCAGCACTTGATTTGTTATCTTTTATTTAAACATTCATAAGTGAGTTTGGTTGTGGTTTTACTTTTTCATTAGTAGCTACATCATCAAATTTTGCTAACAGGTTTATGGCAGTTTCACAAAATCAATATGAAAGGTTTTCATCTTTTTCTGCTTTAGAAACTGCTGACATGCATGAGGCAGTGAAACACAGTGGTTGAACCTATGGATTTTGGGGGTATATACAGACCTTAGTTCAAATCTCAGCTTGTGCTACTTGTGTAATATTGGACAAGTTATTTAACATCTTTGAGCTTCAGTTTTTATTTTATTTTGTTATCTATTCTTGTGGTAAGAATACTTTGCAGGAGATATACCCTCTTAACAAATATTTAAGTGTAAAAGGCATTATTATTGACTCTTGGTGCAATGTTGTTTAACAGATCTCTAGAAGTTCTTTATCTTGTTTGACTGAAATTATATACCTGTTGTTTAGTAACTCCTTTTCCCCTCACCACTGCTCCTGGAATCCACTGCTCTGTTCTCTCATTCTATGAATTTGACTATATTAGATACCTCATACAAGTTGAATAATGCCATACTTGTCTTTCTGTACATCGTTTATTTTACTTTGTATAATGTCTTCAAGGTTCACCCAGATTGCCTCATATTGCAGAATGATGTCCTACTTTTTCAAAGCTGACTAGTATACCATTGAATGTTCATATACATTTTCTTTATCCATTCATCTGTCCTTACACATTTAGGTTTTTCCCATATCTTGTCTTTTGTGAATACTGCTACAGTGAACATAGGAATGTTAATACCTCTTTGAAATCCTGATTTCAATTCTTTTGGATAAATACTCAGAAGTGGGATTGCTAGATCAAATGATAGTTCTTTTTTAATTTTTTGAGAAACCATACTATTTTCCATAATAATTATTTTAATGAACACTTTCACAATAAACAGTGTGCAAGGGTTCTAATTTTTCCACATTCTTGTCAACAATTGTATGTTTTATTATTTTAATAGTAGCCATTCTGAAAGGTATAAGTTGATATCTCACTGTGACTTTGATTCATTTTTCCCTGATGATTAGTGACACTAGCATTTTTTTTTCACATGCTTTCTGGCAATATGTGTAACTTTGGTGGAAGAGTTTTCACCTATTTTTTAATCAGGATGTTAGTTTTTTACTGTTAAGTAGTTTGTTAAATATTTTGGAGATCAACCTCTTTTCATGTACATGATTTGCAAACATTTTCTCCCATTCCATAGGTTGTATTTGCACTCTATGTTGACCATTTCTTTTTCTGAACAGAAACGTTTTAGTTTGATGCAGTTCTGCTTGATTGTTTATCATTGTTGCCTCTGCTTTTGGTATCATTCATGAAATTATTGCCAAGGCTGATGTCATACAACTTCCCCTGTATTTTCTTCTAGGAGTTTTGTAGTTTCAGATTTTATGCTTAAGTCTTCAAAGCATTTTAAGTGCGATTTTTGAGTATCATGCAAGATAAAGGTCTAATTTCATCTATGTGGATGTCTAGTTTTCCCAACTCCATTTGTTGAAGTGATTATCCTTTCCCCATTATATGTTTTTGGCATCTTTATCAAAGATCAGTTGACCAGTGAATTTGTTTCTGGATATTCTGTTTCTTGTTCTATATTGTCCGTCTTTATGCCAGCACCATACACTCCTTTTCTTTTTCTGGGGGTACTATGGGTTAAACCCAGGGGTGTTTAATCACTGAACCACATCCCCAGCCCTTTTTTATGTTTTATTTAGAGACAGGGTCTTCTGAGTTGCTTAGGGCCTCACTAAGTTGCTGTGGCTGGCTTTGAACTTGCAATTGTCCTGCCTCAGCCTCCTGAGCCTCTGGCATTACTAGTGTGCATCACCAAGCCAGGCTGCCATATGTTCCTAATTACTGTTATTTAGTAATCTACTTTGAGATCAGGAAGTGTGATGTTCCCAGTTTTATTCTTCTTTCTTGAGATTGATTTTGTTTTTCATCATTCCATATAAATTTTAGAATGTTTTCTATTTCTGTAAAACTGTAATTAGAATTTTGATAGATGTTATATTCAATCTGTAGATTTCTTTGAGTAATATGGACGTTTTAACAATATTACCTTCCAATCCATGAACATTTGATAGTTTTCAATTTGTGTTTTATTTCATTTCTTTCATCAACGTTTTGAAAAACAGGTTTAGCTTTATGCTTAGGTATTTCATTCTTTTGGGTGCATTTGTAAATATGATTGTTTCCCTAATTTCCTTTTCACATAGTTTGTTT
Source organism: Glaucomys volans (assembly GCA_020662805.1). Taxonomy (NCBI): domain Eukaryota; kingdom Metazoa; phylum Chordata; class Mammalia; order Rodentia; family Sciuridae; genus Glaucomys; species Glaucomys volans. The sequence goes on along the minus strand of JAJEJO010000193.1, from coordinate 632,211 downwards.
TTAATGTATAGAAATGGTACTGATTTTGTTTTTGTTTTGTTTTGTGGTGCCGAAGATTGAACCCAAGGCCTTGCTCATGCTAGGCATGTGCTATACCACTGAGCTCAATTCCCAGCCTCTGAAATTGATTTGTATACATCAATTGTACCCCATAACTTTCCTAGTTTTTGTTTTAGTTCTAACAGGATTTTTTTTTTTTTGTAGAGACTTTAGATTTCCTATATGTAAGATCATGCAATCTGAAAAAAGGGACAATTTTATCTATCCTTTTCCAATTTGAATACCATTTATTTATTTATGTATTTATTTATTTATTTATTGACTGAATTGCTCTGACTGGGACTTCCAGAGCTTTATGGAATGGAAGTGGTGAGAAGGGGCATAGTTTTTTATTGTTCCTGATCTCAGAAACTAAACCTAAGATTTTAGATTTTTTTTTTACCTTTGAGTGTGATGTTAACTGTGGGCTTTTCCTATATGACCTTTATTCTGTTGCGGTTATTTCCTTCTAAATTAGTCTGTTGAGGGTTCTTATTATGATATGGTGCTGAAAATTGTCAAATGCTTTTTTTAATGAGATGGTCATGTGATTTTATCATTTACTTAATGTCGTGTGTCACATTAATTGTCATTTGGTGAACCATCCCCATGTCCCAGGAAAACATTCTACTAGGTCTTGATGTACCTTCCTTTTGATATGCAGTTAACTTTGGTTTCCTAGTATTTGTTCAGAACTTTTGCATCTGTATCTACCAGGGATATTGGCCTCTAGTTTCCTTTCCTTTTGTTGGCTCTGCCTAGCTCTGGTATTAGGTACTGCTGTCCTCATAAGATAAATTTGAAAGTGTTCACTTCTCTTCAAGTCTTTGAGGAGTTTGAGAAACATTGGCATTAATACATTTTAAAAGTTTCTTAGAATTCACCTATAAAGTCATCTGGTCCTTTACTTTCCCTGTGTTGGGAGGTATTTGCCTACAACATGTGTTAAATGACATAGCATATATTTTCTGTTATGTACACTGTGATGCAAGTTTGTAGAAGAAAGAGGAGCAAAATGTAGTATCTTTTTCCTGTTTTTAAGACACTTAAAGTATAATTGATAGGGGCAATACATATACATCCATAAAATTAAATAACTAAAAAAAATATAAATGATGTCACCCAGAATCATATACAAATAAATGTCAAATGAGCAATGTATGCAAAAAGTGCAGAGGTTAGAAATATTGTCTAGAGTAGAAATGTTCAGATAGATCTTCCCAGAGGAAGAAAGACCCCAAAGTGTGTGATGAATGTGGTCTAAGGTGTTGGAGGCAGGCAGGTATATGGCATGTTCTTGAGGTGGCAACTTAAGATCATAGTCTCATCAAAGGCTTCATGGAATTCAGAATGTTTAATAGGGTAACTAGTATTCTTCAATATAGTCTAAGCAGTTAGTCTGTATATCTGTGTTCTCCAGAGAAAGTGAACCAAAAATGTGTTATATGGATATGGAGGTGAGGGGATCTACAGTCTGCAGGCTAGATACCTTGGAGAATTGAGGATATAATTCCAGAGTCTGAAGGCGGAGAAAGATCAATATCCTACTTCTAAAATGGTCAGAGAAAGGAAGTTCTCCCTGCTCTACAATTTGCTCACATCAGATATTCAATGGATTAGATAAGGCCCATTCACATTGGGAAGGGCAATTTGCATTAGTCTAATTCAAATGTTGACCTCATTCAAGAACATCTTCACAGATCTATCCAGAGTAATATTTAACCAAATATCTAGGCACCTTGTAGCTCAGTCAAGGTGATACATAAAATTAACCATTATTCAGAGAGCATACAGAGGCCCCTTAAGTAAGGTGTAGGATCAAGAGCATGTCAGAGAAGGATGTGATGAGTTCCAGAAGTGAGTCCAAAGACACAAGTAGGAGGATTTCAGCAGATAAAGTTTTAAGGTTTTAAGCAAGGCAGGAGAACTGGGAAGTGTTTTCTAGGCAAAAGAAACCAAAGGCCTAAAAGCTTGTAGGTGCATGAGAGCATGTTGTGTTCCAGAATTGTTCTGTTTCACTGTGGCTGGCTTTTAGAAAATGAACAGAGGAATCAGGTGTAAAGGATAAAGGGAGAAAGAATGGTCCAGATCATGATCATGTTGGGTACCACATGGAGGCTCCTGGACTTCATCTACAAGGCTGTTGGGAGCTTTAGAATGATTTTGAATAGGATAGTGAATGGGAAGTGGAAGGTGTGTAGGATGATTGAGGGCAGGGAGTGGCTGAGGAAATTCTTGATTTATTTCAAGTGAAATATGTCTAGGGGATGAATGGAGAGAGTAGCAGTCAGAATGTATCTGGGAATAAGGTGTTAAAACTTACAGCCTGGATTCCAAGTGGATGATGAGGCTAAGAAGAAATGGAATACATGATGATCTTTGGGATTCTGGATTATGAAAATGACTGATACCCATTAATTACTATAGGAAACACAGGGGGAAAAGAAAGAAAGTTTCTAGGGCAGGGGAGAGTTTGGGGTGGGGTGTGAAAATTTCATGTAGTTAGTAATTTTCCTTCACTTCACGTTATTTGCCTACAAAGTTCCAAATAATGGAACCTTGAGTTTTGGCATTTCTTTAAGATTTCAAAGGTTTATGACATCAGTAAAATTACTAGGTCAATAAAATATGTATAAATGTACAAACTTGTTGATGAAACAAACTTTTATTTTGCTACCAATCCCATAAATGGCCAGACAATTAACAATGATAAAGTTTGTTTCAGTAACAAAGGCTTCCAAAGAGAGGGAGATTTGGATGCCTTTCAACAAAATAAATTCCTTTCTTCTCAGATGACATGTAAACTGATGTCATTTCTCATTCCATCAAGAAAAAAAAAAGAAACAACAAGAAATGAAAGAAAGATGAAACTTGCTCTGGTTTGCAGTATTCCAGTGATGGCATGCTTCCTCAAAGTCATCTAAAAAAAGACATTGTGAGCAAACTAGTGTTTCCTGTGCCAGAAATGCATGCCTGGCCACAATGCAAGCCTTTCATATTTGGCCATTTAGATAATGGTTTCTACATGAACTTTCATAACATTTATTTACTGCTGTAAATGATTGGACCAACTGCTGTTGCAAGCCAGGAATCCAGTTCTCCTGCAGTTAGATTTCTCACTACATTATCTCAGCTTGATAAAGGTTGTCCTGAAAGTAGTGTTTCCTGTCAATACTTCAGGGGCAGTGTGAAATGCCCTGGGCTCTTGTGTTTTGAATGTTTACAGTTCTGCCTGCTCGCAAGCCATATTAGCCTCACTTCGTGAAGACCATGTTCCAGTTGTAAATATTTCAACTCCCCAGCCCCAATTTTTTAGGGTGTATCAACCACATTTTCCTTCCCCTCCCATCTGGCTGACTGATTCACACTCTTCTGTGAGTTGTTGCAGCAGAAAAAGAGGCAGAGACTGCCAAATTCTGGAGACAGGGCTTTTTATATGCTTGTCTAGGCAAAATGGTAAAATGTGACTTTTGCTGCTCTGTGAATGAGGGTTCACCAGGGTAGGTGTGTTGATTATACAATGGAGGAAGACTCCTTGCTCTGATAGGTTTCCATAGACATGGCAGAGGTGACTGATTGGGGCCTGCCCCAGATGGCTGTGCAGAGCTGGGACTTGAACCCTCAACACTCCCTCTGGTCCCTATGTGCTGAAGGGGAGCTCCCTCAGGCTGAGCTGGTTAAACTGGCTGAACCACAGGCTTGCAGAGCAGTCTGTCCTGGACCTGTGGGTTGCTCCTTCCCTGGCAGCAAGCTGTGTCCACATGCTTGCCTTCATTGACTCCACTGTCAGTGACACGCACAGCCAGGCAGAAGCAGAGCATGGCCACGGGTGGGGCACTTGACGTCTGACCCTGGCCTGCTCCAGAAACCCCATTTCCAGAGCCTTCCCAGCTCTTGGCTGACCTCCTACAGTGGACTAGGACTCTAGACCCACATTCAGGAGCCTCATCCTTGGTGGCCAGAAAACACAGACCAATAAAAGAAGACATCACTAGATGGTGGTGAAAGGTAAAAAGAAAAGTATGTGTGTGTGTGTGTGTGTGTGTGTGTGTGTGTATCTTTAAATAAGAACTGTATTTTTTTTCATAAAATAATCTTACTGCCTGAAGGGTAAAACAAAAAAAGTTTCAATAAAACAGAAGAAGAAAAGGAAATAATGAGAAAGCAGACAAATAACTTACTGCTAACCTTTGCTGCTTTTCAACCAAAAAAAATCTTTGCTGTCCATATGAACAGGGATGCTCATAATTGCAGAAGATCCGCAAATACCAGAGGACCCCCAAAGAGCTTCTGTTTGACTCTACAATTTAATTTAACCTTTACCTTTATCTGTGCATATTTGGTGAATGAAGATGAAGAGAGAAAATGAGCAAAATCGCTCTTTTGAAAATTGGCACAGGAGATTGGGGTGATTTCCATGAGAGGCTATCAGTCTTGTGATTGAAAGCGTGACAGGGACTCTGAGAAAGCAGTCTGACTGACTTCACATCCTTAGTGTCTAGCAGGGGGCTTGACTTTGTGGCACTTGTTTATATTTGTTGGAAGTTGTGTTTTGGTTGCAATCAACATGAATTGAGCCATTTAAACACACGAGTTCTTTAAGATGTTTTCATTTATTCCTTGTATTCATTTATTCAGTGGGCAAATATTTATCAAAATAGCTACCACATGAAACCAAAAGTATATAAATAATGACTGTCTGATTCTTGCCTAAATTTTGTCACCTTGTGTGGGTGATCCAAAAAATGCAAATTAGGTGATATGGTGTATCCAGGTTATTTAGTATATCAAAAGATGAAAAAGTGAGTCAATAATTGTTATTATTTGTGATGCTGGGAATCATATCCAGGGCCCCGTGCATGCTAGGCAAGTACTCTAACGCTGTGCTACATCCCCAGCCCTGAACCAATTACAGAAGTTTGCTTCACTATTCGAAAATGTTATATAGTTCACCTCCTTAGACCAATGAAGACATGATCTTATTTAAAGCACATCAGTTGCATAGAAGGATTTGAGAACATTCTAGAAATATCTACCTTCATTAGAATCCCACTTGGGAGACTTGCAAGGCCCTGTTCCTCTCTCTAACCTCTAGATACTTCCTTCAGCTTTGTGAACACTTCTTTCACAAGTGTGGTTTGGGTTGATTCTGCTTCCTTGCCTTATATCCACTCATTTTAAACAAGTGTCATGAAACCTTAAGACAAGAAAGTGCAAAGAATAATACAGTAATGCCCCCTGCACCACTACTCATCTTAAATAATAAATCATTACCAATAAAATTGATACTCCTCTATATCCATCCTCAGTGGCATCTCACTTCCTCCCAATACCCAATGATACAACCACTATCTTAAATTTGTATTTGATGATTATCATTTCCATATCATTCTTTGTAGTGATACTAAATCTATGCATGCCTAATCATTATTCAATACCTATTTATACTTGATACAAATTATATTAAATAGCACATATTCTGTAACTTGTTATATCAATATTCCCATTCATTATTGTGTTGATGAAATTCATCCATGATGATAGTGTTGAACTGTATGAAATTCCAGAATTTATTTGTACATTTTGCTGATGGGCATTTAGTGGTTTTGCTAGGTATGAAATTATATATTGAATTTATTTCTCATGGCCTTTGAGAGATCTACTAATGTTCTAATTTTTATTTCTTTGTGATTGTCATTCTTTCATATTTTTGAAGGTGCTATTTCTCTGGCTATTTTCAGGATTATACATTTGTCTTTGGTGATCTGTCAATCATCATGATAAACATATCTGTCATGATATATTGGATTGTGAATAAAAAATTTGTTGGAGGGCATTTACTTCCTGAATCTGAGGATTCCTGGTTTTTATCAAGTACATATTTTTGGTCATTGCATTTAAAAATATTGTCCCTCTGGAGTTACAAGTAGCTGTATATTGTTTCATTTTATTTTTCTTTTTTGTTGAAACCTTTTCATATTTTTCATATCTTTGGCCCTATTTGCTATGTTCCATAAACTTAAACTTTCTTCCAGTTTATTACTTCTGTCTCCCATGTTCAATCCAATTTGCTTCTAAACCATTTATTAATTTTGAATTTCAATAATGGCTGTTTTCACTATATTTCAATGGTTATATCTTTCAAGATTTTTTAATGTTCTTCTCAAAAATGCTAATATATGACATCCTAGAGAGTGTACTCTTGTGTGTTTTATTTCTACACACTCTGTTTTGGTATTCTGTTTCCTTAAGTATAATTTTGAGTTGAGAACTTCTATTTTGACTGCTGAAGGTCTGGAGAGGCGTTTGTGACTTTCACATTTGCTTCTGCCACGCACCTTGGCACACTACCAAATTAGGATACTATTCACTTAATATTTAGGCTGTAGCTTTCCAAACACTGAGGTTTGTATAAATTTGAGTCTTAAACTTGTGGAATAGGCCTGTATTTTAAAGTGCTTGGTGGGTAAAGTAGGGGAGGGAATGCAGGTGTAATAGGTTTACAAAATAAAGTAGGGGGGTGCACACTTAAATTTGACTTTCACATAAACAACACATGAATTGTGTTTTCATTATTTAATCCCATGAAGCCTTTATCCTGGATTTTAGCTGCCTACTCATGGCTGGGGGATGGAGAGGCTTTGTTTTTATAACCAGAGGTGAAGCTGATACAGATAAATCTCTGTATTCTCTTTCATTGTAGGTGAATAGACATCCTGCCTTGCTTCCAATCCACCATTTCATGAAATATCTAGTTTTTTAAAGGTCTTGGGTTTTGTGGGCATTAAATTCCAACAACTGTCTATGTAAAGTCCTGTGTCCTAACCCCAGGTAGTTTTATGTCCCTGGGATGGAAAAATTCCATGAACAGTTACAGATCCAGCATTTGCTTTCCTCTATGATTTTCTCCTTCCTTTTTAATTAATTAGTTTGTTTGATTGGTTCTTTTAGCTCCTAGGATTTCCCCCTTTCTTTCAAGTGACAGATGCATTAAGAAGGGTGTTTGTATTTTATCCATTACAACACTGGAAGCAGAAATACTTGTATTCACTCTTTAACCAAGTTAGCCAATTCTCTTACCACTGACCTAAAATTGCTCTCTGAAAAGTCTGCCAGAGATGTTTTATTGCCAAATTCAATAGCTGTTTCCTGAAAGTTGCCTACTTCAAAAAACTCCGGTTTCTTGGCCAAATTGTTTCTTTCACCAACTTCTATTAGTGGAGCTTTTTCTTAATGTTCCACTTCTCTGACTGGTTCCTCTTTAAGGGCTCTCTTCCCTGTTGCTGCTTCTTGAATATGAATATGGCTTTTGGACAATCAGAACACAATGAAGCTAGTATCCTGATATCTAAACTCTGCAGTGTCAGTTTTTGTATTGTTTCCTTTGGTTATCTTTCTAAAAGATTATATGGCTATTCTTGTCCTTGAAAACCTTCAATAATTTTTCATTGCCAAAAATATATAGCCTTAGCATTAAAATTCCCCCATAATATGACGCTGAACTACTCCACCAGCACCCTCAATTGTCAAACTGTTTACTCTTTACCCTCCGCTCCAGTCACTGCATACTCTGCTTTCAGGACCATGATGCCGTTTCACTCTTTTCTGACTGCTCATAAATCTAGAACACACTGTTCACTGCTTGTACCGTCTTCTCTCTGTATCCTCAAGTTCTGTATTCATGAATTCAACCAACACAGGATTCAGTATTCAGAAAAAAAAAAAAAAAGAATTGCACCATGCTGATTCTTTTCTTGTCCTTATTTCCTCAATGGTACAGTAAAACAACTATTTATGTGACTTCTAATCTATATTAGGTATCACAATAATTAGAGTTGATTTGAAGTATGTGAGTGGATTGTACAGGTTACCTGCAACTACCATGCCATTTTATATAAGGGTCTTGAGCATGGACAAATTTTGAAAGACACTGAAGGATAACTGTGTGTTGAAATCAAACTCTTTCTTTGCAGTTAGAATCAGATTTCTACTTGGTAAAGGTCTGCCCAATTCCCATCTTCCATGGATGCTCACTTAGTACTTAATTCCTGCTTTCCATGCAATTGTCATGTGCTCTGTACCTACAAAAGTTATTTGTATGTGTGCGTATGTGTTATTGTAAATTCTTAGATACAAACTTCTTTTTCATCTTATTACTTTAATTTGGAGCTCAATACTGTATATTTGGTAGCCTCCCATAAATTTGTTGTAATTTAATTAAGCTGCTTACCTTTAGAGGTTATGAGGACTTTTGGGGCAGGACTTAACACAGTCATACTAGGTCTTTATTTTAGAAATGAAAATCACTGTGGAAACATTGCTAAAGCTGCATTTTCAATTTGGAAGGGTATTTCCCTTAATCTCCTGTATTATCAGAGGAGTCCTGTTTTTACATTGGATCTGGCAGACTGGTAGTTATAAGACTGGGGTTTCCTACAATTTCATGAAAGGGTTCCCCCAGAAAATACTCAGCAACCTCTATTGCCTTTGAAATATGTTTATTAGTTTTCCCCAAATCCCCCTTTTTCTTTCTCTACTTTAATATTATCACACAGCATAAACTAAAATAGAAATAGGCAGCTTATGTATTTTAACAGATTGGACTATTATATCAGCCTGCGAGTATTTGTAACACCTGTGAATCTCCCCTTTTTCTCTGTCTACAGACAGTTACCAGGTTTAGAAAATGAAAATACTAGACATCCACATAAATTAATATTTCAGATTAAAAAGCTGAATAAATTTTTAGTGTATGTCCCAATATCACATGGGACATAATCATACTAAAAAGATCACTGTGTATCTGCAATTCAAATTTAATTCCTCCATGTTTTATCTGGTAACCTTCTGTCTGTACCACTTCCAGCTTCTTGTTCCTTATCATCATAATCATTTAAAAAGTACACAAAGGGTTTCTGTGCTCAGAAATGAGGATTCCATAAAATCTATTTTCCTTGGAAAACAATCAAAGATTCCTTAGCTTGCAAATCTTAAGCGTTGAGAGGAATGTGACATAGTAACAGGGTAATTAATTCTAAGGTGGGTGGTGAAAAAATGGTTCTGTAGCAGGACACTGGTTTCAGCTGTGGCAGTTCATGGGTGTAGAGTGTATTTCTGGTAATTTTTCCAATACAACTAACATACTGTGGCAGGCACATCTGGGTGACATACATTCTGGAACTAAGTAAAAATGCCTGGGAGAAAACCTGAGTGTATATGTGTTGAGTTAAACAGCCCTTTGTTATGAGGGCGTGGAAAGGGGCCCTGAATATTGTGCTGAAATGGAAAACTAATTGATGGACAGTATAATCACTACCTTAGTTAGCGCCCCGGGACTCTTTTCAAACCAGCAAGCTGTAAATTTAAATGGAAACTAAAAGGATAGTACACCGCCCACAGCTCCACGTTCCATTACTTCATGTAGGAAATATTCAGCAAGTAAGAGAGAGGCTTACCAGATAATAGCTGCAGAGGAGCTGCTTGGTGATTAAGGTAAGACTGAAGTGGCTGGTAAAAATCTCACTTTAACAGTGGACAGATAAGATTGCCTGTTTGAAGGATTAAACTCCATTCTTTGCTCAGGATGATTCAGTTCTGTTCTGTGTGTTGAACAGCACAATGATCTCTTATCTTAGACTAGCCCTGGACAGTGTAGTCTTTTAGAGATTATGTGATTTGGGGAAAGATGGATCTATTCATGAGCCCAATCCATCATGGTGTATTTATCTTTAAAATGCCTGCTCTTTGGTATCTTGTAAGTACATGAGTTTTATAATCAGTGGGTTCAAATCCCATTCAACTCTGCCCCTTGAGCCATGATGGAAATTGTGGGCCTCCATTTATTTGTACATAAATGAAGCTGATGCTATCTGTTTTTCAGGGTTGGGGTAGAGATTAACTAGAGTTATTAGATGCAAAATGCTTGGGATTTATTAATTGCTTCATGGAAGGTAGCTTTATCCCCTTCTTATCTGTGTGATTCTTGCTTTCAGTTCTCTGCTTGAGGGCTGATGTGAGGGATTCTACATGTCTTCCCAGAGTCAAACACTTCCTGTCTATATTCCTGACTCTTTTGAGACTCTTTCACACTACAGATGGGGAAGCATGTTTGCCCTAGGCTGGAAGTAGCAAAGGGCTTTCCTCTCCCATGCCTACTCCAGTTGGCTGGCACTACCCACCTGCACTAACTTGTTGAGAATGGCTGTGAGGCTGCCTGGGGTTTGGTGACAGAGCTCCCCAGGTGGTTGACTGACAAGGAATGCCACCTGCACAGCAGGGAAGTGCTCATATCTGTGCTGTGTGCTGCATGACTTTCTCCTTGGCCAGCTTGTGAAGGAGGCAGAGTTTGTCTTCAGGACTTTATTCTCCTATCCTTTCTATTACTTTTTGTATGTCTTCCCCAAGTCCACTAGTCTGAACCTATTGGCTATGCAATGCAGAAAATGAAGGGCACGCTCATTCATTTGTGTTAGGAGCTGGGGGCTTAATAATCATTTCCATCTGAGGAGTTTTTTGAAGGAAGATTCATATGCAATGAACCAGCTGTCACTAATAGGGTCCACAGTCTCTCTGTTGCTGCTACAAAGCATCCCTATGCAGGAGGGAAAGAAGATGCTTCTCAAAACCATATCTTAAGCTTTTACTTCCAAAAACAGATAAAAAAGATTCAAGGAATCTGTGTATACACACACACACACACACACACACACACACACACACACAGGATGAAGATTTTTAAAAATTCCACTCCACCTATGTGAATGAATGATTTCATGGTTTCTGGAAAGGCCAAACCATGCCAAATACCTTCTTTGATTTTGGTGATTGCCTGACTTCTTCTCATTACTGTTCCATGTCCTTGATTTAGACTTCTATTAAGAATCAAGTTTTCCTGAAAGAACCTAAGTGTGATTACAAGGAAGAGAATATTTGAAAAGAGATTAAAGAAATGAGAAAGAAAAACATCATGATGAATATAAAGCATACACAACCAGTAGGTGGACAGTCTCCCAAGCAGAAGGGATAAGACCAAAGAGTAATGAGTACTTTCACCCTACAGATACCTAGACATTATGCTGAATGATGATTTTTTTTAAAATGGCAATATTTTCCCCTGATTATCATCATAGAAATTTTGCAAAAAAGTGGAAAGTATTAAGGAAATAAAATATCTGATAATTCCACATTAACAATTGACCCCAGTTACTTAAGATTTTGTTACATTTCCTTCTGGTCTTACTTTCTTCTCTATTGGCACTTAGAAATTTGCACCTAAACTATTAATCCAGGAAGCCCTTGGACTTGTTGTTGTTGTTAAATTTACTCAAGGATATAAAGTGAGGTTGCCTTGTTTTTTCCCAATTATATTAACTTGAGTCCTCAACAATGCACTTACTAGAAAGTGTCCCCCAGCAACTTCTGAGAATTTTCAGAGCCTATCTTCATCAATGCTCTGCCTCCCTTTCATGCACGCAACTGGCTGCATCTGCTGCCACTGTTGCTGCCCATGTGTCATGACAAATTGATGGTTCCTCCTCTGCGGTCCTCTACTGAGAGTACTGCCACAGCCTGTGGAACAGGATGCTGCTTATCCCATGTCCTTTCCCTTCAATTCTTGGGATAGATCTTCCATAATTTCCCAAAGCACACCTAGGACCAGGCTATAGCTTTTCCAGAAAAATTTACTGAAGTTTGGGGGAATATGGAAACAAAATATAACACAGATATTAACTTACAATTGCTTCTACAAGTTCCCATTCTTAAAATTCAAGTGGTCTGAGGCTCAAAAAATGGAAATACCCCTACTATAAGAGTTACCCTCTTTGGTTTTCATTTACTGCCTCATTGTTAACCCCTTTTCCAAAATGATTGGCAGTATGAAATTCTACTCCTTTCAGATAATGAAATACCCCAACCCAACCCAACCCATGGGGATTGGTCCACCAGGCCATGGGGATAAATAATTCAGTCTTACTGATCTTAGAGAACATTTTCTAAAGTCTAGGTTATTGCTGCTTTAAGTTCAACATGGATCATTGACTCCAATGTCACAATAGAAGATCAGGCCTCATCAACCAAGATGCACACTTTGCAAAGAATTGTTGCCTGAACATCACATCTCTTTGTGATCAAGTCATGATTTCAAGGTATATGGCCATTTAAGTCCAGGCTTGGAGAAGAAACACTGTCTAAAGGAAGCAAGTTTTGGAGTTATCAAAGACAGCCGTTCAACATTTATTAAACAAAACATCTTTGTCAGAATCTTCTGCATGTAGGTTGCTTCAATACATTTACGTATTTGTTCTTCTTTTACATTGTATAACTTGAAGGGACCACACAGAAACCAGGAAGAGTTTTCTTAAACATAAAGCAAGATGCCACACACAAATTTTAAAACAGTAGTTTTAAAAATAAGTTGTCAGGTCAATTTTCCACTTGTTATATAGCGTACACATTTGCATAATTGAAAATTGTACTTTACATATAATTCTATTATTTGCATTCAGTAACTTAATTTTCCATTGCAAACATTTTCCAGTATCATTAAAATATTTTGAAAATGTGGTTTTAAAATGATTTTATGATCTTCAAATCTATGGTTAATATAATTAACCTCATGTGGGGCATTTAGGTTGTTCACAGTTTATTCATATAAATGATTTTAAAACAAACATCTTTGCACATAATCAATTGCCTGTTTTTCTGATTACTTTCATTCAGTTTTCATTAATCAACCTCCCCTAAACTTAATGCTTAAAGCAACAAACCTTTATTATTTTTTCATGGTTCTGTAGAAAACATGAATAGAAATAGAAAATCTGCTATTCTGGATCATGCAGGTTCTGAGCCCCTGGACAATCTGAGATGTCCTACCTAACATGTCTGGGACATCTGGGGTAACTGAGATGACTGGGACTCTCCACAACTAGTCTCACATCTTTGAGGAAACTATCCCATGCTTATTCATAGTGGCAGAAGGGTCCTGAACAGCAGGAGAGGGCCAGCCCCATTGCAGAAGGAAGTTTAGGGCTCTGTTCATGTCACATTTTCTCAAGTCCAGTACTATGACCAAACCTAGATTCAAAGGACAGAGAAAGAGACTCCATCTCTTGATGGGCAAAGAGACAGAGTCACCTTGAAAATGACCTGTACACAGGGAGGACTGATTGCAGCTGCCACCATTTTTACATACAATCAGCTGTACTTTCCCTGAATTTATGCAAGTAGAATGAATGCCTCAGAGAGTATGAACTTTGTTTTGTGGGTTTTATTTAATCGTATTTCTTAATGGGCATTGCTAAACTTACTCTACAGAGAATTTGTATTGGCTTATATTTCCAATGACAGTATATTTTTGGGTCAATATAAAAAACATGAACACTAGTATTAAATATGAATTTTAAAATATGAGAATTACATGTTCTACCTTAATTTGCATTACTTTAATTAATATGGTGATTAAAATTTTATGGGTTTATTAGCTATTCATATTATCTACTTTGTGAAGTTTCTTTTTATATCCATTTTCCTTGAGGTCCTTTTGTGTCTCCCATGGATTTGGGTGTGCCTTTTACAAAGTAATAACACTAAATAATAATCTGTCATAGTTTATACAAATGCTTTTCTAGACTTTTGTTTTTAAAGACGTATGAATTTCAACTTTTTGTGGCGAATATATTTCCTCTGTGATTTATTTCATTGCTGTTAAAATGGGAAATTTTTTACCACCAAGAGGAAAATATGTATTTATCTATGTAGTCTTCATTTTTTTTGTATGAAGTCATTTTTAAACAGCTACTTAATTCATCTAGAGTTTATTTTGGCATAAACTGATTTTCCCCAAATAACAAATTTTCTTTAACATCACTTAAAATATGTATATACCTTTCTAAAACAGTACTCTGAAAAATTGAAAACATTTACAAAATTGGAGAAAATAAGGTGACTCCCTATGTATTTATTGACCAGATTAAAAAATTTTCTATAGCCTATCTTACTTTTTCTTTGTCTATCCACTTTCTTACTACTTTCAGATTATTTAGAAACAAATTCTAGGCATCTATTATTAGACTTTTTAATACTTGTCTCTGAAAGAATACAACTTAATACTGTCATTATCATGCTCTAAATATATGTAATTCCTTAATATAATTATTTTTGCTATTGTATCATAATATCTTAACAATTTGAAAATCCAAGTTAAGTAAGTAAGCTGCAATTTGTTCAGAAACCTCTTTCTTTTTTTTAAACTAGAGGTTTCTTTCTCTTTGTTTCCCTTGCAATGCTATTTGTTAAAGAAACCTCAGTGTTTTTCCAAAAAACGTTTGTACAGGGTGGATTTTTCTTACTAAATCTTGTGTAACAGGGTTCTCTGCTCCTGTATTTCCTATAATTTGCTATTTTTATCTAGAAGCTTGGTCAGATTCAGATTCAGTTTTGGGACAAAAATATTTTTAGATGATATTATACATTTCCATCAAGATATTCATATTATAATGTTGCTTTTCTTTGAGGGTATCTTACTCCATTTTTTTACTGTTTTAACAGAATACCATAGACTGGGTAGTTTACAGTAAACAGAAATTTATTGGTTCACAGTTTTGAATCCTGGCAAATCTAATCCAAGGTGCCAATATCCAGTCAGAGACGTCTGGTCTGGCTGTGTTGCAAGTTGGTAAAGCCATTGCTTGGTGGAAAGGCAAAGAGAAAGACAAGTGATTTGGACTCACACTTTTATAATAACATTAAACCTGCCCATGAGGTGGAGCCTTCATGTTCTAATCATTTTAAAGATTCCTACCTCCCAAACAGCAATTAAAGTTCAACCTGAATTTTGATGGGGACAAACATTCAGTTCATGGTGAAGACAGTAGTGTTAATAAATGAGTACTGCCCAGATCCCTTAACTCATTGTGAAATGAGGTGATAATATTATCATTTTATCCTTATTTGTTAGTGGAATAGCTCTATGAAAAGAAAATCTCCCTTACCCACTGGCTACCTGTGATACAATCTCTAAAGGGAAAGCTTGATTCTTTGCTTTTGTTTACTGGTCTCAAAAATGGTAAATTACTTCATTAACGTCCTCCCATGGTGAAGAAATATGTTTCATTTTTAATATTATTATGAACCTCTACATTTAAAGATGTCTGATGTGTCTCACTTTCTTGCAGTTGTTATAAATATAATCACTTTTATCCATTTATTCATTAATGGATACCTAGGCTGCTTCCTTAATTTGGCTAATATGGATTGTGCTGCTATAAACACTTGTAAGCATGCATCACGACAGTGCAAATAATTTAATTCTTTAGGATGACTATGGAGGAGTCCTATATCTGTGTCATATGCTGTTTCTATTTCTAGCCTTTTGAAGAAACTCCATACTGATTCCCATAGTGGTTGTACTAATGGAGTTGTCAGGGACTTGGAGGTCTTAGAAGGTTTCCTTGCTTTCTGTTATGAAAAGAGGTTCCGGTCTCCTTGTGTATACCTCCTATTCCAACACACTGGGGTCACTCATTTATTCAAGGACTCCTGGCTCCTTTTAGTGCAAATTGGTATTTATGAAGCCCAATTTTAGTCCTTAAGGAGCTTATAGTAGTAGATTGGTCATTGTTTCTTTATCTTTTTCATTATTCAGAACTAGAAAATACAGTTTTATATATATATGGGAAATATAATATATATAACATATATATAGTTATAAAACCATAATATAGTTGTATATGTGTATACATACATATACAGAATTTCTTAAAATATCTATTGAATTAAGATTCTTTCAAATTACATTCAGGACTACAGAATTTTAACCATATTGATCTTTCATGTGTAGTTCTTTCTCTAAATGCTAAAAAAATAAGTTTGCAATGACACCAACACAATTTGCTTCATTTCACAATACACATGCAACAGTGTCAGCCTTATCACCAATACTATTCCCATACTTGATTACGAAAAGTTTAGGACTTTTGAGTGTTGTTCAGGTTTGTGTTTGTGTGTGTGTGTGTGTGTGTGTGTGTGTGTGTGTGTGTGTTTTCTTTTGGGATATATCCCGTTACAGATATTGAGTAGAAGTTGCTGAGTTGTTTGCTATACTTTGTCCACCAAACCAGACACAAGTTTTGCTATTTTCATTTTGCTTTCAGTGTTAAGAATGGCTAAATTTTGATCAATCTGTAAAGTTCTTTTTCTTCTTAATCAGAATCTCTTCTATTACAGCTGTATTTCATAGCTGGAACATTAAATCAAAAGAATATGGTATATGTAATGCAGCATCCAAAAACATCACATGTGTGCTGAAACATGCCAGAATTCTGACTCTTGAGTCTCTAAAGGGGCTGTCAGGGCAGGAAATGGTTCTACTCAAACAGCAAAGAAATGCTGAAGGGAGACCAAATGAATAGTGCAATAGCTGTGAATGCTTTTATATACACTGTGAGACATCATGTAGCAATTGTGTTATAATTATTGCCAACTTGTTTACTGTTGTTTTGAGCCTTTTAATCCCTTCAACTGTGCTGCCAAAATTCAAATGTCTGAGAGTGCGCCCCGAACAAAAAATACCAAGAGAGGAAGGGGAATGGCACACGGCTGGTTGGCAATGGCCTTACTCTAGGAGCCTGGGACCCAGTGGTACCTCCCAGGGGATGTAGATGAGAAACTCACTGGTAGAAACTCCCAAGGAGAGAGGGATACAGAACTTCGTTCAGTGACAAAGGATAATGAGAGAGGACTACTTCAGAAAATTCTCTGAATGCTCTGTCCAAGGACTCAAACAGCAGCTGTGAGAAATAAGGCAAAAAATTCTAAAAAGAGCACTTTCTTCCAATTTCTGTTAACACTTTATGAATACAACCAAATCCTGCTTTATAGCTCAAGTATAAACACATGCTGCCCAAGATTGGGTGAAAGCCTCATTCACACTTTGGAGAAGGGACTGTTTCCCACCAGAACAGGAAGGAGAATAAAGGAGAAGTCCTCAACATGGAGCCAGTCCTCATGTGGAGCACAGGGGGCTGTGGAGGGCAATTCTCAGTGAACTTCAAGAAGTGGTGTAGATGCCTCTGGAGCAGGCAGGGACATTGTGGTTGCTACCATGTCCCAGACAAAGAACTGTGCTAGAAGAATCCCTCAATTCTGTTTCATATCCTAGATTATTCTATTATCAAGCTTAAATAAAACACTGTCGATATAATTTTGGATAATTGAGTGAGGGTTACTACTCTTAAATGAGGGGTGGAGCTTAATAAATACTATTTACTACTGCTACTCAAATTCAGTTTTAGTTCTAGTGTGGTTCCAGTGGAGGATAAACAACCTTTGTGAAGAAATCTTTCTTAATTTTCATGACATCAGTCATCATTATGCATCTTTTCTGTCATAGCATTTTTTTCTTGCATTCATTGAAACTTAAAGGACTGGTATGGGTCATTCTGCCATATTGTGAGCTTTTAGCCAGGGAAATAATTCTATTAAGGCTGGGGGGGTGTTCCTGGGGAATGTCTGTGTGGAACAGAGCCTTTGACTTTGTCATTCTCTGGGTTTGTTCTGTGAGATCTAAAGAAGTAAGAAGGAAGGAAGTGCCTTCAGAGTGGGAATTGGGCCAGAACTAAGAGATACGCTATCTCAGGTTAGACACTTCTACCTGTTCTCTGAGGTTGCTCTATCTAGCCCTCATAAACTGTTTGATCTCAAGTTTTGCTTTATTCTTTATTATTATAAGTTTCCCTCTAGGAATCTGGAGTGTATCCTCCATTTTATGGAATTCCTTCTCCATTACCACTGTTATCAAAGCTGTATGCTAGGTGTTCAGTCCACATTCCAAGGAATGATTGATCCAGCAAAACCCTCTTAAGGTCAGTGTTACAGAAGACTTTCATTCCATTTGATTTTTCATTTCTTCCTCTTCCATCTCCTCTCACTCAAATCCCACATGGGCAAGGGAATGGGTACCTGTTGGAGGGATGGGCTGGCTGTGAAATAAAAGCTATGAAATTTATATATCAGAAAATAAGACAAAAAGAGAAGAATATTTTTAATGCAGGAGTTTGACAGGTTGAGCTGCCTAGAAGGATCTGACTCTAACAAAAGAAGGAGCTGTGTTTGCTTTATTTATAGTGGTACAGATCAAAAGGGATTGGTAGAAGCGTCTTCAAGAAAAACCGGGTAGGAGTGCAGGTAAGCAGGCCCTCTGGCTCTAGTGGGTCATTCCCATCTCTGGTAATTGTGCTTGAACTTTGAGCAGTGAGATAGAACAGGGTACCTCATGAGTCAGGCATTCTCGAAGAGTGGATATCTGACTATGAGTTCCTACGACCAAGTTTCCCTGTCTAATGGCTCGAATTTTGCTTGATTCCCATACAAGGTTCATGGATGGCTTCTCACATCCTCCTCCTTCTTCGTCTCCTTCTCCTTCTTTTCTTTCATGCTGGGGAGCAAAGTCAGAGCTACTACATGCCAGGCAAGTGTTGTATCTCTTAGCTATACCTCAGCCCTATTTACTCTTTCTTAAAGATCAGGTAGACAAAGCAAAAGTGATCTTGGCTTTATTTTGATGCATTTCCCCTTGCCCCACTGCTTTATTGGGGCAAGTGTAGGGACATAATAGTTTACATCCATTTTTAAAAACATTATTTCCATATACCAGTGTGTTAAAACAAGGAAACAAGAAGAAATGGGGGTACCCAGAGAGAACATTCACATTGATCATAAACTGATGATCATGGTGATTTACATTGTTTTTCATCTTTTAGTTTAAAAATTATTTCAATATATATTTTACTTGTGAGACCAAGAAGATTGAGTGAGTATGCAATGAAGCATCTTGTTTTTAAATACTCTAGTAAAATGGTTCTTAGCATTTTTGAGATTTAAATGTGTAGAAAAATATATGTGCCTTTTCAACTCAGATTTTCTTAGCAGCTTCATTTTTCTTTTTCTTTTGGGAATAAATCAGGTGTGTCATACAGTGAGACAAAATTCAGATTTTTTTTTTTGAACCAGGGATTGAACTCAGGGGAACTCAGCTACTGAGCCACATCCCCAGCCTCATTTAGAGACAGGGTTTCACTGAGTTGCTTAGGGCCTCGCTAAGTTACTGAGACTGGCTTTGGACTCATGATCCTCCTGCCTCAGCCTCCCGAGTCACTGGGATTATAGGTGTGCACCACCCTGCACAGCTAAAATTCAGTTTTTTTTATCCAATACCTACCTCTTTTTTTCCCCCTTATATTCAGGTCTTAGTTCCAAAATTAAATTTGGAACCATCTCTCTGGAAGGCCTTCTGGTATTTTTTTATTTCAAATTTTAGCTTTTCTCCCCTATGAATTCCCAGGTTATCACCAGAGATGTTGAAGTTCAAAAATATACAACGTGTGCCATGCTCAATGAATGACAGTCAGACTATGAGGTGAAATTTTACTCTTACAAACTTAACACTCTACTTAACAAAATTAAGAATAGCAGAATCCAATACCCTTCCTAACATCTGAAGATTCTATAAAGTGTTGCTATACAGTTCCTTATAGCATGTGCCAAAGACCCAGTCTATTAAGAGAGGAGATTAGTGGTTCGAAAATAAAAATTATTTGAAGTGGACTTAATAGGAGAAAGAATGTTTTGATTTCTCTCTTTTGGAGAGAAGTAGGGAATCTCTAATATTCTGCAGGAGCCTACAGGGAGAGCCTATGAGTGGTCATATACCTCTTGGCCAGTCCTTTTATCTTTGGGAGAATTTTTCTTTTTAAAGCAAATCTCAGACATCATGCCATTTCACAGAGGGGTAAAAAGTCTTGCTGTATTATTAAGGATAAAAAGCAGACCAAAAACAAAAACAAAACACAAAACACAAAAGAAACCTTTTAGAGGGAAACATTCCTTTTGCCTTTCACTGAGAGCCAAGCAAACAAGTGAAAACAGAACCTCTGGGGAACTTAGGGAGCCATGAACCTGCCAACTTAACAGAAAAATGCAAAGAAAGGAATCAAACGCAATTGTGAACTCTTCCCAAATGACCACCTGCCTGCCCTTGGATGTGCTCTGGGGCCCACCTTGCAGGACTGGGGCTGCTGGAATCTTGAAGGAGGGAGAAGGGAACCAGAAATGCTTTCTGCATAGGGAGGGGCAGAGGAGTCTCTGAGAGATGTCCTTTTTCTCACAAGTGATCTGATGGATGCATCATATGTCAACAAAGAAGAGAAACCCTTCACCTTGGGGTCTTGAGTGAAATGTGCTTTCAGAGCTTTAGATTGGGCTAGCATTTCACATTTAAATCCAAGGTCATTTCCCGGGGCAGGAGGTTGCCCTCACATTTCTAAGAACAGAAAAGAAAAAGTACAAAAGCCCTGAAAACACAAAGACTCTGTCATCTTTCCTTGTTAGGAAAGCACCTTGTTAACCACATGGTCCCCTCTGACCAGCATAAATTGCATTTTCATGGAAATCCTTGTCAATGGGAAAGAATTGCTAGTAAATAACAGAAGACTTCTTTTCTCTTCATGTAATATTTTTTTTTTTTGTATTTGAAAAGCAATACAAATTTACTGCAGATATTGCAGACAAATGAAAAGAAGATAAAATAACCCATAGTTAGGCTGCTCAAGAACAAATGCTATAAATATTTCGTTGCATTTTCTTTTAGTCTAAATTTCTGTGTGTGTGTGTGTGTATGTGTGTGTATGTGTGTGTTTATTAACATTTAGCCAGAAGAATGATACCATGCACACCATTTTGGGGCCTTCATTTTTCTTTTGTAGAAAAGAATATTCACCCTTCCTCTGGATCTTGGGGTTGTCTGGAACTTTTCAGATCCTCTCTTCTTTGATGGTATTCAGTATGGGAAGGTAGGAACCCTTCCTTAGGTTACCAACTCTTGTGCAGCTCAGAGATGCCTGGCAGTGACTGCATGGGACTCTTAGAAGAAAGGTTGGTCACCTAGCCCAGAGCTGAGAAATCACCTCCCTAGCATCTTCTTCCTCACCTTTCCAGTTCCATCCTAAGACATGCACTGCTACATTGCAGATTTACCACTTCTGCTTCATCCAAACCCAGTTAATCTCCTCTTCTGTCTCTTTCATCCATCCTCTGGTGTACCAAGTACTGGCAGGACCAGCTACTGTGTACGAAACACACAATTTTTAGCCAGAAATCACCCTACTGAGTTACTTCTCATGGTATCAAGGAAGAAAAAGATCTAAGAGAATGAACCCATATTCATCATCTGTTCTGGATAGAAAATTAGTGCTTCTATTGAAAATGGGAGAGAAGACTGGAGAGAGCAGGAAAGGATGTTGCCTTCTCTGAGGATCATCTGCTCCCATTGGGATTAAAGCAGGTTTTTGAAAGTTAAAAAGTACCACATTTCTCTGGAATGAAGGGGACCCAGGAATTTACATTAAAATTCCTAAGGAACTTCTCTGAGTGGGTGGTACCCTCTTGTCTACTATTGCCTTATTTATTATTGCTGTTTGTTATGAGTCACTCTTCCCACACCCTTTCCAAATATTTGAGCTTTGTAATTCTAAACTTTTCAATGAATGGTATCCTATCTCTCCAATTTCTTTTCTTCCTTCATAACTTATTTTTATTTTTTATTTGTTCCTTTTAGTTGTACATGACAATATAGTACATTTTGACACATTTCTGCAAATATGGAGCACCTCTTATTCTAATGAGGATCCCAGTCTTGTGACTGTACATAATGTGGAGATTCAGTGTGGTGTATTCATATATGTACCAATTTCTTTCTTTCCTGACAAAGTTGGAGGTAGAAAACTGGGACCTGTGAGCCAGTTTACTGGAGGAAGTTGAGCCATCCCATGAAGACTATCCTGGACATGAATTGGGAAGCCCAGTTGGCTCCAGGAAGGGCAAATGAGGAAGCTCAGCTTCAGTATTGACTTTGTTCCTCCTGTGACCCCTAGAGAGTAATAGGGACCGACACACATGAATATGGTTTATTTAGCAGGAAGTAATTAAGATGCAAAGCCTCCATTAAAACTGTGTGTAATTACTCCTTCCTAGATGGAAAAGAGGCAGACACCCACCTTTTAACTCAGAGATTATGAGGTGGGCCCCCTAAACACAAAACTGAAAATTTCAAGAAGAACCTAACATTGTTTATGCTCTCAACAATTGTTTGTACTGTCTTCTTAATACTCGCACAGAGATATAGGTTGAACATCACTAAATTGAAAAGCTGAAATCTGTAATTCTCCAAAATTGTAAATGTTTTGAGCATTGACATGATACTACATGTAGAAAATTCCACACCTGACCTCATGTAACAGGCTGCAATCAAAACTTAAGTGCACCAAGACTTGTATAAAATTACCTTCAGGGCATTTGTATAAGATATATATGAAGCATAAATGCATTTTTTCACTGAGTTTCAGTCCCAAGGTATCTCATCACATGAATGAAAATAAACCAAAATCTAAAAAAAAATTGAAATTGAAAACACTTCTGGTCTTTATCATTTTGGATAAGGGACACTTATTAACCTGTATACAGACAAACATGAGATCATTTCTTTTCTCAAAGAGCTCCCAGTGCAAATGAATAGTAAAAATACCACAGAGTAGACTAAAATTCATGCTATTTTAGAAATACACAAAAACACCATAGTAGGGAAAATAAAATCATTCAATTCTGATTCCTGGCACATAAAAAGCCTTTTGTAATCATCAAGTGAATGAGTGCTATCAGAAAGAGTATCTTTAAGGGAATGTTACATTTGAACTGATTGTTGAAGGAGGAGCAGGATTTTGTCAGAAACTGACTAGATACTTTGTGTGAAGACAGGACTGTGTATAAAACGATCAAAAGGTGACAATAAACAGTTGGTCTGGGAACACAGAGGTAAAAGGAGAAGCAATGTCATGAAGGAACTTGACTACCTACAGTGTAGTGTTTGGCCTTTGTTCTCTAGATAAGAGACAACCAAGAGTCCCTGAGGAGGAAAGTCATATGATCTGACTTGTGTTTGAGGAAACTGAGCATTTCAGGAAAAATTGGAAAGATGAGACTGGCAATATTCAACTGTGATATTTTGCATTTGCCTGTTATAGATTACTGAGTCTTGAACAAAAGATCTGGGAGTCAGGTTTGGCTAGTTTTCTCCATTTAACTTGAAAGAGAATAAACTTGGAGAGGGGTAAGATTTGCCCAGGGAGGCACACCGAGTAGTACACAGGTACTCTAAGAAGCCCTGTCTTTGGTTCTGATCCTGGTGCTACTGGTCATCTTTCCTTTTCTTGGAAAGAAAGGACTGTGCAACTCTGGAATTTAATCATTGTGACTGTGTGTCTATCAGCTATTTGCTCTTAATTCCAAATTGCTACCACTTAAGGAGCATGGAATATGAAGTTTGTGGTCAAAGAAATATGTTACTATTGTTATTTTTAGGTACAAAATATCTTACCATACCAAACTCTTTCTGGACTCTTGTGCCCCTTAATTTAACCAAACACAGGTGTGATTTCCCTCCCCATGGTTACAAGCATTTAGACATCTCTGCAGCTGGAATCTCCTGGTTAATAAAATAATAATTTTATAATAATAGGAGCACATCATATTAATGTGATGATGAGTCCATTATACACTGAATAACAGGTATGTTACTTAACATATTGATTCTGTACATTTCCATAAATCCTTTGGACAGGGTAGATGAATATTTAAAAATGGTTGAAATATCTCCAGAGAGCAAACTATTTGATCATTTAAAAAGACATGTTGGAAAAACAAAGCTAATAAAAGTTTCAATAGAAGGACTATATATGTGTAGCCTAATTTCAGCTGAGTTGTTTCATAGGAATAACAGTCACATTTTTTAATGAGTGCCATCAAATACAGCAGGTAAATTGATCTTGGAAATAGATAAAATGTTAGTTAGATTCACAACAAATGTGCATCTGTTGTATTCACAGATTTTTTTTTTTTTTTTTAAAGTGTTTCCAAAATCACTACAAAGTGAAATGGGAATGGGAATTTTCTAACAAGTTGTGAATTAATATCAGTAGGTTATTGGGTTTCATCAGCATTGCGATATCATGTTAAAACATGAAGGCCACAGTCATGACGCAGTCATTAAAACAAGTCCCAGGCTCATCCAACAGGAACATACATGTGGGGATTTCCTAGTGGCTAGTTTGGTGGGACAGGAATTGTCAACAGGGATGACAGAACTTGAATCATAGTTAGATCTCAGACACCTGATCTTCCTAAGAAAGTGCCTAGAAATTTCAGCATTTCTTTTAAAAAGATGAAGGCTGAACTTTTAAAAATTATGAGCACCTCTTTTCTCTGTCATATTTAAATGTTAGTAGTATTAAAAATATCCTTAGGCATCTTCAAATGGATTTCAGAATTTACAACGTCTATTCACTGGAGACAAATTTTTTCTTCAAAAATTTTGTCTTCTTCCATCTCTTTCAGCTCCCTGCCAACTTTCCAATCTTAATCAAACAGCCATTGCAGCTTGTTTTATTTTGGCAAGTATGTAGATCTAATTAATTTTTTAGAGAGCTTCGGTCTCTGTACAGAGGGGTATATGACTGGTTAAACTTTGTGACTTGGATGAAAAACAGTCTAAAGATACAGAATGCAATTTTATCCCAATCAAGTAGAGACACTCCTCCCAGGTTCACTGAGGGCTCTGAGTCTGGCATCTAGCTTGGGAAAAAAGAGGTGAGCTTGTCTCCATGACTCAGAGCATGGTGTAGCTATTTAACGATTCAGTATGCCAATTTCTGGAAAGGTTACCTACAAACAGGTTTTTGGCATTGGTTCATTAGTCAGAGTTATTTTACAAATTATAGAAGGTACAAATAATGAGTGTATCCTATAGAGTATGTATACTCACCTAATAAATTATGAAATCCATTAAAAAGTTGTACCTTTTATATATTTCAGGTTTAGTTTTAGACATACAATAAAGAAATAAAAAATGGGATTAGTTATGAACTTAGGTCTTTGTCCTTCATTCTTAATCTCTCGGTACTCACGGGATTGATTTGATACCAGAAATGGATGGCTGATCAGGTAGGGAGACTTTGGAAACCAGAGAATTGTATCTTTGGCTCCTTCCATTTTGTTCTTATTTCCTAATGGGAAACATCTGGGGCAAGGAAATAATATAGGTCCTGTTATGGTTTGAAATATGAGCTGCCCCCCAAAACTCCTGTGCTAATGCAGGAATGTTCAGAGGTGAAATGATTGGTTTATGAGATCTGAACCTATTCAGTGGATTAATCCATATGTTGGATTAATAATTTAATAGATAATTTGGTGGTAACTGAAGGCTGGAGGAAGTAGATCACTGGGGGTGTGCTCTTGGGGATTTCATCTTGTTCCCCTGGCTCCTTTCTCTCTCTCTCTCTCTCTCTCTCTCTCTCACTCTCTTTCTCTCTTCCGTTCTCTCTCTCTGCTTCATGGCTGCCACAAGGCGAGCATCTTTTCTCTGCCATGCCCTTCCACCATTATGTGCTACCTTACCTCAGGCGCAGAGCTATAGAGTTGGCCACTTCGGAATGATCCTCTGAAACTGTGAACACAAAATAAACTTTTCCTCCTCTAAGTAATTTTTGTCAGGTAATTTTGTCTTAGCAACTGAAAGCTGACTAATGGGTCCTAGCAGGTAACAACACTGTTGCACATCCAGGATGGGCAAGTAAGTGGTGGGCATTTAGCAAACCCTTGTGGAAGTGATGTTCTGACAAGCTCTTCGGCTGCTTCACAATCTCACCTTCTCTTGGGCTTCTTTCCGTTTCTGGAAACTGTCTTTTAGGGCAATAACTCTTCAGTTTAGTGTACCTCATTATCACCTGAGCAATGTGGTAGAAATTCAGAGTCCCAGGCCTTCTTTGTCCTCAATCAGCCCAAGTCTTGTATTTTTTATTAGTGTTCCAGGTGATCCTGATACACACCAGAGTTTGAGAGCCATTGTTTTAGAGGCAGTTCCCAGTTCTATGTTTCATTACAGACCCAGGTCTTTCAGTTGGATTCGTGTGTTCCAGAATCTTTCAGGTACAGTTCTCACCAATTCTGAGAAGGCAGCATGGGCTTCCTCACAGAACTTACACACTAAATGTCAAATTTTTTTGAAGAAAAACTACTTCAGGTTTTTTTTTTTAATTGTTGTTGTTTTTTTTGTTTTTTTTTTGAGATAGTCCTTCCAATTTAAGTAAATTAAGAGTCACTTTTCTACAAACTTCCCAGAACCTTCAATGTTTATTCTCATGAGTCCCCCAAAAATGTTCCAACATGGAATATTTATCGAACTTGTTTAGGTGTAGAATTATGTCTTTCATAGAGCGTATTACTAGATACTTGACAGTTCTTTCTTTGGAAAATCCTGTTTAAAGAATTATTAAAGCTCTATGAGAATCTAGTTCAAGTTAGGTTTGGTCAATATTAGCAAGGCCAAGGGAAGGCCAGGGTTAACTCACGTCAAAGTCAACATTTGTTCCCCTACATTAATCTGCTGATGTAATTATGTTATGCAAAGAGATGGTTTGCTTCAATTTTACTGAGTGTATTCCCTGGCATTCTTTTAAATTTTATTATTATTCTTTGATGCATGGTGCTTCAGAGGAGGCCTCCTGCTGCCTTTTCTACTTGATTTACCCAGGTCATTGTAGCTCTGTAAGACATGTGCTCAAGTACCAAGGAATGAAATTTTAAATATGCCCAAAGAACAGAGATGCATTTGTAACACTTTGTTCTTTTGTGTTTTCTCAGGAAATAAGACTCACACACAAGAACAAATCAAATCAACAAAAGCAAAGCACTGAGCTAGGCAAAGCCCCAAATGCAAATTATTTATATTGATATCCCTATACATAACAAGCTTTTACAAATCGATGAGCAGTGTTATTTCCTGCATCAATTTCTAAATAGAGCCCTATGACTAATTCAGGGACTCTGTTTTTAGACTATTCTACGAAGTTATCAAATCCATCAATATCCAGCTCTGCTCACTCTCCCCATGAGTGCCACCCTGACCACCTCATGTCTTCAGCCCCTCCAAGAGTTGCTCAGAAGCTCTCCTGGGAGATCAGGGGCTGCAGCATCAGCTGTCAGAGTCACTTCAGGATTGAACCGAGCTCAGTGCCCTCTCCAGACCACACAGATATCCCCACCTCCCCTTGCCCCAGGCAAGGATCAAGGATTTTCACACTTAATTGCACCAGGCAGAGGATAAATTCAAACTCACAGGGACCAGCCAACCAATTTAAAGTGAGCAAGGAAGCTGTTCTATGAGATGAGAGGCCAGTGACTGAGAGAATCAGGCTTAAAGACAGAGAGTCCAGCCTGTTTGGTGAGAACACAGTGTCTGTCTGCTAAGGAGCTTAAGCACTGGAGAGGGATTAATCCTGCAAACAACCCTGGGAGGTAGATAAATCTGTGTTAATTAAAAAATGTTTTCTACCTGCATAGTTCCAATCTTGAGAAAGAAAATATCTTTCCCAGAAAGACATGGGAAGAGAGAAGAAATGCTAGCTGTTGTCACCTTGTCATTTAAAGCTGGAAAAGAGATAAGAGCAGTGGTCAGCAGGAGACTCCTGAGTTCCCCCAAATGCTTCTTCCATGACTCTGTTGCTCAGTCTTCACCAGAAACTTAACAGACAGAAGAAAATACTGTGATGGACTCTGACATCTTTTATCCTAAACCATCTGAGCACATGTACTGACCATTAATGCCCACATCACTCCTGTGCAGGGGGCTCTGCCTGATCATCAGAGGAAACTAAGGCATAGAGAGTTTAAGTAACATGGTTGGGAGAATTTGGGATTCAAACCCAAGTCACTGTCTGAGGATCCATGCTCAGCTGCTGTGCTTCGTTGCCTCTCAGTAGATGAAGGGAAAGAAAGAAAAAAATCAGGATTTCCCATGAATTCTCATTTTCGTTATATAACATTTTAAACACATGTCCTTATTTCTTCCTAAGTGCTGCTCCAGGTTTCCTTCCCCAGTTGGATATGTCTCCCCTGCCTTCTCTACCTTTCAAGATCTTTCCTTCCTGCAGAAAACATCCCTAGTATGGTAGAGAGGCAGGCCTCCCAGGGCCTTGCTATAGCCCTGCCTCAACCATGCTTGCAGCAGGAAAGGCTGTACCTCAAAGTCTTTCATGGTTCCAAGAATGCCAAGTCCATGGTCACATGGTTGGTAGGTGCAGTGAACAGGTGCTGACTGGTTGCTATGGGATCAGGATAAGAAGTGGGAAAAACCAAGCAATGCATTAAAGCCTGAATTCATCAGAAGAAGCACTCTTTCAGGAGCTCTGAGCCGGTTGTGTTATCGTACATCTCCCACCCCTCTGACCATTTCTTCTGAGTTGACTCCATGATTTTGCCCAATAAACATAGATGCTCCTTCTCCTTCATGCTCTTCTGTCTGGTGTGTAAGGGTGGGTGAGAAAAAGGTTCAGCTACTTCAGCAGCTTGAACAACTTTCCACCTATCCTGTGCTCTTTATCTTAGCTAATGAGTGAAGTTTTCTGCCTGTCACTAGAAATTTTGGAGTCCTCTTCAACTGTATCCCTCCCCCTTCTCCCTGATCATCCTCTCAAGTCTTGTCAATCTATGTCCTCCTTTCTTTTCTGACTGCGACTGATCCAGCCCAGCCCTCCCCATCCTTCTCAACACTGGCTAACTTCTTTCTGTTCCTCTAACTCCAGGGCTGACAAACATGGACAGCAGGTTGAATTTTATACCAAGGCCTATTTTTGTAAATGCCATTTGATTGAAATACAATCACACCTGTTTGTTTATGTGTTTGTTTCCAGCTTCAGATTTGAGCAGTTGTAAAAAAGGCTTACAGCCTGCAAAGGTCTGAAATACACAATCTCTGGCCTTCCATGGCACAGTTTCACAGACCTCTGCTCTAACCTCTTTCAGAACTTTTTCCACACTGTTACTACAGATAACTGTGCACTTACCTCCCTCGTGAACCATCTCTGTGTCTCTCTGTCACCCAAAAAATAAAGGACAAATGCCTTAGCCTGGCATTCAATCCCTCACCAGTTGGTACACAGGCCTTCCCTACTTCAGCTTCCCCAGTATCCTAGTGTGTATCCCCACCAGATCTCCAGGAACATCTCAGTGCTCACCATCCAGACAGTCTTTTCATTGCCTTCTTGTTTGCTCTGTAGGAAACTCCAAGGCTCAGCTCTGTACCACTTGTTTTGTTCTGTTCTTAGAAATACAGATATTCTGTGATTTGCCATGGGTTATATCTTGATAGACCAGTTCATTGTAAGTTGAAAATATGATAAGTAAAAATGCACTGAATGCACCTAACCTGCCAGACAGGTGTAGCTTAGCAACACAGCACACTGGAATGCGGGTTGACTCTCCTGGTCCCCATGGCCGACAGAGCTGTGGCTTGCTGCCTCTGCCCTGCATGGTGAGACAGGATTTTACTGCATGATGGAAAAGATCCCAATTCAGTTTGAAAAAGGGTTTCTACTGAATGCAGGCCATTTTGCACCATGTTGAAGTTGGAAAATCAGAAGCTGAACCATCGTAAAGTTGGGGACCTTGTGTACTATGACCCACATTCAGGACAGTTCCTTTGAATTCCCAGCAGCTTCTTCCAGGCACTTTCTGTGATTTCCTATAGTAAATAGATGCTTCTACAGTGATCTCTTAACCGGTCTCTTTCTTCCACTCTTGTTTCCTTGCAGTCTGTTCTCCAAGGAGCAGTCCAATTGATATTTCAAAGACATTATTTAAAAAAAATCACCCCCTGCTCATATTTTTTAGGGTAAAATCAAACCTATCAAGAGAATGTGATTCTGTGATCTGAGCTCTGCTTGACCTTTTCTCCTTCCACTCATTATGTCTTGCTCTTCTCTCTTCTTGGTCCCAAACATACCAACTTTGTTTCCATCTCAGGACATTTGTAGTAGCAAAAGGTGTTTTAAAAGTCCTTAAGGGAGGGTAAAGAAACTTATTTACTGATGTATTTACAATGCCCAGAACCAAGCCTGGCACATTATTTCTGCCTGATAAATATCTGTTGATTGAATGGAGTAAGAGGATGAGTCTTCCTGGTCCCCTGAAGAGACCATGATAGTTAAATAAACATATTTCAAAAATCATTCATTCAGAGACCAGCAGGCAAGACTGCCTGCCTCTTATTTCCAAAGGACCACTTTCATTTTTATCCAAATCTCCCAACATAGTTCACTTTGCCTTGCCACCATTCAATCTGCATGAGCCACCGGTGGACTCTGCTGGGAGCCTATAGGGCTTTTGCCAGGCAAGCTGAGACTGAATGGGTGGAAGAAGAAGTAAAATACCACTGGCCCCCTGTGGTAACATTTTCCACATCCAGATTCAACCAACCATGGATGGAAAATATTTGAAAAAAAAAGTCTCCATTAAACATGGACAGATTTTTGGGGGGTCACTGTTCACCAAGATATACAGTAAAGCCAGGCACGATGACATACACCTGTAATCCCAGAGTTCAGGAGGCTGAGGCAGGAGGATCATGAGTTCAAAGCCAGTCTCAGCAAAAGCAAGGTGCTAAGCAACTCAGTGAGACCCTGTCTCTAAATAAAACACAAAATAGGGCTGGGGATGTGGCTCAGTGGTGGAGTGCCCTGAGCTCAATCCCTGGTACTTCCCTGAGAAAAGGAAATACAATAAAAAATATATAGCATTTACATCATATTAGGTATTGTAAGTAATCTAGAATGATTCAAAGTATATGGGAGGACATGTATGGTTCTACAAACATGCTCTGCTATTTTATATAAGGAACTTGAGCACCCATGGATTTTGGTATAATTGAGTATTCTGGAAACCAATTCCCCATGGATGAAGAGGTAG
Organism: Glaucomys volans; assembly: GCA_020662805.1. NCBI lineage: Eukaryota > Metazoa > Chordata > Mammalia > Rodentia > Sciuridae > Glaucomys > Glaucomys volans. The sequence goes on along the minus strand of JAJEJO010000193.1, from coordinate 601,326 downwards.
GACTAGACATTTTCCTGAAGAAAAGGAGCTGGTCACTGTTAGAAAGGTGGTGGCCAGGGTCAAATCACAGGTGAAACAGAAACTTACACCTCACATGAGGAAACCAGTAAGGAGCCAGCAGTAGAGAGTAACAGCTTAACAGCACGCATGTGTCTCAGAAAGTCCCTGTTGGAAGGGCTGGAGTCTGGGCTGCCAGCTTGAGAACAAACTAAAAGAAAAGAAGCCAGGTCTGCCTCAGTGACCCCATGAGAACCCTGTCCCTGTCCAGCCACAGCTTTGAGAGTGTGTGCAGGCCCTGCGTGGTCCCAGCTCCACACAACAAGCCTGCCTGGCCTGACTGCTGCAGTCAGGGGCTCATGAGGAAAGATTCACTTGCAGGACTTTTTCCTCTGCTTCAGAGAAATGGGACCTTTGCTCAAATCAAGAGTGGAAGTGCCACACGTTAAGGAGGGGTGCTAATGACACCTCCCGTTATGGGGATTTATAATGGAACTTCATTTGCCACCAATTTACCACAACTCCTGGGCTGCGTGCTTGTAACACGGTCAGCTCTGCTTCAGTGGGCATGTGAGCATTTCTCAAAGGCTCCCCTACGGCTCTTTGTTCAGGGCTTTGGCCTTGGAACAAAAAGGGTTTTGTGTGCTTGCTACAATGTGTGCCAGGACTAAAGTGTTTCTCTATCCTTCCTTTCTCTCTCTCTCTCTCTCTCTCTCTCTCTCTCTCCCTTGTTCTGATCTGTGGATTTGAGAATCTTGAGCAGAAGTCTCTCAGGTAAAGGCTCACAGAAACAAGGGAAACTCATCTGAAGATTCTGGCTGCTTGGATATGTGAAAGAGAACAACTGATTTCCAGAACTGATATAAGCTCCTCTAAGAACTGTTATTCAATTAGAACAAAACAGAAACAAACAACAACAAAACCACAATTTTTTCCAGTTGAGCGTTCTGAACACATCCTCAAATGGATTCTTTAAGAGATCCCCATCCCTTTCCAGAGACCAATGAGAAATGTCACTGTTGAGAGGGGTGGTGGCAAACCCAGGGCAGTGTGAGCTGCAGCAAGTCACTAGAGCTGAAAAAGGCGCCACTACTCCCAGTTCTTCAGAATCCTTTAGGCATCTTTCACCCCACCATGGGGCATGTGATGGGCATTGACTTTAGCACGTTGCTAGGCACCTATCAGATACACGTTTGGATTGGATTCTCCTGAAGGTCCACTGGGGAAACTCCTCTCCCTCTGCATGTCTGTTTTGTGTCCTCTTGGGCAGACATAGGCTTCCCAGGCAGATGCATGTGGAGCCTCTCCTACTCTCTGCATCTCACCCTGGGTTCCAGGAAGCCAAGAAGGGATTCACAGTGCTTCCCAACACCCACTTGCCCACTGCTATGGCCTGTATTTCTCTTTTTTCTCAGTCTCTCCTTTTCAGTGGATGCAGTCAAGGCTGGGCTTGCCCTGAGATCAGTGGAGTGTGTCTTATATGTACAATAATGCAAGCATTACCTAATTATTCACTTTGCCTGGCACTCAGGAAGAGCTCCATGATATGCCTCCCTTCCACCAAAAGTCAATCAGTATCCTCATGCAACCAAGACAACTCCCCCGAGCCCCCACTTTAACATTTCTTTGGGGTAGACTTCCCTGTGCTCCCCATTCTCTGCATCTCTGAACTGGAGAGTTCTGGAGCCCTCCCTCTACTCCCAGAGACACCAGTAGCTGATTTCTCTGTTCCTTCCTGCTGGGTTCATGAGAGGCTCATAGTTGTTCTCACACAGTCCTTTAGGGATCCATTTTTAACAGCCCAGAGTTTGCCTAAGAAACACCTGCCACCTGCTGTGAATGAATTGTGTCCCCCAAAAGCTCTGTTGAAATCCTCAACAGTACCTATAAATGTGACGATATTTGGAAAGAGGGTCTTTGCAGATGTAATCAAGTTAAGATGAAGTCATGGTTAAGAGGGGCCCTAACCTGAAGACTGGTGACCTTATAATAGGGAGATTTGGAGACTCACTGACACACAGGGAGAATGCTGTGTGACGCTAGAGGGAGAAGTTGGGGTGATGCTGCTGCCCATGACAAGGAGTAGTAAGGACTGAATAAGACTGAGTTGAAGGAATGAGTAAGTATATACATGAGGAAATTAATAAACTCAGAGATTCAGCAATATCCTGTGATCCTCACGTAGGAATGAAATGATGCAGCTTTATTAATGTAGCTTTATTCTCTTTGTGCCTTAACATAATATATTATTTTTCACCTTGTGCAACTTTATTAAAGATTGTTCAGAATCAACATAGGTTGTTCTCTCTTTACAACACCCTATGAAAACAGGCAGGAGAGAAGAATTATCTCTATTTGGCAAAAGAGAAAACAGGTAGCAGGGAATGGTTTGGTGATGCCAGAGGAGTCAGGTGGATAGAAACCCATTCTGTTTACATGGGACCACATGATTACTTACTTACTAGTGTCAGGCATACTAGGCCCTGAAGACCCCAATATGAACAAATCATAGTGTGACTCCGTGGGGTCATGGTTTAATCTATGATACTAGTATGCTTGGCTCTGTGTTCCCATGTGGTATGGCAGGAGTGACAAGAAGAGAGATGACAGGGCCCTCACCAGCCAGAAGGGAGAGAGAGAGCAGGCAGGGGAACTTTTCTCTTCAGGCTGGATATTTCTCCCCAGCCTACAGAAGTGTAGAGTCAGATGTCCCTGCAGTGGGATGGTAATCCAGCTGCCTAACCATCCAGAGCAGCAAGGACAGTAAGGACAGCCACTCTAGAATTTATCACTCTCTGTGACTCATCCAAGAAGAGCTGGCTTTACATGAAGTGATTGTGCTCAGTTTGGGGGGTAGTTTTGGAGGAGGAAGAACATTTTTACTCATTGTGGATTGTAGAATATGTGAGTGGAAAGAAAATACAGCATGTATGTGTTACCATGTCTCTCAGTAAGGCTCTCCCTGCACCTGTCTGGACACTTGGAGAGGACCTGCCCTGTGGGTTTGTGGACACTCTGCACATGCACAGGGGATGGTGACTCAGGACTGTGGGCCCCATGCATCCCTCCAGGCATGCTCTGCCATTTAATTCTCACATCATCTCTGTGAGAGAAGTCCTATCATTGTTTTTATTGCATCGAAGGGGAAACTGAGGCTATGAGCCATGAAGAAACTTGGGCAGATTCTAGAGCTAGTAAGCGGTGGACATAATGGAATGGTCTTCTGTCACACCACAGCACCCAGACGTCAGGCAAACATGTTGGGGACACTCAGTTTTAGGTTAAAGGAGAATAATAAAAATAATATAGCATTTTTTTCCAAAAATAAAGCTTTAAGTATCCATTTCAGAGTATTGAAATAAATTTCAAATTTTTTTTCCATTAAAATGTTCATATGTGTGCTAATGTGCAGTAATGGTAATTGAAGATTTCATTGGCTCAAGGGTCTACACTATTTGTTTATTTTATTTTTTAACTTCATCACAAAGCTTCAAGCTTGAGGGTCCCTTTATCATCACAGGTGATAGGGTACCTTCTTCCTTCATCTTTTTTTAAGAGGGCCAAGAGAATTATGGATACAATTGTGTGCATACACAAAGATGTATTTTTATACTCCTAATGGTAAGTGTGCAAGAACAAATTTTTTTTTTAAAAAATTATTAAAAGATAACCTATTTAAGATTACAGAAGTGATTACTGTTTATCTTACAAACACTGTGAACTACTGAATCTTCCTCAAGAATAGTAATCCAGGGCCCAACTGCGATAGCTTGCAGATTGCCATTGGGGCCGGTACTCAAAGAACCGACCCTGCTACTTTCTGCTTCAGAGGTAACTGTGTATTTTGTTTGCTGAGTCTGGGCTGAGGCAGAGGAATCCTTACTCAGCCACTAACTGACCTGTGTATGTTCATAGTACTACAATTGAAAGTTTCTTAGTTCCATTTGTGTCTCAGACAAAATAGAAGGATAAAACCCATTTTCATTAATTCAAAAACTCCCCTTTTAGAAAAGACCACAGGAGAAAAAGTATATTATGAAAAAAAAAAAACAACACTTCCTTTTATAAAAGTAAATAGATGTTAATCTATATATATCCCTATATTTGTTTCTGAATGACATTAGATCAAAGGCTGAGACAGAAAAAATCAGTGAGCATCTTGGTCTTGACCATATCAAACTGTTGTTGGTATTCTCATGAATAGTGCCCAGTGTATAAGAGTGCAGCAAGGGCTAAGGTGCAGAGGGTCAAGTCATTGCTTTCCGATTTCTGATGGGCTTATCGGGGAACACAGAAAGAGTCGATAAACATGCCAATGAACAAAGCATTCAGAAAGGAGAGAAATCTTACCTGAAGGTCAGACATCATCTGACATTGGGTGTTGTATAAATAAATATCTGCACACAGAAACAACTTTTTTGTGCCCAAGGCCAATCTGGAACTCTCACTCTCTGATGGGAGTCATATTGTTTAAGAGTCAGAGACCTGTAGGGACAATCAAGAGACTTGGTTTGGAACCATCTCCACATTGATCAGCAGGAAACTGGTTAAATAAATTAGGGTACATTGCTTCAAGAGAATTCTAGGTGAATAATGTACAGCCAACATGAAAGTTGCACGAGATGCACTGACAAATGAAAAATATTTCAAACCTATATGTGTGTATATATATACAATGACCTTATTTGTACTTCTAAAATGGAATATAATGTGTGTGAATAACCCTTTTGGAAGGATATATGAGACATACTTAGCAAGAAATAATTACCCTTGACTATTGATTCTGAAATCCTGGGAATGAATGCAATTTTTACTTTTTACCCTATATTCTCTGCAGTATGAAAAAGAGGTCCATATCATAAGCATGTGTTACTTTTATGATAAGGATTAGTGGGGGCTAGAATCTCTTTTTGAGTATGTTTCTGTGATAATTGCTTATTTCTCAGGGTTGCTATGGGAAAAAATTTCTATGCACATCCTAAAGTGGGAATCAGGTATTCTTACCTTTCCTTTTTCTTTTATGGATTGTTTCTTTTTAGTTATACGTGACAATTGAATATACTATGACATAATTATAAAAGCATGGAATATAATTTTTTCTACTTCAGTTCCCAGTATTTCCCCCTCCCCTCCTTTCCTCTCAACCCGTTTCCTTCCCTCAACTCTACTGTTCTTTCTGCCATTTATAATTTTTTTTTCTAAATTAACGTCTTCTGGATATACATGATGGTGAGATTCACTGTGGTATAGTCCTTTTTCTTTTTTAGTCTCGCCCAAGTGCTATCCATGTAAGCGTAATGGAGCCAGGTACCCACAGTGACAATCATTGCTAAAATTTTCTCTGAGCTGTTTGCCAAGAACCAGGATTTTTAGATTATAATATTCTCTCCTGCCTGACAACTGCCTAGACCCCTAGTATTCTCCCATTCCCTCCTAGAAACACATGAGCCTGTTTCCAATGCAGTGGGAGATGCTGAAATTATCCATGTGGAAAGGGCAAGAGACAGAAAAAGCTTCCCTGGAAGCAGAAAGGGGCAGCTGTTTTCTGAGACATGTGACTTCATGAAACCTCAGTTGGCAAATACACCACCTCCTCAGAAAGGAAAACCCAGCAATTCAAGTACTTTATGAGGCCCCAACTTCAGCTCACTCTGTTTATTTGTTCTCTTGGTTTAATGTTGATCACCAGTATCTAAATCAACATTCACTGCTCCATCTGACAGGCAACCCCACTTAATCTTCTAAGGGTGGTAGGAAGTTCCTCATCAGTGGTTCTTGGCTTTGTTACAGTTTCTCTGCCATCTGGGCTCTAGCATAGGAGTGACAGACACATAAAGCATGCGCCACTCATCCACTCTCACAACATACAACATACAGAGTATTCTCACATACAACTCCGCATTACCCACCACTCACACCATTACATATACATTGAGAACAAACTTTCAGAAAGTATCAAGAAAACTACTTATTGCAATAAAAGAGTCATCTGCTTTAGTGAGCTGAAGGGCTTGGCAAAAAGAAGAAGACATTTTTACTGGAGGCCCCCTATAAGGAGCACCTGTGAGCAATGAGAATATCCTAGGCAATAGTATTTGAAGATACATGACAACTCATTAAACTGAAAATTCACTTCTTGTTTTAGTCAGCTTTTTTGCTGCTGCAACTAAAAGATCTGACCAAAACAATTATAAGGGAGAAAAAGTTTATTTGAGGGCTCACAGTCTTAGAGGTCTTGGTCCATGGAGAGCCAGCTCGATTCCTTGGGGATTGAAGTGAGACAGAACATCATGGTGGAAGATTGTGACAGAGGGAGGTAACTCACATGTTGATCAGGAAGCAGAGAGAGAGACTCCACTCACTAGATACAAAAATATAGTCCAAAGTCATGACCCCACTACCCCACATCCTCCAGCCACACCTACCAGCCTTCATTTACCACTCAGTTAATTCATATCAGGGGATTGATTTACTGATTGGGTTAACAATGTCAACCCAATCATTTCTCCTCTGAACCTTCTTGCATTGTCTCACATGTGAGCTTTTGGGGGACACCTTAAATCCAGACCATAACACTTCTCCTTCAAGAGATTTTATTGTCCTATGCTGGGTTTTGTGGTTTGCCATGATTGGGGTCATTTTCCCGGGCCTCCCCACCCACAGCCAACCTCACCACTTTTTACTGGAAGTCTTGAAAGTAGGATGCTCAGGATAGAGATGTAAGAAGACTGTCCCACAAGGCAAGTTCCGTCAAGCAGGTACTCCTTGGAAGAAGATTATGGAGTTTGGGGAGGTGAAGTTGGGGTGGGGTTGAGTGGGGCAATTAATAAAAAAGGAAGGCAGGAAAGAGGATCCTAAAGTGTGTCTCCTACTGGGGAAAGGGCTTGAGTCCAGCCCCACTGATGGTCTCCCTTGCGATCTCCTGCCTCCTTGCTCAGTCACTTTCAGGCAGCAGAGAGACTCTGGGCCACATTCCTTTCACCTGTGGAAATAGCATCTTTTTGAGTTTATTGAACATTAGAGAGTTACTTATTTCCTTTCAATGTACTTATTTCCCCTCCTTTTGAGGCTGGGAAGGCCTGGCACCGTAGCAGTCAATAAATATTTATTGAATGGAAGAATGGCAGGCTTCCTGATGCAGTGATCCAGATATTTCTGGATGGCTCTCTATACATATAAAGGGGCTTTGGCCATCTGGTGGGCATGAAGAGATTATAATGTGCCTGAACATTACCTCACTGTCTGAATATCTTTTCTTCTTTATTTATGTGCACTTCCTTGGTGATCTCATCCGGCCACATGACTCTAAATACTAGTCATATACTGATGACTCCCAAATCTGACTCTGTCCTGGGTCTCTGTCCTGCATCCTGGGCCTGTGTATCCAGTGGTCTCAGCATCGCCAATTAGATGCTTAATAGGTATCCCAAACTTAGTTTATTCAGAAAGGACTCAATTTCTCTATGAAATCTGTTGCTCCTGCAGGCTCCCCCTACTCTCAGGAAAGGCAGTTCCATCTTTCTGGTTTCTCAGAAAATTCCTTAGATTTATCCTTACCTATTAATTTCTTTCACATTCACATTTGTTTTACCAGTGTGTCAAATCTATATTTAAAGTACATCCTAAATCTGAGCATATCCTAATACCTCTACTCCTGCCTTGTGGGACAGAGCCACCTATCATGTCACTCCCTAGATTATGATAAATAGATAAATACTTCAAAATGTCCTATCTTGTTCTGGAACCTCCTTTGCCTCTCTGTAGTTCCTCTCTCCCTACCATTTCTTTAGACATGTTAGAGGACTCATGTCAACCTTCTGCTGAAAACACACTAGAAGGTCCACATCTCACTTCAAGTGCAAGCCGAAGTCATGACCTTGTCCACAATGACTGCATGTTCCCCACCTATGGCCCTATCATGTTCCCTACCCACTTTTCCCTCATTCCCTCCCCCACTATCATGCTAGCTTCTTCTGCGTTTGCCCAACACCAGGTGGATGACCATTTCAGAGCCTTTGCTCCATTGGTCCTTCTGCTTGGAACATTTGTCCCTATGTATTCTCGTAGTTTGTTTCCTTACTTCTTTCAAATATACTTAAATGCTTCTGTACTAGAGAAACGTTTTCTCTTTAGCACAACTTCCATGACACTCCTACTTATTCTTCACAACTACTTGTTATGTATGTTTTCATTCACATGTTCATTGACTACTTCCTCCTTCTAGAATTTAAGTTTCATGATTGTGGGGAAATTATGGGTTTTGTTCACTTCTATACCTTCAGTGCTTAAACAGTACCTGGCTCTCAGTAGACCCTCAGTAAACTTTTGATGAATGGGAAGAGAGAGGGAGGAAGGGAAGGAATGGTGGGAAGGAGGAAAAAATGAGAAGGGACTCAGGAGTCACATTAAGCCAGAACTCAGACATGTCAGGCATGAGACTTTCCATTATAGCAGTATTTCTTAAACTTCTGATTATGGCATTTTACCTCATGTAATATGTATATAGATGTGTATTATTATATATTTTACATTATGACATGACATGCATGATTTTGTGCATGTGTGTACACACACACACACACTCTTACTACATGGCAACCATTCTTCTTATTCCTTTTGCTTATTAATTTTTTTCCATTTTATTTATTATATTAATAAAATACAGTTCTGAGCTCATTAAACTGCTAATGGGTTATGAACCATAGTTTAAAAAACACTGTGTAGAGGGACTGCAAGGCTGCAACAGGAGAAAGGTTAAAACACAAATGAGGTGATCAGTCATGGGCACTGTCCTGTGAATTAATTAATTGGGACTGCTTCCTTTGTAAAAAGTTGGTTTTTGGTTAGAGTCAGGAAAGAAAAGGCAATTTTCTAGCATGGGTGCTCTGAAGAGAGAGGGAGTTATGGTCTGGATGCTGCTGGTTTTAAAATTACAATGACATCAGGGAACGTACAGGAAAGGAGGTACCAGGTAAACCTTGTCTTCTTTGTGCTGGGAAGTTGGTTAAGGCCAATTCTTTGCCTTCATTTTCCACACTTCAGCCTAGGATAAACCCAGTTTCAAGCAGTCTGGATGTTCTCTGCTGATCTGTAGAATTTTCTGACCCTTTGCAGGAGAAGACTGTGCAAAACTCTTAGCCACTCTGCTGTCATCCACATCAATCTTTTCTCCCAGAGAGATGTAATTGGTTTTACATTTTTCCAGTTGTCTCCCCTGCCAACCTGGGTGTGCTGAATTCAGGTCATCTTCTCAGATGCAGGCTTGAGCCCTTCCAGTTGATCACACAATGATTGTTCACGGACACAGAGCCTTTATTATATGACATGCCAGATATTGTTCTGAGTAATTTGCTGCAATCCTATGAGACAGTGGGTACCATTAGGCTTTCCATTTTACAGATATAAGACATGATTAAGAAACTCACCCACAGTTGCCTAGCTAGTAAATGGTGGAGCTAGGATGCCAACCCAGGCAACCTGGCTCCTGAGCTCTTGCTCTTACTCACTATTTGTTCTTAAAAACTAATGACTAATACTGTAGTGAAAATGATGCCAACCTATTGCTTCATGATGGGAAGAAGAGAGAGCTTCAGGGGTATTGATGGTAAACTGCTGAGTTAGGGACAGGGTGTGCTCCAATATAAATCTGTTTACTTTCCTTGAATTCAAGTTTTTGTAGAACTTCTGTTCATTTTTTAGGACAAAAAATTGATTGTCCAATTCAGACATTGTGAACTGGCTCCACAAATCTTTTATTTTGCCTAGTTAGAGTTTAAAAACTGTGGATCTGAGTCCTTTTACTGGCCATGCACTTTCCAGTCCATCACAGATCCCACCACTCCCTAATGTGTCACCACCCTGCTCTTCACTTATGCCTAGACTGAAAGCCAATGTGTGTGTGTGTGTGTGTGTGTGTGTGTTTGGTGATATTACTGTTATAAAATGAGATCGAGGGCCAACTGTGTTTGCTCCTAAATTCTTAAATTAATGTAGCCATTATTTTCTGCTCATGCCACCCCTCTGAAAATTAAGAGAAAGCAAATGGGCATAGTCTAGCTAGCATTTTTCTACCAATGGTTCACATCTCAGTGAGAATATCTGACTACAATTTATTGGAGGAGAACCCATTAGAAGCATTATCCTTGAGGATTAATATAGCATCTCTTGTTCTGAAGTTGACACAATAATATGCGACCTAAGAATAAGTAAAAGTAACTGAGAGGAAACCAAGATGATGGTAAACACCAGCATCGAGCTCTAGGTCTGAAGGGTGAATGAGTGAAAGGAGACAGATCCTGAGGTCAAACACAGAGGGTTCCAAAAGCTGGCCAGGAATTGGGAGAGGGAAAGAAGTGACTGGGTACTCAGTTGAGGGTATTGTTGGCCTGTCAGTCACATGGCATTTGTGTTGGCAGGTTGCTGGACAGTTCTGAAGCGCAGGCGTTTATATACCTAGGGAATACTTGGCTTCAATTGGTCATTAATGGTTAAATATTTAATGAGGCCCTACTAAGAGTCTGAGTTAATTGTAACTGAGTGAACTTTTACTATTGAAAGACCCAGCTCTTAATGAACATTATGCTAAAGTTGTTAAGGAGGAAATGCCAGATCTGCCCATTATCTCTAATATCTGCACAAACTCAACCCCAGGCTCTAACAAGGGCCAGTCTTGCTTGTTCTCACTTTTTCTTTTTTAATGATGAGCACCATGCCAAGATATGATTTCTGCCAAAACACAAAAAGTTTATGCCAGAGAAAGAGATGGAAGGGGATGGGGTAATCTTTTTCTCTAGAAATATTTCAGAATGGAGAAAATGGGTGCACAGACTTTGTAGTTCAATAGATGATTGGAATTCTGACTTTGATAATCAACAGGGCAGATAATTAACCCCTAGGTCTCAGTTTCTTCATTTGTAAATAGGACTAAATAGTGTTTATAATGCATAGGAATGTTGTAATGAATACTATCAAATACAGTAACTTGTAGCATGGACCAGTACATGTCTAATGCATGATATGCATTCAGTAATTGTGGTTTTATTATTGTTAGCTTCTTAAAATACTTTGAGTAAGTCTAGATGGAAGTGATCTACTATGATCTATGACAAAATGCTTTTTATGGTACTTATTGCAAAACAGTAAGTAATATGTAAGAAGGCCTGACCTGCATTTTCTACTCAATGGAGATGTGTCAAACCACTTTAATGTAAGTAGAGGACAAGACACTGTGTGAGACACAGCTATGGTTCAGATAAGTTTGATCCTGGTCTGTATTTATTAAGTGACTTTGGATGATCTAGCTGTGTATATGGACCTCCATTCCTTCATCTATAAAATGGGGATAGTAGGTTTTCTTTGGTTTGTTGTAATAAACACTGCATTTATAAAATGTGTCCTAGGACATAGCTTGCATTTGATACCATGTCTCCCATTTAAAAGCTGTGTTAACCATGTATCCTAAATTTTGATTTTAAACAACACAAATTTTACATTCATTTCTAAAATTTTATTTTATTTTATTTTATGGTTCATGATAAGTGGTACAACATGTTGCTTTGATACACATAGTGAAATGATTTCTATGGTCAAGAAAAATTTACATATTCATCACTTCACATTCTTACTCCCCTTTTTGTGGCAAGAGCATCTAAAATCTTTTATCTTACTTAAAATTCTGAATATGAATATTATAGTCATTAGCTATAATCCCCATGCTGTACACTAGATCTCTAGACTTGATCTGCAACTTTACATCCTTTGACCTACACCTTCACATTTTGTCCTCATTTTTAAAAAGCATTAGGGAGTAGAAGGAAGCCTCTTCCAGGTATCAGAACATGTGGCCTGAATTGGTACCCTGCATGTTGGTGGAGTAACAGGCTAAATTCTGTCCCTGGAGACACTTTTTCCTTCAGTGTCAGAAATGAGTACCAAGAAGGGAGTCTGAATCTTGACTATATTCCCCCTACACCTAAACGCAGTGCTTTCATAAGAGAAAATTTTAAAAAGTTATCAGGGTTTTTATTTTTGGAAATTGAGCTTATTTTTGTGTCTGTATCTGTGAAACTTCTAATTATCAGAACTATTGTGGGTTTATCTTTTATAAAATTGTTTTCTGTTATAATATTATATATAACATTATGGAAAAATAATGAAAAATCTCCTTAAATACCCATTTACCCACTTAAAGTATTCCCATTGCCAAAGTATCACTAGTTTCTATTGTGTTTATGTGTATTTCAGTCTGTGCACATGTACATGTGTATTGTGAGTACAAATTTGTTAATTCACAATTTTTAAAAATTGAGATCTATTATGAAATTTGTGTCCTGCTATTTTCACTAGATTTCATCTTGTGACTGCTATTTAATAACTTGTGCTCAAAAATCTGCTTATCAGTGGCTATATTATTATATATCTTATGAAAGAACTGTTTAACTCCATGTTTAATTTGAAAGGTAGATTTTTTTTCATTTTTACGAATACCATTGCAGAGAACTTGCTTATGTATTAATTAGCTTTTCCATCTCTGGACTGTTTCCTTTTGATCAATTCCAAGAAGTGTAATCACTAAGCCAAATGATATGCCAAATTGCTTTTCAGAAAGTTGTACCAATTTACAGTTTCTGTTAGCACTGGAAACAGATGCCCATGTCAATATAGCCTCAAAATCAGTGGGAGTCATGAGAAGTTCTGTTAGTTGATTTTATCTGTGAAAATTTTTATTAGTTGGCTGTAGACATCTTAAACAAAGAACACTATATCCTTTCCCCAACCCTTTACCTGGGCAAGGTAAGTGAGGCTTTGAGAAAGTGTCTCGAGATTTCAGACCATATCAGGTTGACTCTAACAGGAGAATGGAAATATATTATTCACTATAACAAAAGGTGAGCACCAAATTGCTCTTATTTAAAGTAGCAATTGGCAATCTTTATTTTGTCTTTCTGTGAAATGAAGACATTTAAGTCTGTTTGGGGGAGGGCAGTGTGAATAGAACTTAATGGTGACTTGATACATCTGAATATTTGAAGAGTTCTACATGCTACAACAACTCACTTGCTAATTACTACTGTGTGTTGCAGCGTGAGGAGTGTTTAAATTGTGTGGGAGCAGGGAACTAAAGAGCTGGTAGAAGCACCTTTTAGGAGAGAATAGTAGCAGTGTGGATCAGATCTTACTGAAGTAGGAGTATATTATGATGGAGTGATTATTCAGAGCATGCATGTAGAATTCTCCAGAGGTACCCTCTTGCTCTCCTAATTAGATCATTTCAAGTCCCAAATCCAGCAAAAGCGCTAGTTATTAAACTTTAGCATTCATCAGAGTCTCCTGGTGAGATGGGAACCATTGTTGGGTCCCCCCACAGAGTTCCCAATTGAGTAGGTCAGGGGGTAGGCCTGAAAATCAGCATTTCCAATAGGCTCCCAGGCGATGCTGATGCTGGGGGTCCTGACCACACTTTAAAAACCACTCATATATAGGATCCTGTTGCAGCAATTTTATTATTAATAAGTTAAACTCCTGTCTATTCTGTGTTTGTGTTTTTATTCAGAGGAGGCCATTGATATTTGCATATCACCAGAAAACAGTCTTTTAATTATTTCTACAGGACATGGTGTCATGTCTTTGGAAAATGTAAATAACCTGAGTATACCTCTCTCTCTGATCCATATCTTCACCTGGCGCACACATGTAGTCAAATGTACATTGCATGGACATGCCCAATATTGCAAGGAAGAAATATTTTCTAACCAGCATTAGAAACAGGCTCTGCTTTTCAAAACAGAGCTATGAAATTTAATAATAATTCACAATTAAAAGCAAAATTTTAGCCCTGTCTTAGATTAATCAAAGATTTTTATCTTTCCAGGAGCATGTCTATGATAACTCCAGGTTTTTCAGTGGCCTTAGAAAGAAAAGGGGACATTTCACAATTTCAGAGGGGACCTCAGTCCACAGACACCAACCTGCAGTCAGTGAGTAGACAGCATGTTTGATTTAGCCCTGTTCCAGGGAAATGGCTCCAATCCAAACATATGATCAGGTCAGAAAGCAGGATTATTTAATCATCTGAAAGCCTGGCCTTGCCACCACCATTGTTGGAGGAACCTGTCAACACTGGCTTGCCAAGGACCCAGGCCAGATGCAACAAGAAAGCCAAGGAGATCCCACCTAGTGAACAGTGGGGCCTCAGAATGCCCATGTTTAGGGGTAAATGGGGTCACTCTCCATTAGAACAATTCCTCAAACAGGAAACAGGGAGAGGAAGAGGTGCTGGCATCCAATTAGATAACCATCTCTAGCCCTGTCTTACTAGTGTAAAGCATTTTGATATTAATCACCAGGGACCCAAGTGCATGAGACATTTCCTTCCCGAGTTTACTTAAATTTTTTTTTTCTTTTTAAAAGTCATATTGAAGAATTGGAAACAAATGTCGTCATTCAATGCAGGTTTATTTTAGACGTGATGGAAGATTCATTTGTGATGAAGTCATTCCTTCATATATTCTGAATATAAGTGAGTATTAGGGACTAAGGTAGATATTATTAAGTTCTTTGCTTAAAGCATATTGGAAGGATGGGCAAGAGGAAGACAGTTGGATTAAAGGGAAGAAGCAGTATGTCATTTGGACTTTTTAATAATAAATTGCAAATGGCTATTGAGTTTGTAAAGTATTTATTTCCAGAACTTCTTAGAGAGACGTAGGGAGAAGGAGAGGGAATTGGGGAGAGAAAACTTTGTACCAATTACACATTCTGGGCACAGTGTGTGTTTCATGTATACATAAGACACGATCTTAGAAAGTCAGGATTAACTATCTTTGATGGTGTGATTGTGTGTTCTAGAGGATGCACCACAGGAAAAAATAGTCTTTTCACAAATATTCCCTTACCTACAAGGGCCTCTGCATTGGTGTTGTAAGGTGTCCAGAAGTGAATAATGCATGTGAGGAAATGCTTACTCTGTCCTGGGAATAAACCATGATGATTTGTTCTAAGCAAGCAAGAGGTTTCCCTGAGCCTTCAAGAGGCTGCCTACATTGGACACCTGTGATTTATGCCATATCATAACTCCATTATGTTGGCTAGGTAGAGGCAGCTGCACCCCAAGTTATTAAAGCTGTTCATTTCTTCTTAGCACCCCACGGTGAAAGAGAAAATAGCTGTTTTCCCTCCCATGCCTCTAGCTTGGAGTACAATTTCCACACCTATCTGAATAACATACAGAGCTCAGAGAAACAGAGGTAAAGGAATGTAAATCTTCCTTGACCAAAGACTTGGTGCATGAATAATTTGCAATGTAGGATTTCTAAAAAGAATTATTTATCTTCATCTTTTTCTATTTTCTCTGGCAGAGAAGCAGGAGTTAGAATGGGGCTTGAAAATTCATTTCCAAGAAGCAAGAGCAACCAACTTAGCAGTAACTCATGGGTGAGCTATTCATTCCCAGGGGAAGTGGGGAGACGGTGGCCTCCTGAATGACCCCATAGCTGGCCTTGAACTTTTGGGTAGATGTGCTCTTAATGGGTATATTGGTTTGTTATGCTTCCTTGCAGCACTACAGTTGGCTAAAAGGGAAAAAACAAGCAATTTCATCACTATTTTTTGTGTTGACTTGTAAGAAAATCAAAAATACTCAGGGTGTTCTTAATCTATCCTATTTGCTGGGAATGTAAGGGATTATATTTGCAGGTTGAATATATAATGGGGAGAGAAAGGTACATATGTGATACCCACAGGGATATTTACATGGGAGTTGACATTGAGTCTATGTATATCTGTTTCACACAGAGGATTTTCTTATCATGGGATAAAGGAATGTCATTGAAATATTGATGCACATTATTGATGATGGAGGGCCATGTCTGTTGCCACAAGTTGGATGAGGGCATGAATCTTATCACTTGTTTCCTTTCCACTGAGGCAATTTTATTTCCTCTTAATGTCAAGACCTCTCTGCATTTCTACATTTGGATCCTTTACTGGTCAGGGATGCCCACTTAGCTGACTTCACATGCCAACCTAGTCCTGAACTGTCTCTTCTCTCATGAAGGAAGGATGGAGGCCCCGGCCAGAGTCTAGCCAAATCCAGGGCTCTGTTATGATACATCATTCTCAACCTCCAGGTGCCTCAGTTTCCTCACTGTAAATCAGGAGTGATTAAAAGACCTAACTCATATGATTATGGCAAAGATCCAATGAGTTAAGATATTTAAAGGGCTGTGAAATATGTTTGGCACATCATAATGCCAATGTCAGTGACTATTACAGGTACCATTGTTATAATTTGACTTAATGTATCTCGTTTAATTGTTTACACTCTTATTCTTCTGTGCTTTATGATTCTCTTTCAGATTATCTGTTGGGTTGCTGCTATATACCACATGTTCTATGGCTCTCCAGATAATCTGTTCTGATCTTGATTCAGTGTCCTAGTCATCTAAGAAAGCAGATATTGCTGAGGACTCTGGAGAATCCATAGTTTCCTCTTTCATAGTTAAAGTTCGTAAGATTTGAGATCCTGACAGCTTGTGTTCTCTAGAAACAGACACTGATGAAGAGCTTGTATATTGCCTGGGTATAGATATTGAGTAAGAATAGAGAGCAATGGAAGGAAGGGGAAGGATTTCTGTTTTAGATAGCTTTTTTATTGCCATGACATAAGGACCTGTACAGAACAATGTAAAGAAGGAAAAGTTTATTTTGACTTATGGTTTTAGAGTTTCAGTCCCTAGTTGCCAACTACATAGCTCTGGGTCTGAGGTACGGCAGAACATTATAGTGGAAGGGCATGGCAGAGGAAAGCAGCTCAGAACATGGCACCCAGGAAGCAGAGTGAGAGCTCTGCTCACCAAGGACAAAATATAAACCCCAAAAGCATTATCCCCAGTGACCTACTTTCTCCAGCCACAACATATCTGCCTACAGTTACTATCTAGTTAATCCATATCAGTGAATTAATCTATGGAATAGGTTACAACTCTCATAATCTAATCATTTCACCTTTGAGAATTCTTGCATTGTCTCAAACATGAGTCTTTGGGGGACACCTCATATCTAAACCGTAACATTGTCTCTGGATATAGGGAGAGGTGAACTGAGATTACAAGCTCCATAGAACCTCATCTTGCCTTGCTGGCCTCTGTGAGATGCAGTCTGACCCAAGTCAATCCAGAATTTCTTGGCCTTTGTAATCATACATGGATTACCAAATGGATATGGCCACTTCAGGAAGAATGCATTGGGCAAGTCAAATCCCAAGGAAGTTGATTAATTATAAGCTTTCTGCTCCCTGAAGAGAGATCTGATCAGCTGCATAACCATGTCCTCCACAGGTAAAGTTCCAGACTAAGAGATGGAGCCCTCCCTGGGGGACTTAGCACAGCATTGTAATTTGGTCAAATGCTTTTCACAGGGAAGGGTATGAGAAGAAAAGGTGGTTGTTCCAAGAGTAAGAGATAATGCTGAAGGAAGTGTGGCAAGGCAGATGATGACTAAAGAATAGAGCAAAAGTTTACATTACTTAAGGAGGTGGGAGAATTTCAACAGGAAAGTAAGGCAGTAAAAGAAGAATCTTTACATGGTGTGACCATTGGAGGCAATTTTGAGAGTATTAGGTTGTTTGCATAGAAGCCCACTGTTTTCATTCAATTTTTTTTTCTTTTCATTCTTTTTTTTCCCCGTTTTTTAAGTTTGGGGAAGTTGCTAAGAGAAACTGTGGTGGGCTTAGGGTGACCAGCCCTCTCTGTTTACTCAGCCTAAATGCTGGCTCAGGACACCTGACTTTCAGCAGGAGATCTGGGTTATCCAAGGTAGGTTCCTACCAAGCCTTTTTCAAGGCAGTTCTTGGTGTCACAACTGAAGCCATGAAATAATGGATGGGTAGAAGGTTTAGAAACCATGAGGAGATGTTTTTTCATCTAGTTAAGAGTGACAGGGAACAGAGACATTATTGATGGCTCCTGCAGTGCTTCACATGTACTTGGCAGCTAATAAATACAGATAAAAAAGAAATTGAACATGAAGGCAATGAATTAAAAGAGAAAATTATTTAGAACAAACTTAAGGACAGGGAAGAATGGTAAAATAAGGAATAAATCAAGGGAGCAAACAAGAACTGAATGCCACTGTGCACCCAAACACAGTGTCAGGCTCAAGTCCTGAACAATTGCAGTTCAGACTGGGGTGCTTCTGTGACCATCACTATTACAGAGCAACCTGGGGAGCCCTCTCTCTACCTCACCCTTACCTCATCAGTTCTGGAGCATCCTTTCCTCCCCTTCCTCCCTCCGTCCCTCCCTCCCTGCCTACCCCCCACTTCCTTCCTTCCTTCCCTCCTTCCTTCCTTCCTTCTTTCCTTCCTTCCTTTCTTCCTTCCCCCTCCCTAGAAGGGTGATGCAGGTATTAAATGCCTCTGGAACTAAAGTTAGTAAAATCTCCACCACTTCCCCAAACTTCAACCTGGGCATATAGTCACTGCCCCCTCCTAAAGTGAATGTCTCTCCCAGGGACTGGACATAATTTAATGTGGATGTGGAAGTTTGATGTTGGGGGTGGTCTCAGGAGTGCATATCTATAGTTGGCTTTAACCACTCAAAGTCCAGGACCCAAAAGTTTTGGTGGAAACTGATTTGTTCTCTAACATGCAACGAGACAGGTTCTTTTCACTCACTTTCAAAATATGGACTATTACAGTCTAGGCCATATGATTCACCAACTCTGTGCCCTTTGGACTTCCTGACTCTATGTCAATTATAATTCAAGCTCAGTAAAGAATTACATTTCCATTGATGAACTGGGTTCCCACAGATTTTGTATTGAAGAGGTTAGGTGTATAAAATAAAGCTGCACTTTATTTTCAGGTTGCTTTAAGCTTTCTGGTTCTAAGACACAATCTCAGTTACTGGCTCTCACCCATAAACTAGTGGCCTCTGTTTCGACTTTATTTTCAATACTTTTTTCAATGCATATGCCACTCAGTAGACACTTGTAGAGTAATTTATGAGGGTTCATAGCTGCTCACATTTTGAAATAGGCAGAGCCTAGAGTATTGTAGGTTCTCCCTATGAACTGTTCCATATAATGTTCAGTAAATGACACAGTACATGAACAGGCAAGTTCAATAATAAACTAAAAAATAATGATTTCAAAGATTAATGGATTAGTGTAACCCTCAAATTCTCATGACATTTGTTTCACAATAATATATTATTTCCTCTGAACTCCTAATGCATTTTTCAACATTATTAAGTGATGCTGATTGCATCTTGGAGAGCAGGCAAGTATGATAATCTGCATTTGACAAATGGCTTAGGAGAGGGATGGTTGAAGAAGAAAAAGAAAGAGAAGGACAAAGTAAGGCAGCAGTCCCTGCCCTGGACTTGGAGAAGCCCACACAGGACAGCTCAGCCTTGCCCTGTCTGTTGCATATCAGCCCTGTGCTTGGACAGGGGCTCCTTGCACTTGAGCTGCCAGTTCTTTCTTGATCTTTCCACCTACTTCTGCCATTTTTATTGACTTTCCAGGGCTGTTTGGCTGGGAACAGTTTGTGAAGAGGGCTATGTTGCTCACCCTCTGATCTACAAGGATGCCTTTTCTGAAGAGCCCTTTAAGAATATTTGCCATGAAAGTAAGGTGTTTCTGGAGATGAAAGTACAGGCAGTCAGAGAAAAGAACTCACATTGTGTGTGTGTGTGTGTGTGTGTGTGTGTGTGTGTATGCATGCATGCTCTTCCAATAAAAAAGAATAAAAAAGAAAAGAAGGAAAGGCACACCCCTCCTCCAGCCCACCCTTCAAGAGACCTCTGACCTGCTTTGCTACCACCACCCCCACTTTTGTCTTTTTAACTTGAGAAGCTTTGTCAGCACAAAAGGAGGAACTCAGGGGCTGACTGAGTGGCCCTGAGACAGCCCAGGACTTTGTTGGTTATTTGGGCAACCACAGACAGGGAAATCTGTCTCCTGGGGATCTCAGGAAAAGGCAGTGTCCCTGCCTCTTCTTAGTATGTTATCGGCTGGGGGGTCCCTCTTCCTATTTCAGGCGGTTGTCAGGGGCTATAATAAGCTGGTGGGGGCAGGGGCTTTTAGGCCCCAGAGTCACTTTTGAGAACTATGGGGAACTGACTGTCAATGCCATTCAGGGCCAGTTGTATTGAACGCATTAATCACACAATAAGCCAGTCTCTCCCAGGGAAAGGTCAGTGACAGTCCCCATCCTCTTCCCTTCCTTAGTGTTATCACTGATTTTAATGGCTTTTTGGTATCTGGTGAAAATCGAACTCAGGTTCTTTTTATTTAGACAATCACGAGTCACAAAATTAGTTGCTTTCTCAATTTACACACAGCCATATCCCTTGAGGCCTCCCTCAGGCTCTGGTTTCAGGCGGACTCTTTACTTAGGTTAAAAGGAATAGAACTTGTGTCTTGTAGTTTAATGAATTTACATAAATCCTTGAAGTAGTATTGTTGAACACCCAGCTTGCAAACTGGACTTTAATGCTGTGCATTGGATTTGTGTAAAATCAAAGTCAGGGGACAATTAGGGCCCCCTTCCCTTTTCCTACCTTCTCTTTCCCAGCCCTCTTTATATGGGGCAAGCAAAGTAGTTAAAAATGTCAAACTCACAGTACGCACTGTCATCAACACAATGAGGAGGCTGAAATAAAATCCTCCAACCTCATGGTGATACTTTATACTTACATAGAGCCTTTCATCAAGAGTCTTCCAGTGTTGTAGGAACATTAACCCTTGATGTACCTCCCAGAGTGGACCCAGAGCCTGTTTGTTGAAAAAGCAAAAGGATGGGGGGATTATACTTCTCATTTGGAAGAATTTTCAGGTCCCAGGAAGGTTCTTAAAGTTGGTCCAGTTTCGCATCTCTCCAGTCTACCTTCACTTTCAGTATACCTCTGCCATGTCAGCAGCCTCTCCAAAGGTCAGTGGTGGCCCAGTAGTGTCAACAACTCAACAGAGGACGTGTGTATTGAAGGGTCCAGTGATCAGCCCTCACTCCTCCAGTGAGGAAAAAAAGTGTTAGCAAGCTTGACATTTGATATGTTATGAAATGCATCAAAGCAGCTATTATGGGAGTAATCTGAACTTTGCTGGAACTCCTTACACTTACTTTATGGTTTGGTCTTATTTTGTTTGATTGATGTATGTGGGATAGTGCAACATCTGCAGTGACTAGAGCCTATAAATGTCTTTAGCCCACACTGTGTTTGGGTCTATCAACGTGGCATTTGTTTTGTTTTTGTAAGTTGCACTTTGTGCACCAACTCTGTGTCAGATAAGGTCTGGTGAAGATAATGATTTCCTGGAATTTTCTAATTGATCACAGTGCTCTTCCCTAGGGACCCTGGACAAAGCAATATGATTTTTTAAAATCGATGTCCGATTATAGACAAAAAAGTCATGTTTTCACTTCTCTTTTTATAAACAGAGATGAGAATAATGTGGGTCACATTCTAAACATGCAAATCCTCAAGCTCCTGAGAGGCTCACTCTCTCAAAGCCATGCTAATTTGTGGACGTTTGGCCGATGTTGGGGTGCTCCTTTGCTACCCCTTGTAAAATCTCCTCTGCTTCTTCCTACTGCTGATCGTATTAACTCTTACAAGGCTGACTGTCTCTGAAGCCCTGGTAGAAGGGCTCTAGCAGAAGAAATGGATCTTGGAGCAGAGGACCACTCATCACTGAAGGCTCTTAGTGTGAAAGGAAACAGGAAATGAGCACATGTAAATGCTTGCTCTCTAATATTTTCTCCTTCCTACAATTGGATCTTTTCCATCTCAAGGGACTCTGGGACTAAGGATGCTCTGGGACTAAGCCCTGTGAATCCAATTCCCCACACTTTTTGTACTTCTCTTTGAGGCCGACAGCCCCTCTCCATTTGGAAGAGCTAAGCAGAGAGACTGGGTTATGTAAAGGAGCAAAAGTCACACCTGTTATGGAGTTGAAATCTGAAGTTCTGTTGAATGTCTGCTGCCATGTATTTGTATACAGGAATCAGAACTGGTTATTTTCTTATTGGCCCCAAGCTTCTACTTCTAATTTGTTACTATTCATATTGTATATCAACTTTCTTTTCAATGTTTATCATCATCAGAGGAATTTAGGGCTCCCAGGAACACTGGAGAGTGAGGCAGCTGGAGTTGAAAGCTGGACTTACTGCTGGCTATATGCATGATTAGATTCAAATTGAACAAACAACATGTCTCCCCAGGTCTCAGTTCCCTCAGTGGTGAAGGGGGAGTGATGAACATGGTATGTATCTCACTGAATATGTTGAGGGTACATTAGATGATGCACTTTGATGAAAATGACTCAGAAATACTTGTTATGTTGTATGTGGAAATGAGGGAGGAGGACAAGGAGATCCAGACATTGGAGGGAGAAACTGAACCTGCCAGGATGGTCTTGGTAGGTCCTTCATGATATAAGAACATCATGAGGGAGCAGCTGTAGAGGACCTTTGCTAATTTTTTCACATTGTGCAGATCTGATTACTGTCTTTAACTTTAGGCATCTTCACAATTTAAGAGCGAAAACACTTCAACCTGAAGAATACAGGATAAGACTTATCTTTTAAAAAAAATGAACAGGCCCATAGATCTGTCTATGATCTCACTCCAGAAAGTCCTTGATTGGTGAGGGCAAGCCTTGGAAATGAGAAAACATCACTTGAGGGTGGACTGAGAGGCAGGAGGAAGGGTGGGCCAAGCATCTTGGCAGGTAGAAGTGATTTCAGCAGCCTTATTAGTTGATCACCTGGTAAGGGGTGTGGGGAGGATAGTCCTGCTCCTACTTTCCCCTATTTCTTTTTACACGAAATTATAAGTCAAATATGTACAGTACTTGTACTTAACTCTTGCTTGGAATGTATGGCCCTAGGGGCTCCAAATATACAATGAAAGAGAAGCAAGACTCTGGTTCCTATCACAGGTAAACCACCACCACAACCACCACCAACCATAAAACCCATGCAGGAAATATGTGCAGGTATTCCTTTTTTGGAATCGTTACAGACACAAGGTATCTTCTCACTGTGAAGTAGGACTCCAGTGTGCAATGGAAACAGTGCTTTGAAAAACCTATCTTACCTTGGTGGAAACTTTCAGTCATTCTTTTTCTTGGACTTTTTTCCCCCTTAAAGAAAAACATAGTGTCTAATCTATGACTTTTGCCCTCGAGTTTTACTACAGGGGCCCTCAAGCAGTGTGGAGGGTACACAGGTATGGGTTTGGAGCCATCACTCCAGGCCACTGAAACGCCCTACGTATCTCCTGGAAACAGCTCTGAAGACTCACTCTGGCTTAGACTTTCCCAACCTCCCCCTCGAGGATTCTTTCCTATTAGACTAGCCAGAAGAAGGAGCTGGCCAACCCTGCACCCCTATAGGTTTTCTGACTTGCAGGCAATGCTTGCTGTGGACCACTGAACTGAGCCAAAGCGGTTCACACTTGTCTCCCTTAAAGCTCCATTTGTCAAACTGCAATTACACAGGAAAAGGTCAGCACTTTATGTTCTCAGCACTTAACCTTAATCATTCCTTAAGGTGGACAGAGCCTAAGAGGTTTTCAAATTCGTTTTTAAATGTGATGGGAAGTGGGTGTCAGGCTTTGGATCAGAAATGAAAACCCAGTACCTGGTTCCCCCTCTTTTCTATCATAGTCCATTTCTATACTCTGCTGACTGCTAGGAGGAAATCCCCAGCATTCATTCAACCAGTAGATCTTCATCGAGGAAACGCTAATATCAGACGTTTGGTAAAAGAATAGCTAGGTTTCCCCTTGAGATGTATTCTGAAAAATTGTACCATCATTAAAAATTGTTTTAATAACAAAAATGGAATGTGATCACTGAAAAGAAAAATCAAACCACATCAAAGCGTACAAAAGAGGTGATTCCTCCTGCCTCATGTCCCCAAAATAATCAACATTAATAATTTGTAGAAATCCTCTCATACCACATAAGGTAGTGCAATTTGGATTATTCATTCAGTAAGCAGCCATCAAATTCTGCCCTTGTTAGCATATGCATTACCTCGATTTACCTATCTCAGAGTAATTAATATTTAAGTTGGGGCTGGGGTTGTGGCTCAGTGGTAGAGCACTTGCCTAGCATGTGTGAAGCACTGGGTTCGATTCTCAGCACCACATATAAATAAATGAATAAAATAAAGGTCTATCAACATCTAAACAATTAAAAAATATATTTAAGTTGTCCTTATCTTATTGCATGACAAATAATCCTGTAAAGAATATTCTTGTGCTTATATATATATATATTCTAGTACTCTTCAAACTTCTGTAGTCACTATGGAAAAGTGAAATTGCTGGGGCTATGAATTTGTATATGTAAACTATTTAGGTATTTCTAATTTACTTCAATTAACCTTGTGTTCATTTCAGATCAATCTGTGATTTATAAAATATGTGCTGTTTTGATTCCTACCTGAAAGTGGCATATTTGGGAGGGTTGAGATCCTGCCAAATCAATAATCAATTGCCATTCTTGGAGAAAATAATTTTCAGACATGGAGTGAGCACCCACTGTAGGTAGGTAGTGAGATGCCAGGTCATTGTTTCCAAGGTCAGGGATGCTTAAACATACACTCTGTTCCAAGGGATCTCCGAACCTTGTTCTTATCTCCACCCTCAGTGCCTTCCCCCTCTGCATTTCTGTTTAGCATTCGCTATGGCAGGGGATCTGGGTATAAATAAATAAAAAACACTTGCAGTACAATGGCTGCTCTCAGAGACCTTTCAAACAAGTTGGGGAGACAGAACACAGATGGCTAAAAAACAAACTAAAAATACAAGTCAGTGTATAAAAAGCAGCAAATAAATATAAATAGTAAGCATCATTATAGCAGCCCAGAGGAAGGAAGGAAAACAGTGGCTGGGGTGTTCAAGCTTCATAGCAGGGACTCAGTGTTGGATGTGCGGAATGTCTCTAGGTGGGGGCTGGGTTGGGTGGGGAGACAACTATAAAAACTCTAAGAACCAACTGACAGAAAAAGAGATCTAATGAGAGAGTGGAAAATAGGGAAGGGTGCACACTTTTATTTTGACAGTTGAAAGTGAGTGAGGTTCACAATACTGTTTGAAATTATTTGTGGTACTTGGCAGAAATTCTTATCTAATTTATTTATTTATTTGCGTGATGGGGGTTGTACAAGTTAGTTATTAAAATCTTGAGAAGTGGAGGAAAGCTTCCAGCATGCTTCCCAGGATGGGGGTGGAGGGATTATCATGTTTGCAAATACAGACAAAATTTTTGCTTTATGATTGCAGGGCACCCTTCCTTCTATCCTGAGTTGAGAAACTTTAGAGGGTCTCTAAAAAAGAGTTGCAACCCAAAGCAATCCATCTACAAAAAAAGTTAGCCAAGTACATTGATCCCAGTAAAAAGTTGTTATGCAATGTAAGACACAACTAGTGTATATTTAAGAATCATCAAACTCCGAAACTGACTCGAAGCAGGTGGGTAAACAACCTGAGAGTGCCGCCCTGGCACTTCAAACTTTCCTCCACGTCTGCAGTTTAACCAGCCTGCATCAGTAGAGGCGATTCTTTGGCTTTTTCGCACCTCAAAGAAGCCAAGCTCTCAAAAATGTGAATCAATGGGATTATTTACGCGTGCATAACTGGAATCCACTCCAAGAGACCGATTTTGCTGCAGAAAAAGATACTCTTGCTCCCCACCCCCTCCTTTCTTTTTGACAGTCAGTTAATAAAGACTCAACAATAAGCAGCTGCCAGTGATGTCATTTGGGACTTTGTCCACGGAGCTTGTATTTACAAGCTCAGAGCAACTACGGAGCCGCAGCCCAGGAGCAAGTCTTCGCAAACTCGCCCGGGATTCGCGGCAGGACCTCGCTGATGCTGTGGATATTCAGGAAAACCGAGTAGTCTCTTAGCCGCGGTCTTTGAATGCTTGAAACGTAAACAGAGCATAACCGCGGGAGGAGATTTTTAGCAGCAGAGTGGTTGAGTCCTTGCAGTTCCTATGTCTGTCTCCAGGACTGTGTGATTTGTGTTCACTGAGGAGCTAACTACAAGTAAGACTGTTGGGATTTTTAAAAAAACTCTTGTAACAGTTTTTCATGTTTATACAGCTTGCTTTCCTTCTAAAGTGAGATGATGATGTTTACGTTTTTCTGCAGGCTCCTCTCGGCAGCCACAAGTATGCATTTCTTCCAAGTAATTATAGTCCGAGCGCTAAAGTTGACTGGGGTTAGGTGGAGAGGACATGTAGACTCAGGACAGGCACCAGGGTGCAGATAGGGAGGCTGAATTGTTAATCCTTATTTGCTTTTGCAGTGAGATGGAGTTTGGTGGGGTTGTGTGTGTTTGTGTGCGCGCACGTTGTTGTTGTTGCCGTTTTTGCTGTTGTTGGCTTTTGTGTTGTAAAGTTCCAACTAAACAAACAAAAAACCTATTAGGTTGACCCAGGCAGTTTAGCTGAACGCTGTAAATACTAATTTTAATTAACTGGTTGCTGGAGGGAAAAAAATCCCCTTTTTTCTGTGATTTTGTGTGTGTGTGTGGCTTATAGATTTCTAATATGTGCATGTTGTTTATACTTTCTTTTTCTTCCTGCTACACCCTCTCCTCAGACTCACCTCTTTTCTTTCTTGCCCCTCCTTCTCCTCCTCTTTCAAACTCATTCATTCTCAGGTGCTAGTAGTATGCATTGAAAAACGTTTTGAAATTCAAACCCCTTCCATGTGGATTCACCCACCACCCACACTGAATATGTGATTTGCCTTCTGAGTTAGCAACTGGAGTTAATGGACTGCTGAAAAAGTCAACTTTGACACTCAGCTTGTTGGTAGGCAAGATCTACATCCTTTCTTTCACTTTCCTCAGGGCTCTAAAACTCTCTAAGTATTCTCTGGGATTTAAACAGGAAGAGTGAGCTCATGTGCCACCAGTCTGGATAGAGACTCCTTCTTATCCTGTTGCACTGGCTCTCCGCATGTGGTGTAAGTTCTCCACATGAGCCTTGTGAACTTGTCTTTCTGTGGGTCCTTGGTGCTGCCTGGGGTTTCCTCCTTAGCGCTTGCAATTCAGCCACTTGCAGTTAGTAGCAAATCACCACTGATTCCTGCCCTCAAGACCTGACAGTCCGCTGGCAAGAAGTGGCTGTTAGCCTGTTAACTCCTTCACGCAAAACCCATGACTCATTCCAGGAGACCCACTTGCTTCTGAATTCAGCTGCTCTGTCACCAGCCTAGGAGTGCAGTGACAGCCCTGACTGCCTTTCCATTAGAAGTCGGTGTAGGAAGGTCCTAAAATACTCAACTATTTTTCATGAAGTCTTGAGGTGGCTACCTCCTGTCTCTGTGTCAGCTCCCAATTATTCCATCAAAGCACACTCTGCTGGGGTGTGTTTTATATATTAGAGATCTCTGCTCTCTACAGATCTTTTTTTCAAAATGAGGGATTTGCTATGAAAATAATTTGTAAAGTATTAGTCAAAGCTTATCATTTTATAAAAGAAAAACTGGGTCATGAGGTGGGGTAGTTACTTGTCCTGAGGCACCCAGCAAGAGGGTGCCCGAGCTCCCACTAGAAACTCTGTCTGCCATGCTCACTCCAGCATGCATTCCGATCTTCAGGTTCTTAAAGATTAAAAAGAAATCGGATCCACATATGGTTCCTATGCTTCTTGCAGGAGCAAAGCTGCGTGCAGGTGTACAGATGAAGGTGGTCTCGCAAAGACTGAATGTTCCTGTTTTGTTTTGGCTCTGGTTACATTTTTTACGTCTCTGTTCCTTACTGTTTTTGTTAGCAAACAAAAGGGAACCCTGCGATTATTTTACAGTTGGCCTAAGGTGAGCGAGGTAATAGTTGAATTAGTATAGAAGGTATTTTGGACTGAGTACAGGTTGGGATAGCTAAGGTGATTCCCAACACTGATAACTTTGTTTCTGCTTTACTTCCAAGTCTCAAACTTTTTGTTAACTATAACTTATTTATTTTCTTCCTCTTGTGGAAGCTTTTCTTCATTTTTTCCTTGATGGCTGCTCCCCCTTCATCCTCTCACTACAGCCTGGACCTCCTGGCTCCTCAGATCCCAGCATTCCACAGGTCCCACTCACGCCCTGCATTCCTCTTCTCTCTGGAACTTTCCTTACCCTGACACTCCCACCTTGGGGTGCCTCTGTGTACTCTCCAGATCCAAGTGATATTGCACTAGCACTTGTTTGGACCCTTATGGTATCTTGTGCCTACTTTTGCCATGGGACCTGAAACTCTTTGCCCACATAAATAGCCTCTTTCCATTGAAAGCAAGGGCTACGTTGTAAAACTTCCTCTGTCCGCAGAAAAGTTGTTTAGTGTATGATGCTAAATAAATGAAAGAATTAATTAAATATGCATTTTCCCATATCAAACTCTCAGGCTTCCACACTTGGTTGACAAAATTGTCATTTAACTGTGTTTAGTGGCTTTGAATTTTTCTTCACTCTGGTAAAGGCTGTGATTCCAGAGTTCTGAACACAAAAAACAGGGCTATGCTTGATCGGATGCCTGCCACTCTATCCTGCCTTATTTCTTTGCGCTCCCTGTATATACTAATTTGTGTGCTGGAGTTTCACTTGCATCAGAATCTTCTATTCTGGGGCACCGTGGCATATTGATTAAGGACTTGACCCTGGAACCACATTGCTGGGGTTTAAGGCCTATTTCTACCACTTGCTGGCTTTATGATCTCACAGTTAATCCACTAATTTTTTTTTGTTTCAATTTCTCTTCTTTCAAATTGGATAATAAGAGTTCCTGCTTCATGGAAGGATAAGGGAGTTTGCAGTACACATAGCTAAGCCATGTAGCACAATGCTAGGCATATATTAAGTATGAGTGAGTATTAGCTATTTTTGTTACTATTTACCTTGCTGATGTCTGCCTCCCATCCCAGACTTAATGACTCAACATCTCTGAGGTGGAATTCAGATGCAGGTATGGTTAAAAGTTCTTCAGATGAATCAGATGGGGACCACTGGCTTATTAGCAGCCAGGACCTGCTTTCTGTGAACCTTTAGCAAGTCTCCACTTTTGTACTCGTGCAGCATGCCTGTGGTCCCTCCCTATACACCCAGTTTGTCCTCTAGCTCTTTCTTGTCCTTCCCTTCTGTGAGCAGTTTTCCCTCTTGCCATGGACCGATGTCCCAGATGTCCCTCTGCACCAGGGAAGTGTGTGTTCATTGGTTCTCTCTTTAGCCTCTGTGTGCCATGAGGACCCACCTGCCTGACACCCACCTTGAGAGCTACTACCTTTACTGAATTACTTGCTGAGCAGATGAAAAAATGTTGCCCACCAAGTTCCTTCATTCCCATTTGACTCCAGGTCCGGTGCCTGCCCCTTTTCCATGATGTTCCTGTGATCCTTTCCCTGCTCTCAAGTCACCTTTCCTGCTAGTACTCTCTAGGTAACATCTGCCCTCCCTACTTTCCAGAGTACACTGTGGACTTACACAACACCACCCTTTCTTGCTCCCCTTTATTTCTCTCAGATGAAGGAAAGAACATACCCATGCGATTCTGATTGAACTCCGTTGGAATGCCTAAACTGTATGCCCCCATTTAAAAATTATACCTTTGCCTTCTGCCTCTGCCACAAGATTCTAGTGAATTTGAGGTAGGGGTGTTGAGTTGTAAAATTTGTAATCTCATGCATAGCCCTGCACCTGGCATAGCATGTGTGGTCCCAAAAAAATGAGGAGGAAAAGGTATGACTGTGTTGTTGATGGGCACTCTAAAAACAGATTTGAATTGTTTTCTCCTTCTATCAGTATTGAATGATTCCTGTATACCAGGCTTGTTTCTAAGCTCTTTGCTCTGTCATTATGGTCATCATATTCATTACCCAAGCAAGGATAGCTGAGGGTCAGAGAGGTTAAGTAATGTGCACAGGAGGCAGTAAAAGGTACAGCAGTGTTAGAACATGCAGCATGTACTCTGAACTTTCATTGTGCTGCTCTCTGGAGGTTCAGGGCTGACCTTCTGTTGAGCCTCACCCACGGTGGAGCTGTGGTCACACATCTGCCTCGGGACTGCTTGTACTGGCAGAGTGGTAAATCAGATCAACACTTCCAAGTGCCAGCCAGTTGAACTGGTGATTCACATGTTCTCAGAAGTATCTAAAGCCCAGACCCAGCCCTTTTGGTATTTTTTCCCCTCTTTAAATCTTAGATATGAATCTCCTTGAAGATTAACTTAAGTTTACAGTTAAACATCAAGATTATTTGCATGCTTAGTATGGGTGTTGGCAGGCTTGGTCAAGAGTAAAATTGAGGGATTAGATAAAAAGACACAATTGGAAATAATGGTGGCCGTTTGGTTGGGCTCTAGAAAAGTTTCCCCAAATATGTGGTAGTATTTTGTGAAAGTGGATTTAAAAGCCAGAATGGTTCATGCTGCGCACTGAGCAAAGTCACTGGACCACTTAAGCTGAAGGTTCCTTACAGCCTTATTTCTCTCTAGTTCTTTAATTCTATAAGGTTTAATGGCTTTAGAATTTTGGATTCCCAATTGTGCCTCCTTTACAAATGAAATAATAAATCTCTTGGATACATAGAACATTACCCACAACGTTTACAGTGCCCCAATACATACTTGTCTAATGAAGTGTATCGTGTCGGTTTGGAAGCCCCAATTACACGAGGTACTTCCCAGTAGTTACATAAATTAATCTTGGTATTTTCAGAGCAAGAAACCAGATCTCTCCTCTTAGAAATAGTGGATTAGTGATTTCTTTGAGTAGAATTTGGATACACTGTAGGAACCCAATGGACTGAGTTCAAGAGGAAAGTCCCGAACTCATTTTGGAGCATAAGCTTGGATAATAACATGGCAGATAAATATTATGGTGTTGAAAGAAGAGCTGTTATTTCTGAAATGTGGGAACAAGTGTTACTGTTGAGATGCATGTCTGACAAACTGCCCCACAAAGGATACATGCTTCATTTGGCAAATTGAATCTGGAAACACAGAACTGAGCCAGGCCAGCCCAAAAGATACATCCCCAAAGCTTCCATTGTCAGTGATGACTGGCTTTTAAAAACTCAAAAAATCAAAGTAATACATGTTCACAATTTAGAAAACCCATCAGTACTAAAATGTTTATATACCTCTATTCATATTTGTGAGTATTACTCACTGATAATGCTAAAGTTCTTATATACATAAACATTGCAAATCTTTATATTTCGTAGCCCCTGAGCCGCCCCTCCTTACCCCATTCCTCAGTTTTGTTCTTCAACCACTTTCTGCTCTTTTAGTTGCTTTTTTATGTAATATTTCCAAATAAGATGTTTCTTCATCTGTGTAAAATATACAATTATTTATTATATCTCTCCTATTCTGGTAGAGTATGTCTACATCTTCCTCGTTCTTAAATGTATCACATTTTTGCTTAAATGTATATCATGCCTATTGTTTTTGTCATGATTATAACTACAGTCATGCCTTGATAGCAACTGGGGATTGGTTTTAGGACCCATTAAGGTACTAAACTCTGTGTGGCTGCTCCAATCCCTTATATAAAAATGGCATAATATTCGCATATAACCCTTACATATCCTCCCATATGTTTTGAATAATCTCTAGATTATTTGTAATACCTGTTAAAATGTAATTGCTATATAAATAGTCCTTATGCTGTGTTTTTCATAAAATAATGACAAGAAAAATATCGGAACATGTTTGGTATGCACCTGAATCTTTTTCCTCCAATATTATCCATCTGCTGTTGGCTGAATCTACAGATACGAAGCAGATACAGGGAGAAGGCCAACCGTGTTGTTTACTGTTGAGACAAATCACTTACTATGATCAAATTTCCTTTCTATTAAAATATTTCCCTAAAGTTATTAATTGCCTCTCTTCAAAAATTCACTTAGCTTTTTAAGACTTTGGCTAAATTTTCTCCCTGGCTGCTATAGTCCTTTGACGTATGTGTCAAAGCTAATCTCCCTTTAAGATATTCTTCTTATGTTAATAGTTAAATTCTCAAGTTATTCTATACTGCTTTTTATGTCAGCTGTCAAGGGGGAGAAGTTAATTATTAATTATCCTATATCATAAGCAATTTAAAATGCCTATCTCCAATGTGTCCTTTATTTTAATTAGAGTCAGTTACTCATATTTGGGTAAACAGAAAAGATCTGGTTTATTATATTTGGTAAATAACATTTATAATTTGATTTTATGGTCCCAGGATTACCCAATATTCTTTAATATAAGAAATTTATTTCTTTCTGTGTATGTTTGACATCTAGCATAGCTTCTTCAGAGGAAAGCAAAGGATATTTCACGCAATTTTATTCTGTGAATAGATAAAAAACAAAAAGGGCCCACCCACATGACATTTATTTCTTCCCTTTTCTCATTCCTTCTCACTGGTGTTTCAGCCCTGAAGTGTGTAATTAGCAATGTGAGATACATTGTTTTGGGGAGTAGTTAAGACATTTACATGAAATCATGGGAAAGACTTCACCTTTACAGACAGTGTTTTTGAGATTGCCAGTAGAGGGCCTTGTTAAACTGAGTAAAAGTTCACATACCGACCAATAGCCAACAGCTACAGTCACCCTATTAAAGAAGGCATTGTTTTTAGAATTTCTGATTAATAGCAGTAAAACTATCAAAAAGAGTTTTAAGGTGCATTGCGTTTCTTTCTACGTGGAGGAATTAGACATCTTAGCTTTCATTTTTATTGTTTTCTTTGTAGGAAATTGGAAAATTCAGATAGATCATTAATAACCCATCAATCAAATCAAGACTTTAGGTGCCTAGTCATAAAATCTGTACACGACATTTCTTTTGGAGTTGAAATGCTGGCCTCTGAGCTTACTAGCTGGAACATAGGGTTGGCTGAGGAATATGGAGGAGAAATGATGGCCCTCCTACCTATCCTGGGTACAATTTAGACTTGCTTCCTATGTTTGGGTGAACCCCACTCCATTCAGATGCAGGGAAAGAATCTGCAGTGAAAGATCTGGGTTCATTTCATGTTCTGTCCTGCTCATTTCCCAGTGGAAGAAATATCAGGGGAGAGGAGAGCTGATGTTTCTAAAGTCATCCAGCTGGTTGGTGTAGGGCAAGTTTCTTCCTACTCACTGACCTTTTGGTTCTTCTTATGCAAGTCTCTTCTTCTTAGGGAGGCTCTCTTCTCCCCACTCCATCCTCCTGAAGCAACTTCTCTGCCTGATTGGCTTCCTCAGGTAGGCTTTTTATGCTTTTTATGTGCCCTACAAGCCCCATGTCCTTGTTTTTCATAGCACTTATCACTAGTGTATTGAAACATATGGTCAACTACTTGATTAAGAACATCTCCCCAGCAAGACTAGCTATTTGATGAAGGCAGAACCTGTGTTTGTCTTGTTTAATACAGTAGACTTAGCATTTAGAACAGTGGCTGGCACATAGTAGGTACCAAAAAAATATTTGACAGAAGGATGAATAAGCAAGCATTCTAACTCTTTGCTTACTGCTTTTTCTTCTCCATTTTTACACTTAAAGAAGACATTCATTTTTTTTATTTGCTTATTGATTCATTGAGCACAAATGGAGTATAGCAATTGTTTCTCTGGTTGTACACAAAGTAGAGTCACACCATCTGTGCATTGATACATGTACACAGGGCTATGATGTCTGTCACACATTCTGTTATTATTCTTACCCCCCACCTGACTCCACCCCTCCCTTCCCTCTATGCAATCTATCCTTCCTCCATTCTTGCCACCCTTCCCCCCTGCATTATGCATCATCATTCATTTATCAGAGAGACCATTCGGCCTTTGGATTTTTGGGATTGGCTGATCTCACTTAGCATAATAGTCTCCAACATCATCCATTTACCTACAAATGCCATAATTTTATTCTTCTTTATGGCTGAATAATATTCCTTTGTGTATATATACCACAGATTCTTTATCCATTCATCTATTGAGGTGCATCTAGGTTGGTTCCACAATCTAGCTATTGTGAATTGAGCAGCTATGAGCATTGAGGTGGCTGCATCACTGTAGTAATCTGATTTTAAGTCCTTTGGGTATAGGCCAAGGAGTGGGATAGCTGGGTCAAATGGTGAATCCATTCCAAGTTTTCTAAGGAACCTCCACACTGCTTTCCAGAGTGGCTGCACCAACTTGCACTCCCACCAGCAATGTATGAGTGTACCCTTTTCCCCACATCCTCACCAACACCTGTTGTTGCCTGTGTTCTTAATAAAAGACATTCTAATTGGGGTAAGATGAAATCTTAAGGTGGTTTTGATTTGCATTTCTCTTATAACGAGGGATGTTGAACATTTTTTCATAAATCTGTTGATTGCTTGTAGATCTTCCTCTGTAAAGTGTCTGCTCATTTCCTTGGCCCATTTATTGATTTGGTTATTAGTGTTCTTGGTGTAAATATTTTTGAGCACTTTGTAGATTTTGGAGATTAGTGCTCTGTCCGAAGTGTGTGTGGCAAAGATTTTCTCCCACTCTGAAGGCTCTCTCTTCACATTGCTGATTGTTTCCTTTGCTGAGAAAAAGCATTTTAGTTTGACTCTATCCCAATCATTGATTCGTGCTTTTATTTCTTGCACTTTGGGAGTCATGTTAAGGAAATCTGGTCCTAGGCCAACGTTCATTTTTATAACTCAGCAGATGGGGTTCAAATCTCCTGGCCTTCAAGATGCCTGTGGACTCAGGACACAATGCATGGCACTGTTTTTATTTTAACTTCGCTTTCCATGAGTGAGTGAGCATCTTTTTGTTTCCAGTAGTGCAAGGATCAATGTTTGTGGTATTTATCAAATGGTGGCTCTGTAGGTATGAAAATAATAAGAGAATGGAGAAGGACTTATTCTCTTGTTGACAAGGACAGGAGGAATGGGAGTAGGAAGGTGTCCCCACGTGAGCCATATGTGCTTTCACATTTCCCACATTGGGCTGGAGATTTTTCTTGAGGCCATAATTAAATATTCTTCCTCAAAGTCTGCAGTAAAAGACCAGGGTCTTTGGGATCAGTTAATACAGATAAAGTAATTGAAAACATATAACTACAGCTCCTGCCCAAGAGGCACTTGCCCTTGGATGTCCCTGGGTTCCAGTCTCTGTCCTCACCTCTACTGACTTTGAGCAAGTTCTTTAACCTAATTGAGCTTGGTCTCCTCATCTGTAAAATAGGGTAGTATCAACAGTGATTTAACCTAATATTTATTAAGTCTTCATAATATGTCCACATCATTGTACTTTCTTATTATCTCATCTAACCCTTCCAACAGCCCTCTGAGACAGACATTATTATTAATCCCATTGTATAGATGAGAAAGCCAAGGTACCCAGAGATTAATTTGTTCTGGATTACACAGTATGACTTTGAACCAGATGTTTAGATTATATTACTTTCTTATAGGATCATTGTGAAGATTAAATGAGATAGAGTCCATGGCATAGCTGCACAAAAATAGGCTAAACACATGGTAACCCTTATGATCATCATTGGCTCCTTATCATTGAGAACAATATGGGCCCTTGTAAACTGATGAATGTTATGGGCAACTGAGAGAAATGGCAGTGTCATGTGTCTCAGGGACATGTTAATCCTGATGTCAAATTTCAAGAGCTCGACTTACTTGATGTTTTGGTACAAACATGTATTTGCACCCCAAAATAACCAGCAAGGAAACTGCCCACCCTAACCCCCTCCTGGCTGTCAATTTATTTATTATATTCTGATCATGTGAGCATAGCTTTCTTTGCTCAATGCTGCATCTGCTGATCTATGCCCCTGGCTTTATCATCTCCGCTTCTTTTTATTTAACAAAACCCTTCAATCCTGCGGACTCTGGTTTGTATACAACTCCTTTGAAGTACAGTGTGCCCAGGTTATAAGGTAGAAAGAGTGTGATGAGTGTCCAGCTCCTTATGATTTGTCCTCATTGCATTCTCTTGTTATGTATCCTTGGACCATTTTCCCTAGCTGTCTCCTTCCTCTTCTCCATCTTTCTTTCTCTTTCTTTTTTCTCTTTTATTTTTCTCTTTGCTGTTTTTCAGTCTTCCCTCTCTCTGTCTTTTCCCCTGCCCAGCTTGAATCTCATCCCTCACTCAATTATCCCTTTTGCTCTTCTACCTCCTCTCTCTATTCATTTTTCTCTCCTCCTTCCTCACCCCAGCAGAGCAGAGGATGGTCAGTGTTTCTCAGTAAAGCAGGAATCAGAGAAAAACGGCACCATTCCAGTCTTTTCAATGTTTCTATAATCATCAAATGCCCTGGGGCCTCATTACAATACTGATCCTGTTAAACAAAGAACACATCCAAATTCTAGGCCAAAGGAAAAGAGACTCTCCCAAAGGATCAGGCTGCATGGTAGAGGAGGGTGTGATCTAGAGAGAGAATTGAGTGACCCTGCTTGTAAAATCCTGCCCCAAGCTAGCTGTAGGATGTGGGATCAAGTGGCCCCATCTGCAAAGTGAGGGGGAGATCAGATGGTCCCAAGGCCATTCCTGGCACCATGATCCTGTTATTCCTAATCACACAATGATTGCAGCCTGACTCACAACACAGGCAATTATCAAAGCAGCAAGGAGCAAAGCCAGGACAGTGGGCTCAGCACTGGCTGGTGTGCATGGGCGTCCTGGGGACCCTGGCAGTGTCTGTGATCCCTAGCAGTCCCCATTTCCAAAAGTGCTGAAGTGATTCTTCACTGCACAATGCCGTGTGTCTTCACGACAGATGTGAGAGGATCACCCTTGAAAGGGTGTTTCTCCAAAGCATCTAATTATAACCTCTACTGAAGATTAACAGATGTTATAATTGTCTTTACCCTTTGATTAAATAGTTTCTGCATGAGTAGCTTTCTTAGATTTTCCTTCTCTGTTTTGCATGATCTTTATAAAGAACTGACATGTGTCTTCAATTTTCTGGAGATAGCTCCTCAACAGGCTGGGTAAGAATCTTTACTGGTTCCTAATTTCATCCTCTCTCTCTCTATTTTTCTTCCATATCTTTATAGAGAGAGAAAACTTGGGAGGGGGCGACTATACTTGCATAGACTGAACGTGGGTTTTGATGGCAGATGACTGGCAGGAGAAGGAGTGTATCTGGAAGTGGCCTCTTGTTCTGCAGTTTGCCTGATGTCCATGAATGTTCTCTAGGAAAAACTGTGCCAAGTGAGAAAGGGAAATTCAGCAGAAAGGGAAATTTAGCACAGCAGTCAAGCACAGCAGGTGCCAAGTGTGCAAAGGAGTGTGAGCAGAGAGACAAACAGCGTTCGTGATGTAAATGTCTGCAGATTGTTCTGGCAGTATTTGTTCTGGAAAGATAAGCTATCAACCAGAAGCCTTATCAACATCTAAAACATTATTTTCATTCCATTATTTAGAACTGATTTCTTTCTCCTTCAGCAATGTGGCTTGTGTGGTATTGCTCACTTATTTCACCTTCTATGTACCCATCAGGAAGGATGGTGCCATTAACTTACACGAAGAAAAAGCCTGCCTCATTGTCTCATTGTCCAAATGAATATGTTTCCTTCTTGAGAAGAAAAAATTATAAGGAAGGGTTTCAGGCATTAGGCCAGCTTATGGAAGATGACCAGATCTTTTAGAGAGGTCTCCTTAGAAAGGGATCTCCTTTTCTCCTTACCAAAATAATCTGAAAAAGACTCTCAAATCAAGGCAAAGTTCAGTCCTTGGTCAGCCTGAGGACAGAGAGCAAATTAGTTAAAAAAAAAAACTGTCTTCACTGGATACATTAGAATTAAACCTTTGAAGAAAAAGGAAGGAAATACTTGGTTTGGTTGTTCTCGTAGGCCCCATGTAAATTCCATTTCCTCTTTAATCTGCAGTTGATAAGGAAGAGAAAGGAAGGTACATATATTCCTAATATTTTTAGTGTATGATCTACACTGAATATATGTACTACAAGCTAATCAAAGAGGAAACTATATATCTATGGGATTCACAATATATTGGGGGAAGGTGTTACTCCCACATGGGACATTTAAAGAACATTACAAACTAATCAGTAGGATTAGTTTCTGGATGAATGATCAAAGCATTGATAAATTAAGATGATTTTGTAAGGAACTAGGATCTTGAACATTCTAGAACCTATATCATATGAAAAATAACTACAGAGATGAGATTTGGGTTATTTGGAAGAAGATTTTAAAACTGTATTTGAAGTGTAGTATACATATATATAAGTGCATCTAAATATATAACTTGATAAGTATTTACAAAGTGTACTCATATAACCAACCCACACACCAGGAAATATCACCAGCACCCTGGGAACCCTCCTGTAGTTTCCTATGGTGATTGCCATGTCCATTTCTGATGGAAAAGATTAATTTTGCCTTTTTGTATACATTATGGAAAGGGAACCACACAGTATGAGTAATTTTGGGTCTGGTTTCTTTTATTCAAATTTTGTCAGTGTGATTCGTTCATATTACTATGTTTAATTATAGCTATTTCATTGTCATTGTTGTATAATTTTCCATTGTGTATGCCACAATATGGTCTTTCTACTGTTGATGAGCATTTTCCTAGTTTCTAGTGTGGGACTATTACAAGTAGTGCTGTGATGAATATTCTAGAACATGCCTCATGTGTCATTTGGTAAACAAACACAGCCATTGAGAGTGTGTGCAATTGCCACATCATACAGTATCTCAAAGATAATGCCAAAGAGTCTTTCAAAGTGATTGTTTAAGTTTATATTTCCAT
Organism: Glaucomys volans; assembly: GCA_020662805.1. Lineage (NCBI taxonomy): Eukaryota > Metazoa > Chordata > Mammalia > Rodentia > Sciuridae > Glaucomys > Glaucomys volans. The sequence continues at coordinate 562,592 of JAJEJO010000193.1, read as the reverse complement.
TAACAATATGTGAGAGTAAAGGTGGTGTTTTATTTGACTGAAGAGAACAGGACTATGTAAAGGTGAATGTTAAAGAGAAGTAGCTGCAGTCTAATATTAGGCATTGCCTCTTTAGAAATTCACTGAAAGGAAATGGGGGACTTTATGAAATAAGTCCTTTACTCTGGAAATCCTCAGACAGTGAAGGATGACCTTCACCAAGAAGGAAGGTGAAGTAGGTGGAGGATTCCAAGACCTCTTCCATCACAGGCTTTATATCACTATCATAGTAATCTCCATGAAAACAAGAGTATGAAAGAGGTCATCACAGTGGACCAGAAGACCAGATTGCAGGAGACAAGTCTTAAGTAAACAGGAGCAATTGCTGACTCTGTGAGTGGGGCAGAGGGCCTTCCAGGAAGGGAGACAGATGCACAGGCCTGAACAGGACATGACGGAATTGAGTGGTGTCATAAAAAGTGATGTTATATTAGTAGATGGAAGAACAAAGAGCAGTTTGTATGCAACAGAAGAATCCCTGTAGAATACTAATGGAACACAAGTTGATACAGTTCACCATACTGAATGCTTAGGACCAGTTCTGAGAACCATCAAGCAAAGCAGAGGTATTTGATCAGCTCTGTCAGATCAAGTAATGCCCGTAAGCTGCCCTAGGTGAAAGCTGTTGCATTGAGAGGTGGCCAAATAGCACTCCCTAGGACAAGAAGAACAAAGCAACATTTCTGCAAGGCTTCTTGCAGTTCCTTGGAATTCCCTAATACCTTAATGTGCATGAATCTCGTGTCCTTGGCAGCAGTATGCTCTCTGCACCATGGGCTCTGACTTAGACTGTCTTCATGCTGGCAACACATCATGTAAAACTTGATCATATAGTAAAAGTGTTCAGAAAACTAAAGGTGGATGATTGGACTGATAAGAAAAAGTTCTTGTTTTGAACAAATAGTGTACCTTCTGCTTTCATCCTCTTCTTATCTTTTTTCCGCTTTGCAATCTTTTGAAGCATTTAACAAAGAATTGCTCATTTTCCTTGACCTAAGGGTTCCAAGCTAGCAAAATGCATACGTAGAAATTAATGGGAAGGATTCTTGTATAGAGTGTTTTCACTCTGAGATTATATATAATTATATATATGTATATTATATATATAATTTTTTAATCAATTGACTCTGTGAACAGGCCTTCTAGGTAAGGGCCATGGGGCCCCTCAATTACTGCACTCTGTCTTTTCCCCTTCAAAGCCCCACTGAAGTGCTATATTCAGGACAGCAGTCATGCACTGTGTCAAAGCATGTGTTGGTGCTATCACTTGAAACTCAATAACATGGCCTGAATCTGGTAAATGAAGCACAACTGAGCAGGTGACAGATTTATCATAGAGTAGAAGACTGTTCTAGGACGGTGCACAAAGGCGGTCATTGTGGGAAATCTGATGAACGGTACTCCTCTAACTACTTCTTTTGAGCACTTTATACTGTTTTGAAAATACATAATCTCTTGAGCAAGGACAAATTCCCTGCCATTGTCTCTCTCTCTTTGTCCTTTCATCAAACCTCTTTCTACTCAGATAGTCTTAGGTGGGGGCCCTTTTGCACCTTTGGTTTTTTCTTGAGTGTATTTGATTGTATCTGAAGATTGGAGCTCAACCAGGTGAACATGGCTGAGATGTGCCCTGGGTAATTGTGTGTAGGTCATGTGCACATACAGGAATCTGTGGGTGGGTGCCTGAGCACATACATTTGTGTTTCAGGGTTTTGTTTCTGCCATTTCAGTTAGACAAAACCAGAGCATTATTTTATCCATCCTCAGATTTCCAACTTAACTGAAGTTATAAAATACTATAGCAAACCAAAATAGTTCCAGAACATTATAACAAGTATCAATCTTTTCTACTACAACCAACACCATTTCCTTGATGGAGAGTTTTTTGTGCCATTGTCTCCAATTTCTTTGGGGATATGCTTAAGTTATTAAAATTTTTTTCAACAATAAGTGTTTGAACCATGAATCCTGCCTCTCCTGTTCCCTCTACCAGGCTGTGTTCTTGTAAAGGTACAAAATTTTCATATGTGACTTGAAAATGTTTAGACTTTGTTTTTTGACTCAATAGATGTGTAGTTAGTAAGAACTCATGAAAGCATTATAACAAGAGATTCTTAGAGCTTGCCATCTAGTATGGATGCTTGGTGTGGCATGGTGACCACTGAAGCAGATTCTACCTGGAGCCTGTCCTCATGACATATTAGAGACCACAGCGGGGCAGACAACCATCAAACCCTCACTTTTATCAATGACTTTTATCGATGGAAACAAAAAGGATAGTTTGGTTTCCACCAACTCCTTTACTCTCTGCCTTGGTCTCTATCTTATTAAATCTGTGCAAAATGAAGTAGAGGACTGAACATGTTGGTTAGCTTTCATTGGGTGCACCTTATAAATTTATCAATTCAACTCTGCTTCTACATCTTTTGGTACACTGACTTCAAACAGTACTAGACAGAAGTCTTTGCCACCAATAACTTAAACAAAAGTTTATATTCTGAAACAGAAAAATCCGGTTTTAGAAGTAATTCTAAAATCAAATTCTCAAATTCTCCATACCAGATGCCTCTGATACTTGGTTCTGTGCCTCTCTTTCCTTTTGGCTGTTATCCCCAAGGTTAGATAAGGGCTTTGCTAAGCCCTCCTTGCCAAGAGACCCAAAGAAGTTCTGCCTTCCTTCATATCCATAGTCAGATTTTCAAACCTATCCTGAATTATCCTTAAGGAAAGGATGCTGTGTGTGAATTCTGGAATGACATTGATCAGATGTGACTTACAAGTGAATTATTTGATAGGCAAAGGATACTTTGAGATGTGATTTTGATTCTGAAGGCTGATCATTACATTTCTGGGAAGTTGTAGGCATTCTTCTCTGCCTTTCTGAACTGAAGATATAAGCAATCATTGAGATGGCACAGGAAGAAGACAGTGATTTAGATTAATAGAAATTTGAGCATATTCAAAATGAGAGGGCACCTCTAGCTATTTTATCCTGGAAAACAGTTCATGCATTTATGTGAAGAGGCGTGCACAAGAATGCATACTGCAGCATCATTTGTAATAGTGATAAGTTATTTACTGTCCAAGTGTCCATCAATAGGGAAGAGTCAAACAAACAATGTTTCATCCATACTCAGGAGCCTGTGTGGTCATTAAAAGGATGAAGAATAGCTATTTGTATATTGACATGGGAAGACTTCTATAAATTATTAAGTGGAAAAACTAAAGTGGTCAAAATGTATAGAATAGGATACTTATGTTGCAAAAACATGTATGTAAATATAAACATATATATGTAAGTGGTTAGAAACAATTCTAGAAAAATAAATTGTTAATAGTGGATTTTGTTTTTGATTCAGAGGATATAATTGGGAGCACATGAAGAGGAAAGTTTGGCTATTTTCCATGTAATTTTAAATATTTACTTTAAGAATATATACATAGATAATTCTAAAGAAGATTTTCCTTTTTGTGTGTATACATGTGCATATTTACTATATATATTTTAATAAGAAGGGAATATTCTTAAGCAATATTTCATGGAGAAACAGGTTATTTTTTCCAAATAAGTTATCTGAGGTAATCAAAGGTAATATAAAAGATGAACCGAACTTCTGCTTTTCTTTGGGTGCCTTGCAGTTTCCAGGCATGATGATATTTAATTTAAGATACAAATAAAAGCAGTAGATATAAAAGTGAGCAACTATTTCTAAGGTGTGAAGCAGTGTAAGTTCTTTGCAGAGAAATCCATTGCTCAAAACTTAAACCTTTCAGACATGGTGGGCTCATTTCAGATATCTAATACTAGGATCATGATGACCAAGTAAATGAGCTGTGACCCTTATCCTGGAGGATAACCAGTCTGGTGGGCAGGGCAGACAAGTAAACACCCCTCATTTATATATAACCACAAGGCTGAATGAAGTACTCAAGAGTGGAACAATTTCTGGGCATGCAAAGAAATGTTTCTTTAAATAATATTGGCAATGATTTTTCTCAAGGCTACATGAGGATATAAAGAGTTTGAAGGATCATGATGTGATTAGCATATATTGCATAAAATTAAAAAAAACATATTGTGGCAATCTTTGAATTGATTTAGATTATTTTCTCTGTGAATATTGTTCTCATCTTTTGTTCTCATTTGTAGAGTTCCCAGTTTTAGTTAAATCCTCTTTTCTCCATTTTAAAAACAATGTGTTTAAAGTTTGCTATATTTTCACATCTTTTTCATTAAAAGTCGCAGCAAAGTAAAAATGACTGTAAGAAAAAAATTATGAAATTACTCTGAATTTGAATTTTTTCTATTTTTTCATTTCTACCTTTCTGCTGGGATTAAAATTGATAATATTTTTGCTTATTCTTTGCCTAAAAATCTATAATATGAATATTTATGCATATCTGTGTTTACATATACAAATGAAATACACTATTTATATCAGAAAATTTATTCAATATGCATCTTTGCATGCTTTAATAATGCTTTGTATGCTTTAAAAAATAAAACTCAAACACCTTATCATGCTTAATTTACCCTTCAAATACCATTCTGATCTTTTTTTTTTTTTTTGACTTGTGACTTTCAGTGACCAATGGGTAGATTCACCCACATCGTTCCTCCTTGTCTTTGCTCACTGAAGTGTCCAGCATCCTATTTCTCCCTCATTTCTTGCTAACATATATCCTTCAGTAGTTTTATAGTTAGTATCTGGGAAAGACAAAGCTTTTATTTTTAGCAAGACTAGAGAGTTCTTGGATTATATTTTAGCTCAATTTAGAATTCTAAGTCACAGTTAATTGCTCTCAACACTGAAGACATCACTGCCTTATGTTCTGGCTTTTGTTTCTGCTGACTGAAATGTGCTGGCAGTCTAGCTGTCTAATAGGATTTCATTTGCTTGTCATTTCAGAAGCATCTCGGATAACTTTTAGGATTTTCTCTTTAGTTTGAGGTTTTTATAGTTTCAAAACTGTATGTATTGATATGTATAATATTTATTTTTTATGTTGTACTTTGAGTCATACAAGTTCTTCAGTTCTGAAAACTGCTTAACCCTTTTCTCTCTGAAGATGTTTCTTCTGTTATTCTATTTTCTCTTTTCTGGAGTTCCCTAGATGCATTTTGGAGACTTCCAATCAATGCTTCTTTTCTCCAACTTTTTTCTCTGTACCCCATGCTAGATGAATTCATTGGTAAAACTTTGTAATTCACAAATTCTTTCTTTGATTTGTCTTGTCTGTCTTTAATCTTGGTTATTGGCATTTTATTTCATACTGATTTTCTAGATATATAATAGATCTTTTTTTTTTTTTTTTTTGGTATTGGGAACTGAACCCATGGGTGCTTTACCTTATAGCTACATCCCCAGATGTATCCCCAGTTATTTTATTTTATTTTTTATTTTGAAACAGGGTCTTTCAAAGTTGCCAAGCCTGGTCTGGAACTTGGGATCCTCCTGCCTCAGCTCCTGAGTTGCTAGGATTTCAGGCTTGTAACACCGTGCCCCTTTATTTGCCTGTTCTTGTTTCACAATTTTTCATCTGTTTTGTAAATGATAGTCCACTTTTTGCTATTTATTTTTTAAAATTTTTTTAGTTGTAAATGTGCACAACACCTTCATTTGTTTATTTTTATGTAATGCTGAGGATCAAACCCAGTGCCTCACATGAGCACGAGCTAGGCAAGTACTCTACCACTAAGCTACAACCCCAGTCCTGTTCTTCCTTCCTTCTTCCCTTCCTTCCTTCCTTCCTTCCTTCCTTCCTTCCTTCCTTCCTTCCTTCCTTTTAATTATACATGACAGTAGAATCCATTTTGATATAATTGTACAAGCATGGAATATATCTTATTCTACTTTTATGTTTTGCTATTTATTACTTCCTAATGTTAACTTTTTTCATTACTTTTAGTTCTTTGATAATGAATTTTACTTTAAAAAAACCTTTTGGTTGTCTCCACAGTATTAGTTTTCGTGTGCTTTAAAAATTTCACTCATTTTGAATGGAATTTTCCCCCATCTCTCTGCACATTCCTCCCCATCAAAGAGTTGTATAGATGTATCCAGGAAGCCTGCCAGATGCCCTGTCCAGAACCAGGTTTTGTGAGTGACCTGGTGCATCTTTTCTGTAATATAAAGTTAGGTACCTCTCAGATGGCACTGAACTACTGAATGCTTTGATTCAAGTCCTATAGTTAGACTGCCTTTCTTTCAACCATGCAGTTCAACATCTTGGGGGCTATAGCCCCAGGCAGCAATCATTTCCACCATTCTTTTTTCAAGATTGAGGGACCCTTTTTTCAGACTGCACTTTCATGGAGTGTGCTGGCTGGCCTTTGTCTCCAAACACTCATGGAAAGCTCTTGGTGCTGGTTACATATGAGGTGTCACACTCTCCCATTTTAACATCTCTCTGGACATAGTGCTCAGCAGGCTGAGGACTTCAGTTGCCCTCTTCCTTCTCCAAGCTCAGTTTCTGTTTCACAGAGATATTTTTCATTCCAGGGAATGTATTTAATACAGTTATATGTCTTACTCAATTATTATTTAGTGGAAAGTCATTACTTTAAATTCAGTGTATCCCTGGTTGAGCTTCAGAGTAGCCTTGAATCCTTCAAATTATGTCCAAGAATGTACAAATGTTAAATGTTTGTATTTTTCCAGGGTGTTGGGTATTTCCTCTGATCCTCAAAGTTTGTAATACCCACTGACCTAACTTGACTCCTTCAGTTTGAATAGATGTTCTGTTTCCCAGGAAAAGACAGTAATCAAAATTTATTTTATTTCTATTCCAAGACAAATAATTACATTTTATACCTTCAACAACACTGGAATAATTTTAAAAGGCAGTGTGGCAGAGTGGCAGCTCAGGAAAGGCTTGATTATGGTCCCTGCAAAATCAAATTGAAATTTGGTTCACAGTATAATTTTTTTTTCAGTCAAAGGAAAGGAAATTCCTTTAATGGAATAAAATGCAAATATTTAATCAAGGCAAAAAACATGAAATGATGAGGATGTTTATTCATGTTTAGTTTCTTAACTCTTGGGTTTTATGAAGTTAGGAAGTTAAATTCAGTTTGCTTATTGATGAGTTGTATGCATCTTCATCAAATGTGGGCTGCTAAGATAATATTAGTGTTGTATATTCAGTAAGTGCTCAAGTAGTGCTGGTGAAAGATGATGGTAATGTACTACAATTTATTCTAAGTGATTTAATTGAGTAGACTAAGTGTCCAGCTTAACTTTAATTCAAAATACTGCATATGATCCTTATGCTTTTTCATGGCTTAATAAAAATCATATTTAAAAATAAAACTGGAAAATATATTACTTAGGAATAAAATTAAAATTACTACATCATTTAAAGCAAGATGAAAAAAATTTAGATGGACTGGGGCAAGTATGGATTAGTTTTTCATCTTGAAACTTTAAAAAGTTGTAATACAAAAAAAAACCTAAACTGTAATTAGGAAAACAATCTAATGTATAATACAACAAAATGAATAAAGCACCTAGGAATAAATTTAACAAATGAAATGCAAGACTTGTACCCCCAAAACTGTATAACTTGGTTGAGAGAATTCCTAACTAAATGGAAAGATTGTTTTCATGAACTAGAAGAATTAGCATTGTTAATACAATAGAACTCCCCAAACTGATCTACAGACTCAATGTAATCCCTATAAAAATATCACTTGGCTTTTTTGCAAAAATTTCCAAGAAGCTAAAATTAATATAGAAATGCAAGCTAGCTATCAAAATACCTTAAAAATGAAGAATTAAGTTGGAGGATTCACACTCCAAATTTCAATACCTACCACAAAGCTGTATTAATCAAGATAGTGTGGTACTGACACATAGATCAAAGGAATAAAATTATGAGTGCAAAAAATAAACCCTAACACTTATGTTTGGTTGATTTTTTTTTTTACATTAATGGCAAGAAATTTTTGTGGGGAAAAGAATAGTCTTTTCAATAAATAGTGTTAGGATAACTCTGGATACCCTTGTGAAAAGAGATGAATTTGGACTCTTCCCTCGTGCCATATAAAAACTGACTCAAAGTGAATCACAGCCTTAAATGTAAGAGCCAAAATTATAAAGATTCCATAATAGGAATAAATCTTTACTGCCGTGGAGCAGGCAAAAGTTTCTAAGATATAACATCAAAACATCAGCTACAAAAAAAAAAGATAAATAGCTTACACTTCAATAGGTTTTAAAAACATCAAAGGATACTATCAAGAAAGTGAAAAGGCAACCCACAGATTGATAGACAATATTTTCAAATATTATATCTGACAAGGAGTTTCCATTTAGGATGTATAAAGAGCACTTACACCCCAACAATGAAGGGACACATCACCGAATTAAAAACGGAACAAAAGTCTGAATAAATGTTTCTCTGAAAAAGATATACAAATAGCCAATAAGGATGTGAAGAGAGGCTCAATATTATTAACTGTTAGGTAAATGGAAGTCAAAACTACAATGAGACACCACTTTGTGTCCACTGGAGTGGCTATATTAAAAAAATTATGGACAACAACAAATGTTGAAAAAGGTGTGCAGAAATTGGACTTCTCATATATGGCTATCAAAGGTGTAAAATGAAGTGCATCCTCTTTGGAAAACAGTTCAGCAGATCCTCAAAAATGTGTGCTCCATTTGATCCAATATTTCCTTTCCTATGTATGTACCCAAGAGAAATAAAAATACATGTCCAGGGTCTGGGGATATAGCTCAGTGGGTAGAGTGCTTGCCTTGCAAGCACAAGGCCCTGGGTTCACTCTCCAGCACCACACACAAAAAAATGTCCATACAGAAATGTATAGATGATTGTTCATAGCAAGAGTGAGGAAACAATCTAAATACAACCAATGATGGATAAAGTGATAAACAAATGTGATATATCTATACAATGAGTTATATCATTCAACCATGAAAAAAATTGAAGTTTTCATAGGTGCTACCACACAGATGATCTTTGAAAAAGATGAGTCACAAAGTGAAAGAGATGAGTCACAAACACAGCTTATCATGGTACCGTTTATGGGAAATGTCCAGAACAGACAAATGCATGGTGAGATAGAACGAAAATTACTGGCTGCCTGGATCTGGGTGAGGGATAGGGATGGTCAGGGACTGCTAATATATGTGTTTCTTTTTGAAGTGTTGAAAATGTTCTAAAAATGAGATTTTGGTGATAGTAGCACAATTGTCTGAATTCACTAAAAAATTGTGTACTTTAAGTGAATCAATATTATGGTATTGAATTATACTGCAATACAGCTATAAATTAAGAGATGCAATGAATTTAAAAGCATTATATTTTCTTTCAATTGTTTTATAGATCAAAATATTTTAAGGCCAAGGGGGACCTCAAGGGATCACTTCATTTCTCTTCATATGTGAGATGAAGAAAATGAGAACTAGAGGAATAAATTTGTTAGAAGATATACAGGTAGTTGTAGAACTAAAAATGCATACTTTATATTTTAGTTTCCAAATGTATTGAGTTGATAAATCTGCAGAATTCATCTACACAGAAAACTGTGAGAAACAGATATAGTCATAATTTAGGTAATTTTATTAATGAGACTTATCAAAATATTCATGTGATCAGATTTTGTGTGTGTGTGTGTGTATGTGATAGAAATGCTCAAACTAACAAGGAAGAAGAATACAGACAACTAAGAGATTACAAAAGCATTTACTCATATATATACCTTAAAGAACATCTATTAAATTAGAGGAATATATAAAAAATTTATTTCAAGGAGACAATTTTTAATCTTTGGGTTGTAATGACAAATATGAGTATCTAAAAATTATTCAGTAATCGAGATAATATTTTAATTTCAAACTAAAGGGGGAAATCTTTATGCTTTCAGAGCTTATGGCTCCAACTTTTGATAGTTTCTTTACATTTTTACTTCACATAAAAGGAGAAAAAATTATCTTTGCAAAGAAAGTTGGAATCTCTTCCATTTGCATAGGCCGATCATGGGAAATTAAATTAACACCATTATTCCACTGAATCTTTGCTACACTTAGGTTTTTTTTTGTTAGAATTTAAGACTTCGATTTTCTCTTCTTTAAGTTTCACATTGATTCAATCTTTTGAAATAATTAACAAATTTTAGAGGAGGAAAGAGGTTTTTGAGAACTCATATAGCCAAAAATTGCAAATGAGTAGCCTGTATATGCCATAATTCTCAGAGGTAAATTATATTTGGCTTGTGATGTCTTCTTGAAAAATCTAATCTCTAGGGCTGGAGATGTAGCTCAGGTGTAGAGCATCTGTCTTGCATGTGAGAGACCCTGGCTTCCCTCCCCAGTATGGAAAAAAATAAAAAAATCGAATCCTCCAAAATTGGAGAACTTATACAAACATTTGTATGTTGATGTGTATGTGCAATTCACATTGCCTGTCAGGAAAAGTATGGCATATATAATTATGTACAATACATAATACTTGATAATGATAATGAACAACTACGGTACTAGTTTATGTACTTACGACACTATGCTTTTTATTGTTATCTTAGAGTGTACTCCTACTTATTAACAAGTTTACTGTGAAATAGTATGTTGTGGCATAAGAGCCAGCAGCAACCTCATCTACCTTGTGTTAACCACATTTCTTGATTGCATCAAGAGGCCACGTGGAGTAATCAGCCTGTACCATCTAGGTGTGTAGTCTTAAGAACTCTGTGATGTTCATATAATGATGACATGGCCTAATGACACAGTTCTCAGAACGTGTCCCTGCTGTTAAGGGATGCATTGACTCTATTTTTTTTATTTCCCCATAAGGCACTTCATTAAATGGGGGTGTCCCTAGTGAAATAATTCAGAACTTATTGTCAGTATTCCCATATTCTGTTGGTCAAAAGATTCATACTCTGGTGATTATTAGAGAAGAATCAAGTTGAAATCCTCCCTCCAAAAAGATATTTGCAAATCTGAAAGTGTTTTATATCTATAGATAGAAACATTCTCAGTGGAGATGAAAATTGGCTCCTGGGACAAACCAAACAAACCTAAGATATCATAATAGACTGTATTCCTCCAAACAGCTATAGTACATTAACAGAGACACTTGTGGCATTAAATTTTATGAGAGAAGAACAGCTAGGGAAAAAAAAATCCACCATGTTCTAAAGGGGGTGATTAAAAAAAGACTTGAGAAACATTGATATACAGGGAGGACTCAACAAGACCAAAGCCTGGCTCAGCTGCTGTTCTCCTCTCAGATGTAGCTCCTCATAGGAAGCACCCCTAATAAATGTGTCAGGGAAATAATAACAAAGTCAGAGGAGACACTGCCTCCAATACCCAAGAGGCTAATAATCCAACTTCAAAAATAATCATGCATTTATTTACCATAAAAACCAGGGGGAAACAGGGACTTTTAATATTGGTGGCATAGGTGTAAATTGCTATAGTACAACCATTTGGGAGAGCAGTTTGATACTATAAGGTGAATTAAACATGGGTAACCTGTGATCCAGTGATTTCTCCACATGAAAGACAAACTTTTGCCTCTGTTCACGAGTGTGCATAAATAGGAATGTTCAGAACAGCACTGCTTGTAATGTAATGACCAAAAAAAAAAAAAAAAGAAAAAAAAAAAAAAAGAAAAATGAAACTATCCATTGTTTGGGAATTATGTAAACTGCTGTAAATCCACTTAATTGGATTCTTAAAATATTTAGATGAACTAGAATTCCTTTTATCAGCAAAGATAAATCTTGATGCCATAAATGTTAAATGGAAAAAAACTTGGAGTTATGTTAAGTGGAAAAAAACTCGCAATACATAGATAAGTACAAAAAACATGATGCCATCTATGTAGATTTAAAATACAAACATATAAAGCAGCATCATCATGGGTACACACTTTCATAATAAAGGTATAATTTATGCCCAGCAAGGATGCTTCCCTATGACAAGAATACTGTCCTTGCTATAGAAAAAAGGGGAATAGGATATGGGTATGGAGCTTTCAGTGTATTGACAATGCCCTATTTCATTTAAAAGAAAAAAGGAGAAGAAATGAATGATTAATGCAAATATAGCAAAAGATTAATTTTGTTAAATGTTGGTGGTATATACTATTTATATACTTGTGGGTATGCTTAATTTTTTTAAAATTAAAAATGACATATTTTAAAACTCTATAGGGATCCAAGAATATATTGAAATTTCCTCAATATAGTAATTGATAGCTACAAAGAATCCCGACCATCTCCTGCTCACTAGTGAAAAGAACTGATGCTGCTGAAGTAAGAAGCAAAAATTCCCACAGACAGCCTGCTCTCCTAGTCAGTGCTCTATGACCAGAAAAATGAATGAGACTTGGACAGGAAGGACCAAAAATGTCGTTATTTTCTATCTAAAAATTCCAACAAAATCAGATAAGTCTATTTAGAACTAGCGAGAATGCTCAGGAAGGAATAAGCAGACGTACAACACCTAGCCCCCAAACCTTGAAGACCCTCAACCTCTTTGCTATAACAGGCTGATTAACTGCAAGATGATGGGTATGGAGCCTGTGGCCAAAGGCAAAGGCCTATGGTGGTCATGAAGTGCAGATCTGGCCAGTGAAAGCCAGCCACCTCCTACATCCAGACCACCATCAACAGGAATGCATGGGCCACCACTCAGCAGCATCAGGCACATGATTTGCAAGAACCATTACCACCTGAACCTGTGCATGATCGCTATCTACAGAGCCAGTGCCATCCGGAACATCCAGAAGCCTGTGATCCTGAAGGGGAAGCCAACCTACCACACTAAAGCTTCTGAGCCCCATATCTCCTAAAGCAATAAACAGGCAGCTGACTTTCTTTGGCCCTGTGTGTTGTCCTCACTCAGGCAGCATCACTGAAAAAAAGAATGCTCAGGAGAATGGCTAAACTCTCAACTGAAGTTCAAATTTATTCATCAATACCTTTTTAAACCCTAAATTATCTATGACTAATTAGAAAATGCAAATTAGGAAAAAAAATATATAATTTTTAAGAGCAATAAGAAACCTTAATACCGAGGATTTAAATTAGTTCAGTAGCCCAAAAGCTGTTGAATAGAAATTTTATTACTTTACTGAAGGACATGAACAATAACCCAAATTAAAGAGACAATTTTTAAAATTATTTATTGCTGCTGAACAAACCACTGTAAATATTCGGTTACTTAAAATAATGATGACTTGCTTTTACTTGTAATTCTGTGCAATCTGTGTAGTTCTTCTGTTGCCCTCACTTGGAGTCACTCCCATTGTATTCAGCAAAGACTTAGATGGAGATGGAACATCCAGGGTGCTCTCACCTTGGACATCTCAGCTTTCCTCCACCGGACTCTCTTGACTCCAGTGGGCTAGACTTGTACAGCATGAGAATCTCAGGGTGGAGAGAGAGGGAGAGGATGGAAGCTTCAAGGCCTCTTAAGGCCCAGCCCTAGAATGCTGTACTGCTTTTGCCATATTCTGTTGTGAAGGGGTCAGAAGCACTTCCACATTCAAGGAACTGGAGGAATGGGCACCACCCTGCCTGGGAAGAGCAGAGACATTTCAAAGGGGGTGGGCCATCCTGGGATGAAGGAACGTGTAGTCATTCAGCAACCTACTGCACATTTCCCAGCACAGAGCAGGAAGACTCTAGAATACAATGATGTAAATTCTCTCCTAAATAATCTGTAAATTTAAATCCAATCCAACCCAATTAAAATCTCTATTGTACTTCTTGTAAAACATAATAATCTGATCCCCAGAGTTCATCTGGAAAACAAAAGTGTATATAAATGGCCAAAAGTTTTTTCAAATAGAACAAGGCAAGTTTGACTTATAAGATATTCAAATTTACTAAAACTTAAAATTAACACAAGCATAGACAAATAGATCAACATTAGAAAAGAATAGAGAACCAAGGAAAAGGATTTTGGATGTGTTAAGTTTTGTTAAGATTGGGGGCATTTCAAATTAGTGGGGGGAAAACTCCAATCACAGAATTAATGAATTCATATCCCGTTTAAAAGAAAGTTAAACTTATGTTTTGTGCCACAAAGGAATATTCTGATGGTACCATAAAAAGGTTAAATACATAATGAAAAATGTTCTTTTAATTTAGCTTAAAGGAAAAGACTGAGGCATTTGACTACAATCAATTATAACATTCTATACAATGATGGACAAAGAGCCAAAAGATAACCTGGGAGAAAATATTTGTAGCATCTATTAATAAGTAATTAATATTCAAATGTATTATGAGGTTTTACAAAGCAATAAAAAACAGGAAGAAAGAAAAGGAGAATGAGAAATACTTTAAGAAGGAGATTTAGCCTCTAAACTTCAAACAACCAAAACAGCATAAAAAGATGCACAACTTCATTAATAATCTCGGTTTGTAATATAAGAGATTGAAGACATTTTTTTCTTTTACCACCAGTTTGGGAAAGCTTTAAGATTGATTCTACTCAGTAAAGGTGACTATGTAGAAGACAGTTGATTCACAACAGCTGTGGTGGTGTATGCTCTTAAAATTTTTTTGTAAGGTGATTAGGCAATTTATATCAATTTTTAATGTTTATGCTGTAATTTCACCCTTAGTTATCTAAACTTTATAGGAAAGTTCGTGCAGGCACAAAAGATACCTATACATCTTGGAAACACTGCCTAGAATCAGAAAACAACCAAAACTCTGTATTTCTACATATAAGCTAATAAGAGATCTATTGATCGTCCATTTTATTGAATAATAAGCTATAAAAATGAGACCCATGTGTATTGAAAATATCAGATAAAAATGCAATCACTGAGCAATAGGTGTTGATCCCATCTATTACAGAAGGAAAAAAAGCAATATTTATTTATAGGGGTACACAAATAGAAAATTGCTAAAATTGAGAGGGAGAGTGAAGGTATATCATTTTTGCATTATACTCTATGTATGTTTTCATTGCTTGTATCTTCTAGAAGGAGAATATATGCATATAATATGATGTAACTGTTTTTAATTGGGAAGAAAACATTATCATCTCATGGATTTTTTGGTCAAGTTCTAGGACATTTCAGAGACAGTAATGAGGAAGGCCAGGATTTTGGAAACTTCCTCACAAGAGAAAATGTTGATGAAACGGGCATATTTTGCCTGAGAGAAAGCATATTACATTTGCTCCAGAAGACAGAGTTGTGTCCAGTGGGTAAAAATCCAAGAGACAGATTGAAACTTTCTAGTCCTTGGAGACACTCAAATGTGAAATGGGCTGTTGTGGGAGACAGTGTGAGCCATCTGTCCCTGGAAGACCCAAGTAGAGACAGGGCAGCCACTTGTTGGGTCTGTTCTATGGTGGTAACTGTATTGGTTGGTAAGTGAAAGGAGACTGAAAGAAACCACTTAGTCCTTATGTTCTGGGCTTCCAAGCGTCCCAAGTAGAGGTAAACATAGGAATCAATACTAGGAGACCTTCTATCATCTTGGATTATGTGAAGAACTAAGTCATCATAATATATGACTAGATAGGCAGAGCTTTGAGAAAATTCTTAGAATTTCACTCTTATACATAGATAAATTCTAAGTTTCAGGTCCTTTACTGTCAAAATACAATCCACAAACCAAAAATATAAATTTATTAGAAATGCAAAATCTCAGGCTTTGCTGTAAATGTAATAACTGAGAATCTGCATTTTCCTGAGATCCACTAGTAGTTTCTGTGCATGAATTTGAGAAGCATTGGTCTGTCCCACTAGCTGTAGGCTAACTCCTCAGTTCTGAGTCTGAGTAAGATGAAACAAACAAGGTTGAGGAGAGAGCCCAAATAATTAAAAACTTTTATTCTTATTGCTTATTACCAGAAAGAAATGATAACATGAAGAGAAGAAATGACTGTATATGTATGTGCATGTATGTATGTGTATGCATGGAGTAAATATATGTATGCAAACAGGTATTATGTAAATGTATTCCTAGAATGAACATGTATATATATCTGTGTATATATATGCATATGCATATATAAGTGTGTATGTGTCTGTAAAACTTAATTCTTTCCAGCTATCATTTAAGTGGGTTATTATTGACCATTTTGCTTTTTTTAAAGAGATGTTAGCCCACCTCCCTCTCAAAAAATGAAGAGTACTCTCAATTTAATTAAACACTGAATAGAAAAAGATAAACATCTTTGAGACATTTCTCATGCATTTCATTTCGACAGTTGTTATTACTTAGGCCATCTTCATGACATATTCTATATTTTATGGTTTATTAAAATTCTTTTTGTTGTTTCAGTGCATTAATGGTTTTTTAAGGTTTAATCCTTTAATCTTGATTTACTTGACTTTTAGCATTTTTTTTTCACATCAGGATGATTTGGGGTGGGGGCGGGTAGCTGGAGGGAGGTTACTATGCCAGACAAATGAGTAACCTCTTCAAGTGACAAAAGCTGCTAGGTAATTGGAAATATTCTAATTACAAGCTGAAACCTTAACAAAAATGTACTGGCTTCCGATTTATTTTACTAAGTCCATTCCTGAATCATTTTCATTTCTCACTTGTGTGCAAAGACATTTAATGAAAAATAATGAATTCTGCAATAGATGGGGACATCACAGTTAAACCTTTTGCTGGATTTTCAGAAAGCATTGCTTTTCATAAGCTGTTTCCTTAACAAGTTGTGTTGTTTCTCAGCAGGCTTTGCAGAGTTTAGAGCATTGTCTACCCAACTGGCCCCAGATGGAAAATACTCTCTTAAAATTGGATGGCTTTTTAAGTGTAGCTCTCTACAGCCTGCTCAAAGGAAAAAAAATACGCTTGAACAGAATGCATTTGGTAGCATGGTCCATAATCCCCTGAGCATCCCACATATTTGGATGTTTTCACTTTTGGCAGTGGAATTTTTCTAATTTAATTAACTCATTAACGTTAGCAGATGACACAGTGTGAAAATTCTTTTCCCTAGTTGCTTATCTAAATATTCTTCCAATCCACTGGGGTTATGTACACACTTTATTTATTTATTTATAAAATTTATTTATGTGTCTATTTAATTTCTCTTCTGATTTTCCCCTGAAATGTTCATGGGCAATATGTAGACATTTTATGTAATGAATTAGAAACTTTCTTAAAGCAATGAATGGAGAAGAGGCAGAGGAGGGGATAAATGGTGGGGAAAGTCTTTACAAAGGAAGACTGGGAGGGAAAGAACAGATGGCTCAAGAACAGCCAGAGCTGAAATGCTTCTGCTGGTCCAAGCCCTGCCATTCTGTCTCTTAGTTCTCAGTACATACACTGCAAAAATGCAGCAGTAGTTTGTATCAGGCAAGCACCTGGCCACAACAGGAATGAAGGAAATGCAAGTCTTCCAGGTCTAGCCCAACAGAAAGCCCATCTTCCTCTCAAGCCCTTCACACTCAATCATTCATTCATTCACATTTTTATTGTATCTTTGATTTTACTAACCTATATATAAATTGTCTCTTCCTATTATATCTTAAGCTTCCTTGAACTAAAAAAAAATTGGTCAATTATATTATGCATATAAACAGGATTTGTTGTTACATATTCATACATGCACACAATGTAATTTAGTCAGTTTTATTCTCCAGCACCTTCCCTTAGGCTTCCTTGAAATTTGAGAAAAAATTCTTTCCTTCCCTCTTCCTTTCTTTCCATCCCTTCCCTTCCCTTCCCTTCCATCCCTCCATTCCTCTCTCCCTTCCTCCCACTCTTCTTCTCTCCCTTCCTCCCACCATTTCTTTTCCTCCCTTTCTTCCTTCCTTTCTGGCACAGAGCCTAGGATGAAATAAATGTTGAATAAATATTACTGAATTTTGAATGAAAGGAATTCTTTTCAGTGATTATAGCTATCAGATTTTTTAAAAAGTGTCTACTCTAGTATTTTAAAATAGGCATACTTTTTTGCTGAGTATGGTAGTGCATGCTTGTAGTCCCAGCAATTTTGGAGGCTGAGGCAGGAGGATCACAAGTTTGAAGCCAAACTCAGGAATTTAGTGAGACCCTGTCTCAAAATAAAATACAAAAAGGACTAGGGAAATATCTCAGTTACATCCTGAGTTCAAACCTTGGTACCAATAAGTAAATAAATATTATTTATTAAGGCATAATATTAGTGATGGTTTTCTTCCAGTCTTTGCCACATGAAATTCTAAATGATGACCTCACTGTAAATTATTTGTGTATTCTTTTGAAATCTAGATTTGATATTTCTATCTTTACTCAAACTTAGTTACTGAATGAAAGGAAGGAACAGTTTAAGCAGGACTATTAGTGAGTCTGAAAGAAAGTGCAGAGGGGCAACATGTTTATCCAAAATGTTTATCCTAGCATTTCCTTTCTTTTGGGTCCAGGTTTGCAAATTACAAATTTTGGGGTACAGTAACTAAAGAAAAGCAATTGCTACTGCTGATAGTTATGTGTCCTTCAGCCCTTGACAAACAATAGAGATCAAAGAGTTTATCCCGTTAGCCTCTCAGCATGATGCTCAGTTGACTACAGGTGGGAGATATTCAGGAACCTTAAGTTAATGATACCTAACTTCCATTCCTAGCAATCTTGATTTGTCTAGCAACAGGCTTATGGATCACCCAGGCAACTCCAATATGCAACCACTACTCTTAAATCACAGTTGCCAATGCTGGCTTCTCTTGTTGTACTCAGATGCCTTATCCCTAGAGATTCAAAGATCTGGGAGAGGGCCCAAGGCACTGGTATCATCTAAGTGCTCCGCAGTGATCCTGAGGTGCAGCTGGGATGGAGACCCACTGAGCCGCCTCATCCAGGACAGGAAGCTTACTGCCCTTTGATTTGCCCTTGACATGTGCTATGGTTTGGAAATGGTTTGTCCCCTACTCCCACAGGCCAGACCTCTCTAGGCCAGTGAGGGGAGGGAGATGGGAGTAGGGGGTGAGACTGGTTAATGGGTCCAAAGACACAGTCAGATATCAGAGAAAGGTTCTGATGTTCTACTACACAGAGAGTGATTATGGTTAACAATATTATATCATTTAATTCAAAATAGGTAGAAGGGAGGATATTGAATGTTCTCTTCACAAAGAAATAATTAATATTTGAAGTGATGACTTACCTAAGTATCTTCATTTGACCAATACACAGTGTATAAATGTACTGAAACATCACACTTTGCCATAGAAAAATGTATAATTATTATGTCAATGCATAAATGTTAAAGATCCATCAATTAATAAATAAACTGAATTGCTAGCATAGCAATATTGAGAGGTGGTGTGGCCTTTAGGTAATGTTTGGGTAGAGGAGCTCTGCTCTCCTAAAAGGATACATGTAGTTCCTGTGAGAGAGGACTGTTAGAAGGCATCATCCCCCCTTTTTTCTTCTCTCTAGGCATATGCCTTTTGTCTTTCTGCTTTTCATCATGAGTGACAGCAAAACTAGGTCCTTCCCAGGACCAGATAAATGCAGCTTTCTGACTTTGGACTTTTAGTCCCCAGAACTATGAGCTAACTAACCCTCTTTTCTTTATGTTGCCTTATTTTGGGTCTTCTCTTGTAGCAATAGAGTGCAGACTAAGATAGTGGTTCTATTCTGCAATCATACTTTGAGTGCTTACCACCTAGGTTCTGGGGTGCTGGGTGCTATGGGGAATGTACCAATGAAATTGGCACAGTCTCTCCTTTCTGAACATTTATGAGGCTCTTAGCAGTTGTATTTTGCATTGTTTGTTGGTTAATGAGGTTGACTGAAAGACATCTTGAATCTAGATCTGGAAAGGCTTTCTATGAAGTGTCTTGCTAGAACCTTACAGCAACTTGGTATGCAAGGCATAATAAATATCAAGTCACAGAAGTTAGGATTCGCTCAAAGATGCAGGACAAGGAGAACTGGAAACCAAATGTTCTAATGCCTGAGCCAGAGTCCTTTGGCTCTGCCATTTTGCTCTGTTTCTTCTAGCACCACTATTAATATGTTAAAACAGAGGTTAGGAGTAGGGACTCAGAGAAGAAAAACTGGGGTGGAGAAAACAGCACTCAGAAAGTATGTGAGTGTGTATCTCAGTGTGTGTGTGTGTGTGTGTGTGTGTGTATCTGAGTGTACATGTGCATATCTCTGTATGTGCATGTGTATCTGAGTGAATGTGTATATACATGTGTTTTTGAGTGTGAGTGTAGATGAGTGTGTGTATGTGAGTATGTATTTGAGTGTGTGCAAGTGTGTGTGACTGCATAAGAGGAAATGTGCTTTTGAGACTTTAGTTAAAGGTGCTGTTTGGTTAGTCTATTTACAAAGTCTATGAGAAAATAAAAATTAGTGACAGTTTTGGAAATATTAAAAATCTATCTAGACTGAA
Source organism: Glaucomys volans (assembly GCA_020662805.1). Classification (NCBI taxonomy): domain Eukaryota; kingdom Metazoa; phylum Chordata; class Mammalia; order Rodentia; family Sciuridae; genus Glaucomys; species Glaucomys volans. The sequence continues at coordinate 542,211 of JAJEJO010000193.1, read as the reverse complement.
AGGCTATCACAATCTGTGAGAAAACTTTTTTCCAAAACAGAGTTTATTAATAAAGACCAGCTTAAATTTCTTCAGATTTCTATAGAAATCTAAGAATTAGTATTATCAACCAGAGATGTCTGGGGAGTTGGGAGGGAAGATCAGTATCAGTATCCATCAGTCAATAAAAGGAGGCTTAATTTCCTGCCTTCCTCCAACTGCCTGACCATTTTTCCTTCTCATGGAGGGAGGGAGGAGCTTCCTCCCCATCACCCTGAGTCAGATGAACATTCTCTTACAACTGGAGATATAAGAAGACACAGAAAAGATATGAACAATACTGTGTAATGGCCATTTGTAAGTTTAGGCAAGTCCTAAAGAGTAATTTTTAGGTTTCTGATATTTTAAAATCATTATAGAATCTTTTTTTGAGACTGGGTGTGTCTGTATGTGTTTGGCTAAAGAAAAAATAACTTCAGTCTTGCAAGCATGTGTAGTGTTTCTTCACTTTAGCAACTTTATGTTGCGATCCTGTTCTTCATCTGTTCACAAGGATGACTGCAAGCATTTGCCCATTCATTATGCATGCAAACAGTAAGTGCTCTTTGACTATGTGCCATGTTGCTCTGCACTTGGCATTATACCATCTAAGGGAATGCAGAACCTTGATCGTGGACTTCCAGCTTCTGGAACTGTGACAAAATAAATTTCTCTTCCCAACAGTGCAAGAGATAGAGTGTGAGTATCAGTCTTGTGACTTTTCCTTTGTTTACCACTCCCCTCTCCATATTACCACATCCTGGATGTCATTTTATTTCTTTCAGGTAGCCTTGCTTTGATTCATTTAGATAACTACTTTGGTCCTTCCCATGATTGTCCTATGGGGTAACTAACAAAATAGTGCATACACCTGGGCTGGCAACTGGCCAGGACTCACTGCTATGGCCATACTATTTGTTGCTGTGGTCAGTCCTAATTAGAATACACCTTTATGATTTGTCAATACCCATGCAATTTGGTTGCTAAATAATGTGAGTAGTATTTCTATCTCTATTATTGATACCATGAAGTATAAAGAGATATTGATCACGTCAAGCAGTTAAGTCAACTTTCTGTATAGGCAGACTAGGTCATTTGAGAACTGTCAAAAGAATCCCCATTTCCAAAAGTGACAGTTCCATCAGCTTCTGATAGAACTAAAATCCAGAGCTAGAGTCTCTCCTAATGTGTTTAATTATATTTACCATAAAAGATGATCAACATATCTAACATTTAAATCTTACCTATGTGTCACTTACTAGCAAAACTCTTGAGATGGAATGTCCATTTATCATCACAACAACCCTATTATGAAGAAGCTGAATCAACTGAGGATTAAACATATTGAATAATCTACTTAATATTATCAGCTATTTAAGAGTAAACAGGGCTTCAAACCTAAGATTAACTTTTATGTTGAGAATAGGAGCCTGAGGCTGCTGTCTAAAGTTCAGCACTGTTCTCACACATTCTCCTCCTAGTTTTTTTCATTCCTAGGAAAGTGATCCTCTCTTCCAGAGCATGCAAAGCTCTCTTCCAGTGCCTTTCCCTGGTCCTTCTCTCTGCCTAGGTTACTTACCCATCTCTTACATGGCTGACTTCTACCCTAACTCTCCTACCCCAAGAGTTGACCCGCCCATGTTCTTGATACTGTGCTATACCACCCAATGGGGCTCATTTCTTTTGTACACAAATGGGGTACAGCTGTTGTTTCTCTGGTTGTATACGAAGTAGAGTCACACCATTTGTGTAATCATACATGTACATTGGGTAATGATGTTTGTCTCATTCTGTTATTATTCTTACGCCCTCCCCGATCCCACCCCCTTTTTTTCCCTATGCAATCCATCCTTCCTCCATTCTTGCCTCCCTCCCACCCCACATTATGTATCATCATCCACTTATCAGAGAGATCATTCAGCCTTTGGTTTTTTGGGATTGGCTAATCTCATTTAGCATGACCATCTCCAACTTCATCTGTTTACCTGCAAATGCCATAATTTTATTCTTTTTTATGGCTGAGTAATATTCCATTGTGTATATATACCACAGTTTCTTTATCCACTCATCTATTGAAGGGCATCTAGGTTGGTTCCACAATCTACTTATTGTGAATGGAGCAGCTACGAACTGATATGGCTGCATCATCATACTATTGTGGAAAGGATTCCCATTTCCCCAAATGACACTCTCATCAGTTTGTGATGAAGCATAAAATCCAACAGCTGGAATTTCTTACAAATCAGCAGTGTTCCCACACATTCTCTTTCCATTTTTTTCATTCCTAAGAAACTGATCCTCTCTTCTTTGTTTGCTTGTTTATTTTCTGAATGCCACCACTAGGATGTAAGTTCAATGAAGACAGGGCCCTAGTCATTCTTACACCTGGCTGTGTCACCAACATTGAGGGACTGGGTACGCCGTACAGTAGGCACTCTGTGTATGTGTCATATGCCAAAGGAGTTTTGTCCATCACACCCCTTTGCTCTTCAGGATTAAGACTCAAGAGAGGATGTTCTTGATAGAGTGGGAAATATGGCAGGCTGTGTAGTCTGCCCATTTGTCTGATTGGATCCATCATTATATCCTCAAAAGAGAGAATGTTTGGGGATACCAGAGAATACAGTCACTGAGACAAAAAGTAGGCTGCCATGTAAAGTAGGGAAGTCAGGTCTCCAAAACAAATTTGTGTTGACTAATAGTTGTGATTATAGTAATAGTACAGAACCTCTTTTTTCCTGAAAAATAATGTTTGAGCTCTGTTTACTTATTTCCAACTAGTAGGTCCTGCCAACAAGCATATATTAAGAACTTAATGTATTTAAAGAACTATCCTAGGTGACTAAGATGATTAATAGGGCAAAATCTCTAAGGACTCCTATGAAAATTGGGAGAGAAAGGGAATCATTACCAAATGGCGTTGTCTGGGAGGGAGATGGGACCTGAGCCAGGCACTGGAGTAAGGGGAGGATTAGGGGAGAATTAGGTGAGAATTGCTATCAAAAGCAAGCTCTCAGGAATGTTCCTAGTGTGTTTGGGGACTGTAAAAGACTCGTTGGCAGGAAGGAGAACTTGAAAATGATGAGGAAATTTTTGAATTTTCTCCTGAGTCCTGAGAGGACTCCTGGGAGTTTCTAAATGGACCAGTGATGGCATAAAATTAGTGTTCCTGAAAGGGAGAGCTGCAGTGATGAAGATGGAGGAGGGAGCAACTGAAAAGTGAGGCATCAGCTTCCTATGAGGGGCGTACTCTGTGCATACCCTGTCGTGGGCACAGCTGTCATACCCCACTTTCTGTATGTGTGGCTGTTTGCTCCATGTCAGACTTGAATAAAACAAGAGTGATAGAACATATTTCTTTTTAGTTTTGTAAAAACTGATTAATACAGCATTTTATTAAATGCGTCTGTGTTGGCTGTACCTTGACTTTGTTTATGAGAATTATGAACAATTTCTGTATCCCCGAGTGTTTTCTGAAACATCAGGACATTTTCTTTTTATGTCAGTCAATGCTAACTGTTTGTAAATGTCACCTGCGGGTAACTGTAATGTACAAATAAGCTATAATATGTTACCTTTCAGTTATTTTACAGGCATCATTTGATTGCCATAGTTGTGTTTAAATAGTTCAGAAAAACGAGTTTCAGAGAGGCTAAATGACTTGTCTGTGGTCTCTTGGCTAGTGGCTAAGGAAATCTAGTCTTAAACCCATTTATTTTATTTCAAATTTTTTACATCTTGTTGAATTTGGAAGCTAGCACTTAATACACATGGCAGATCTTTATTAAGCAGAATACTTCATGTTTTTAGAACAAGCAATCTCAGTGGAGTGTAGGGATGAACTATATGTTACAATGCAATGGTTGTTTCATAAATACTTGCGGACAATAATGACATCATCCACCATTCATTCTGAATCAATCTGTCCCAAAAGGAATCTATCTTGTAATGTTCCTCAAATATTTTTAAGTGACATATTTTTAAATTAAATATTGACAATAATGTTCACATTTCAATCCTCATTGGGCCTTAGGCTCAATAATTCTTGGTTATGGAGTGTGGTTTTGTCAGTTTGATCTCATGGAATTTGCAGACAGCATCTATGTGCACAGTAACAGAACGATTCTGGCTGATAGAGAGAGGACGGGTGTGGAGCAAGTGTGGCATGAAACGGACTGTTTGCTTTTTTCCACAGTCTGCTGATTCGACCTGCAAACCCATTCCCCAACTCCATTAGCAAAACCTGTAAAAACATAGGGGCCTGCAAACAGACAACTCTAACATTTGTAACCCAGAGAGATGTTCTGAGCTGAGAGATCCCAGTTCTATATTTATTTCTTGGGCCTGGGTATTTTTTTGGCTTCACTTGTTTCTGGTTGGAAAACTGAAAAACAAGGATCTCAACACTGAGCGCTTGGATAGTAAAACACATGTTCACTTTTCGCAGTGATCCTGGAAACAGACGGGGGATTCTTATAAATCACAAAGGAAAATAAATACCTTGACCCATGGAGGGAAAGAGACAACTTGAAAAAAGGGACTTTGGAAAAAGGCTGTCCCTGGATAGCAGTCTTGTGGTAAGTACTAAATATTCATTTACCACTCTATATGTTTTGGCTTAAAGTACATTATTCTTCGACTGTTATTTCCTGAACCCCATGCTTTTGAAACCTCTATTCCAGTTACCCCATTAGCAACATCTCTTGGGATTTTGTTTCATTTTTATTTTACGAACTCAAAAGCCAGCAAATTATTGGAATGTTTGTGTAGTGTCTTAATAGGCAAATGTCATAGTCTGTCAACGTTATATATAATTACACTAATTCCAACTAAAATAGATTTTAGCTTATACAAAAACACTACTGTACCACTGTGCCAGACGCCAAGCCTATATATAGCTACTCCATCATCCATTTATCTTAACTTTGGGACCATGTTGAACAAGAATTCAATACAAACTTCAATACTGAAGAATTAAGAAAGTGTCGGAGATCTTCTTAGATACATAAATTAGTTCTTTTGTCCAAAAGCTTTCTAAGAATTTTAGTGCTGATGAATATCATTCTTAACAACCTGAATTGGATTTGCTTTCAGATTTGAGAATCTAGTAAGTGCAAAAAACAGACTGTCACTGATTTTGGAAGCTTGATCACTTTTCACAGGTTCCAGGCTAAAGTATGGGTCACCTCTTCTGTTCTATGAGACATAGAATAGAGCAAGAAATGAAATCAACCAGCCACTTCTTTCTCTTTCACTCCACTACTAAAGCAGAAGTGTAGCTTGGTTCCTTCTTTTGCATGTTTGGTGGGGATGCTCTTTGTGCATTTGTGTGCTCGTAGAACCTGGCCCCAAGCCTAAAGCACAGAAGGTGTCCAATAAAATATTTTTTGAATTGATTTGTCAATTGTACCCTTAAACTCTAAGGCTATTCATCTCACTCTCTTGTGTATAGATTAGTTCTTTACCCCATAAGAGTGATCCTTCCCTTTACAAACTGTTCATGGATGTGGATTCCTGGGAATTGAGAAGGACCTGCATTAAGTTTTGTGTGTGTGGTGTGTCAAGTTCCCTTGTCATTCAGAATCAACTTCTATGACTATGTGTGCTGTGCTTTGACTAGTATACCTGTAGAGGCCAAGGACTTTGGTAGTGTTTTAAGTCCTCCTCCATGTGAATGTAACCTCATCTCATCTCAAGGGCTTGGTATCTCCAGGTAGAAAGTGGAACAAATATGGTGTATATGTTTACATCTATACCTTTTCAACTTCTGGGAAAACCTGAGATAAAGGGATCATTTCTCAGCCTCTCCTTTGTAGAGGAACATGCAAATAGGTTTTGTCTTGGGCTTAGGCAGGGACGAAGACAGCCATATGGTATGATATGAGCAACTCAGAAATGATTCCCTCAACCTAGATATATCCTTGTTGGTTGGTCCCCAACGTCACAGATTTTTGCCTTGGGTCTCAATTCCTTTGCAAATGCCCTATAAAGGCAAACGTACTAAGCTGCTGTCTTTCAATAATTCATAGTAGCTCTCATTAATAAAATGCTTTGGATCATTTCCAAATGTCATCCAGATGAGCAGAATTTTGTTGAGGGAATTGGCAAATAAAAGGATGTAGAACACAGAGTGCAGGGAGGGTTGGGCTGGGTAGGACAAGGCAAAACAGGGGGAGTTAGGTGACCATTATGGTATTGGACACCTGCAAGTCAGAGAAAGAGGAAACAGTGTCCGTGGAACTTTTGCCCATATTGCAAATTTGCCTAGAGACAGCTTGCATATGGGTGTAAACAAAATGCTGCTCCCTTATTAGTGGGAGCTGAAAACTCAAAACCAAGCTTTCTTTCCTATTGTCACATGGCTCTACCTGGAGACTAATGATGGGCTGTGAATAGACTGGCATCAAACTCTGTGAAAAAGAGAATTTGAGGTTTGGTACCACCTGAGAATCTTAATTTTGTTACATCTCCTTCTATCATACTTAGGAGAGTTTTTGCGAGTGAATTATCTTCCTTGTCTTCTAGAAGCAGATTGCTACATCTGTACATCCAGATTGGGACCATCCTGTGACTGTGCATGTGAGGGTGCTTAAATGCTGTTGAACAGGATACCACTTTGGCCAAGTGACTACAAATTTTGTGTTATGTTTTCTCCTCTATTTACTATCCTGCTGCTGGGATAATGAGAGCAAGAGGATTGTGTTTGTGGAGGGGGATCTATTGAAACTGCCTTGAAAGAACTCTGTTGTAACTATCAGGAAGAGACAGACTGGGATGAGGTAAAAGGTGACTGACTTTCAAAGGACTCAAACATGTTCCATACTGAAACCACACAGACATTAGGCAAGAAGCAGGCAGGGATGAAACTAGATTACACTTCTGAAAAAAACAAACAAAAAACAAGAAACTGGCATTATCCCAAGGCATATTTTTTATTTTTATTATTTTATTCTATTCTGTTCTCTTTTTGGATTCATAGAATGCTAAAGTGGGAATGAGTTAACCAGTCCTTCACCTTGTAGAAGAAGTAGTGTCGGGCCCAGAGAGGTTAACTGCTTCTCCTGAAGTCATGTAATTAGGATTTTGCCAAGAGTATGTGTATCTCCACCTGTCACTTTAGTTTTTATCATTTATTACATATTATCCCAGGAAGAGGCGATGTCCTTTTGGGAAACTCACTGGAAGAAAGAGAAGCATATTAAATTTTTAAATCTTGAAATTCTCCTGCAATAATCATTATGACCCATATTTTTGAGAGTTAGGAGGCTCAGAGGTAATTTTCGCTTGCATATTTTGCAGGAGAAAATTCTTCATAATGTCCTCCAAGAATAAGGTACTATTAAGTTCATTACACTTTTTACTTTACATAAGCAAATCATGAAGTGTTGAGTTAGAAATTACAGCTCCCTTGCAACAGCTTTTAAATTTTTAGGCTGGAGGAACTACAGAATAAAAAAAAAAAAAAAGAAAAAGAAAAAAGAAAAAACAACTTATAGTCCAGATATTGTAAAAAGCTCCTACTGAGGGAATTGAGTTTGTGGTTCTTAATCACAATTTCAGAATTTGTTGAGAGAGGTTTGAGGGTTTGAGTGTGTGTGTGTGTGTGTGTGTGTGTGTGTGTGTGTTTGTGTGTATTAGAGCTCATGCACTCACATGTGTGTGCCCTGGTACCACTGAAATACATTCTTTGATGTTGCTGATATATATATATATATATATATAACTTTAAAAATTATCCTTTTTAGCAAGAAAGTAACAGGTAAGTAGAACTGAAATGGAAAATATGTTCAGGGGTGGGGGGCAGGGTGTGAAGCCCAGAAAGGCAAGTGATGACAGGTTTCCTTCACCCACTGGCATGAATCAAGTAGTCACATATTCATGGCCAATAGGATCGCCTCTCTGATGACAATAGAAATCACCCCAGAAATCAAGGTTTACTTAAAACTCTTTAGCCCTCTTCAGGATGCTTTTTGATCAGAAAAAGTCAGCAGTTCATACTGTGCTTTTTTATTTGCAGAATGCATTACTTGACTGCATGTATAGCTGTTTGACACTTGTAGCTGGGATAGCATTTTTTTTTCCAGCTAACAGTTCAATAGCAAACATTTTCCTTTAATTTGGGGAACAGTACTTTTTGCTTTTAGGCACAGATGAGAATAACAGTTCCTCCAGTGAATTTCCTTGGTACATTCTTTCTTTCCTACTCCACCACGGACACAAAACATGAGCTATACTAGATCCTGGCTTCTGAGAGCAGGACAGTTTGATAGATGCATGGGCAGAAATGGATTTATGGAAATACCACATTGCATCCTTTGACCTCTTAACAATTTGCATCCAAATGGTTATCAGGCCCTTCCATTGTATCTATAACTAAGTGGATCCAGCAGCATCATTGAAAACCTGCTATGGGAACATGCTGGAGAATTTCTGTTTCTCCCTCTCAATCTATTATTCTTCATCCTTCCCTACCCGGCTATGCACCTCATGGACCTAGGTGGAAGGCTCCCTTGCTTCTGGCATCTTGGTAGAGTGTGTCCAGGGGAGAATCTAGCAGGAGATCAGAGGTGGAGGTATTTGTTCACCTGCTCTCTCCCTGCCTCTTCATGGACTGAAGTGGCTGGACTTCTCTATCTCAGATTGTAGCTTTGGTTGGGCAACCCTTTCTCACACTCCAGTTACAGTTACAACCACCGCCTCTCTGTGTTCTATCACCTTCTCTGTCCCCATACCTCTTCAGGCTTCTTCATGAGAATGGCTTTTGGATGTTGCCAGTCCATTTCTAGTTGGCTTTCCATAGCCCTGACAATATTTATTACATCTTTCTCGTCTTTAAATGATTTGAGCATGCCACCTCTGACTGACACAGCAAGTGCTGTGGAAGCTGACATAATAAGCAAGAAAAGTAAAATAACTCAACATAGAGATAAACAGTGTGGTGCTATAGGAACAGGAGGGAGCTGAGATCACTCTGGGAGGATGTGGGAAATGCCATGAAGGAACTGATGTTAGAGTCATGCCTTGAGGTAATGGAAGGAATTTAGTCATTGAAGAATGGAAGAGTAAGGAAGGAAGGGGAATCCCAAGGACATTGTCCTATACCTCTGGTGACAACCCCTGTCATTATTTATTTTTTTTCTCTCAGGGAAAACTTTCCAAATATCAAATTTAAATCTGTGCTGCTTTATCTGCAGTTATTTCCTCCCCTGTGTAAGGACTAAAAATAATTCTAAAGAAGGGATTAGAAAACTCTTACTATAAAGGTCCAGAGAGTAAATACTTAGGTTTTACAGGCCAGACAAATAGCTGCAACTACCCAATGCTTGTTTAGGCAGAGAAACCACCATCAACAGTACTTGAGCAAATGGGTGTGGCAGTGTTCCAGTAAAACTTTATTTATAAGGATGGGAAATTGGCAGGATTTTCAAGGATATCTGCATGCATAAGAAAAATTAAATATTTGAAAGTCTTGGTTCACCTGTCCTGTCCTGTGTTCACCATCAGTGGACACAATCTGCTGAGGCAGGCAGAAGGGTAGGATCAGGTTAGTATGCAAAGGAGCAGATGCCAAGTGGCAAGAAGCAGGGCACTCGGAAAATATTTCATAAAATACATTCAAAATCTTTAGAGAATATTGACAGGGTATGTTCAAACTCAGACTTTTTCTAAATGCAAAATAGGGATGTTGTTAGTGTTGCTCACTGCAGCCAGGGGACTCTAATTATAATTCTTGTCACTTAATGATATGGGAGGTTCTGGGGATATGTTGGGTGGTTTCATCATTGTGTGAACCTCATAGAGTACCTACGCCAACTGAGATGATGCAGGCCCATCTTCGGATGTGATCACTTGATACAATTAAGAAATGCAGTGAACATGGCACTTATGAGGCTGCTGCTGACGTAATCCAGAATACTGGTTTATGTTTTATTAGAAGAAGTGCACTCTAAAATAAGGACAAAAATATTCAATAGTAAATGCAAAACCCATAATAGTCATTAATTATTGCTTCCAAGTATTATGTGTTATGAATAATTTTATGTACAATCCTTTTAAAAATATGATTGGCAGCATAGTAGGTTTATTCACACCAGCATCACTGTACACATATGAATATTGTGTTGCATGTGACATTAGAATGACTCTGATGTCACTAGGTGCTAAGAATTTTTTTCAGCTCCATTAAAACCTTAGGGGATGATGGTGGCATATCAGTCCATCACTGATCAAACACATCACATCATTATGTATTACATGACTTTACTAAGAACAAAAATCTCCATTTTGCAATGCTTTCAGGCATGACTGAAGTTCTCTTGACTTTCAAGGTGCCCCGTAGGACTTCCCCTCACTGAGGGGATGCTGTGTAGGGCTCAAAACCCCTGGCTTCTAATGAAAGTTCCTACCCACTCCAGTTGGAATTCCCTTGACCACTTCTACCGATGAAAGAATATAAGAACTGTTTACTCAGTGCCTCTGCCATTTGGAAAATGCCAACTTGTCCTTGAGGAAGCTTGACCTTTCTTCTCTGACATCAAGATTGCTTTGAGATTTCCCAAATGGGCATTGAGTGGGGGAGGTTCAGAGAAGAAGTGAGTGGGAGATTTTTATTCACCCAATTGCTTTATGCCCCTAGTAGAACTATTTTCTGAGCTATCTCCTAGATATACTAGGAAGACATTGACCATGGCCTGGAGCCAACTGTTGAAAGGTATGGTGATGGATGAGGATTTGGCTGAGGACATTTTCAGGAAAAAGCAACAAGTGGAGAATAGTCCAGGTTTGGCCTAGGCAAGTAACCTTCTGGTGGGTCTGAAAAATGCTGGAGGAGTGCTCTAACCACCTGCCCCTCAGCAGTGCAGAGTCTCTGGGAGATGTGGATGGATGTGGGTTCAGATGGTTTGGAGAAGTTGGGGGAGCCTGGGCCAAGAGGGTACTGTCCATTAAAGCTAGTTGCTTGGAGTCTTGAAGAAGCTCTCAATGATTAGGGGGGATCAGAACCCAAGAAAGACAGTGCTGGAGCAAGATTGGAGATTTGCAGCAATATGGGTGCTAAGGACAATCTAAGTGGAAGACAAGATGAAGGACAGAAGAACAAGAGGTCCAAACAGAAGGCATAGGACATGTCTGCAGTAGGGGCTGATGGAGTCTCATGTCAAAGCCACTTTAGCAGACAGCTCTACATGCCCAATTGGTGAATCATGCATTGAGTGTAGATCAGAATGTCCTCACTCCCTCAGTAATAGTAGCTGAAATTTATTTATTGAGGATTAATATGTGCCAGACACTTTCCTTAATGCTTTGTTTGACAAGTTAAAAAAATTACAGTGACCCTTTAAAGTAAGAACTCCCTATTTTACAGATAAGAAATCTGCAGTTTAGCAAGTTACTCAATTTCTGAAGGCCATTGAACTGGTGAGTGATAGGAATTCACCTTGGATCTGGCTACCTCTAGGTTATGTTCTGCACAGCTTTACATGAGCTCCTCCATGGTGCTTCCCAACTTTAAAGAACCCTAGCTGCTACAACAGGGTTTAGAGATTTCCATGGCTATTAGCATATCTGCTCAACCTGTGTCTGCTGATAAGGGGGGCAGGCTTTATTTCAGCAAAACAATTGCTAATGGTGGGTAGTTACAGGGATAAGAGAAGGAAAAGAAATGTAAGTGTTCACACATGGAGGTAGGCATGCTTTCTGATCTAGTGATTTTTCTGAATAACCAGGTCTTTGATCCAACTATAGAAAATATGTTTTTACCTGGTAAGGACTAAATGTGATATGTACACGTACAAGGTGGAATTATGGATAAGATTGGGAGCAGTGTGAGGAAAAGCTGGAAAGTGATGGGCCACATTCAATATGTAGCTGTCTCCATGATGCAACAGGGTTTCTATCTTGAGTGATGATCCAGTCAAATGACGGCATAATCTTTAGACTGGGCAGCTGACTGATGGAGGTAGGTGGAGAACTAACAGAATTTCCCATAAGCGATTGTGTGCCCACCACTTGTAATTTGTGCTGCCTCCTCTGATGTTGCCCAAAGGAGGATCTGCCTTCTCTGTAGTTTATGCTCACTCTGAATAACGTTTCCTTCCTTCTCTCCTTCTTCTTATCATTGATAATAAGACAGACTGACACAGTAACCACAACTTCCAAAGTTCTCATGAAAATGTCCTTTTCCGAGCTGGTCTTTGACACTGGGCTTATCCCATTATGACATGCAGAGTTTTGTAAACCTGGATACTATTGACATTTTGGACTTCAAATTCTTTGTCATGAGGTTGTCTTTGCACTGTAGAATGTGTAGCAGGAAACCCAGTCTCTACCTGTTTGATGCCAGTCACATTCCTGCTTCAGTTATGACAACTCAAACTGTCTCCAGATCTGGCCACGTAAACCCTGGAGACAAATCACATAACTTATCTGTAAGCTTCACAAAGACATGGGCCATGTCTTATTTATGTCTGTATCCCAAAAGTCTGACCCATAGAAAATGCTCAGTGAAATGAACAAGTGAATGAACTTGCCAGTGAGTAGTTGTTCATGAGCTAAGTTCCTCTTAGTAGGGAATCCTGGACATGGGATAAGGGGGACCTACATGGAGAGGCACTGAGTGCTGTTTGTGAAGGTTGGAGAAGGGAGATGTTGCCTGTTGCATTGCTTTTCAGTTTTGCCCAAAGATCATTCTAGTGTGTGTGTAATGCTTTGAGTTTTACATAAGAGACTCTTAACATAATGTCCTTGGCCATCTTGAGTCCCAGGGTGCTTGATGAGGGAAATTTATAAAAGACTCCTAGGGTTTTGAGTTCTCCAAAATATTTTCTATTATTTCATGCTGGGTTCATTTGTGTATTTTGGGGGAGATCCAAGTTGTAGCTATTTTCAGATTTTCAGGGATATCTGTGACCCAAGAATGATTTGGTGACCTCACCTGCCTTTTGTGTTTCCTATAGCACCCACCCTTTGCACCTGCCCACAGAGTCACATTTTTTGCTGTGGTCATGGATCAGGAACTCTGGTAGTCCCAGCCTCTGTCACCTCTACTCAGCTGAAGCAGTGTGTGTTGTCTGCCACCATCAGATGTGGTTCTGTACACCCTTGGGGTATCTGTGATCAGTTTTGGGGAGATCAGTAAACCAAACTAAGAACTGGACACATTTTGAGAGCCATTTGCAAATGCTATGTTATTGACAGATGAGGAAATGATGTTGCTTCTATATTACAAATAAGTACAAATGAGCAGAGATATTTACTTGGCATGTTCCATGCTTTCTTAGGATTCTGAGATCTGCTTATCATTCTCTTGGTGTCTCATCATCTTTCAATAATGGGAATCATCAGATCATATGAGTTTCCATGGCAACTGAGTTTTCTGCATCATCTTTTGGCAGTCCAGGATTGTTTCCATGGCAGACTGTCTAGTGCTTTGTCCATAACACCAGGTAGAGCTTTCATCGATCTTAGAAGCTGGTCTTCAAACTAATAGGCTTCTGGGTGTTCTTTCTATGTGCCTATTTTCCTTCCTCAAGTTTCTCATCAATCAGCACAGGAATTGAGCACCTAGAGGGTTAGAAACTCTGTGAAATGAGTGCTAAGAAATGCAAAGCATGGTTTTGGCTTTACAAAGCTCTAAAAAAAACTAGTTGCATATACATGAATCATACAAATATCGGGAGCATACAGTGATGCAAACAAACAAACAAAAAAACTGAGAGAATTTAGAAAGAGTAAGTTTCCCTTCTGGCAGTATTGATAGGGAGGGCTTACCCTGGGGAGGAGGACACTGCCATATCTCCCTTTAGAATATTAGTCCAAATTTAATCTATGATGTGCCCAAGTTCCCTGTAGCAAAAATTTATTGAGAAAACCAGGTGCCTGGCTTATACTTGAGAAATTGCCAAGACCCTCAGCAAGCTCCACTATAATCCTGAGTTATCATCCCAGCTTTGCTTTTGTCCCCTCCAGCTACCCCTCTCCACTCTTCTGTTAGCATTCTCTTACCCATACATCCTGCAACAAGGCACAAGACATCACACAGCTAAATCATTTTGATTTTCTCTCCCCCTATTCATTCATCAGTATGAGTTGTACTAACTGTATATACATAAGCTGTATTTCTGCAGCCTAACCATCCTGCACAAATTTACCACCCTGGACTGTAGTTGGTTATTATCAATTAATATTTATTAAACATCCACAGGGGTCATGGCCATGAGTGAGGCAGCATTTTTCATTACTTCATGTTGCTCTACCTTGGCTTGGCCGAGACAATATTTATGATCTTTCTCCTGTCTTTTTCAGCACCCTCATCTCCATCCTAATTTCAATTAATATTTCAAGAGCAAGTCCAGGAGCCATTGTATTAGAACTGCTTCCCTTAACACCAGATGCACAGCCTTGGCTCTGTCCCTTTTGTCTACCGATTTCGCAGTTCTCTTCTAATGTGGAATCCCATATGTCTGAGATACTCTCTATAAGCACCAACAGCATTTTCTTCTGGTTCCTCTACATTCCATGCAGTTCCAGATGTTTCCTCCTCATAAATTTCAGTTCCCTAACTAGGCTTAATTGATCATAATTGTCCATTTCTGAAGATGCCTCTGAGGTTTGCTTGCCTTCTGTCTTCAGCACCTTTTTGGGTCTTAGTTTTAATCAGTTGTCTTCAGCTTGATAGATTTCCTAATACAGTTAATTCATTGACTGCTCTCATACACGTGGATATATTGAGGGAAATAAAATCATTTTGTCTGGTAAATTCTGGGATCCGTCTCTCAGAGCCAGCAGAGAAGTGGAATCAGGGACTGTTAGACACTTTGCAAGGAGGAGGTATTGTCAAGAACCTGCCATCTTTGGAGATGGAATAGCCATGGGGGCTGGCAGGAGTCCAGCATGGGTGGGCACAGTGCTGAGAGCAAGTCCTTACAGGTACCAGCTAGATAGACTGGAATGAAACTAGTTTTGTTATCCTCTCAATGGGTGAAATTCTAGCTAACTTTCTGGGCAAGAGAGGGAGCAATTTGAAATCCCTTAGGGGTAATCTGGAGCTATTTGGAAAACTTTTGGGTAAAATTTGATAGGCCCTTGAGACAGAATATCTGTCCTAATTCCTGATTGATGAGGTATAGCAACAAGTGACAGAGAGAGGATGGGGGAAACAGGTGTAAAGTTAATACATTTTTTATTCTCTTAGGAGGAACTGAATGACTTTCCAAAGTTTTGTCTATAAAGATCATAGATCAACAATATTGATTCTTTACTAGCTATATCAGTTGAAGTCCTGGAAGAAAACAGATGGAACACTTAAACCAGATAATGAGGAGCAGTGAATAAAGGGTCTCTTTACAAAGGGGTGGCAGGATGTAGGGGACTTAAGACAATAGTGCAGTGCCTTGGGGCTAGAAAGCAGTGAGTTATTATCCCTAAATCTAGGAGGTGCCTATAGTACCATGTGATTGTAAGGTGACAGTCACTTGGCAGGAAATGCTTCCTTAGGTGGGAGAGTTATGGCCAACAGTGTTCCCAGCAGCAGAGAATCAGGACAAGTTCACTCCATCCTCTCCTCCCATGCTTTGGTCCCCTGCAGGTGCCTCCATTGACAGAGACCAGTTGGGAACTAGAGACAAAGGGGCCCATGCAGTGCCCTGGAGCAGGATGGAGAAGGGTGGACGTAGATTTGGAAGGATCAAAGAACATAAACATTTGTCCTGTACATAATATATACAATTACCTCTGTTCTCACAATTCTGTACTGAGAAAACATAAACCTTAATCAGATTAGTCCATGTTTAATATATTATTTGAAGTAAGATTCTATGCCTTGTTTTTCAGTCCATTCCCTTGGTTTGTCCCAGACAATATGATGTGACACCTTCAGAACACAAGTTCCACACACCTAGTTAGTTACATGGTCTTCTCTTCAAGGATAAAAAGTTTGCCACGGGGCTATGTACCTCTTGTGTGATGTGGGGCTGTGAGGAGGGTGATTTAGAGGGTTGTTCACTTTGTTAGAATTCTAAATCCTTAGGCAGAACCTGAACTGAACTCTTGTGTAGATTAGCTTCTTCAACTCCCCAAACTTCTTTGTCCTTGGAAATGGGGTTGCCATGAGGGTTAAGTGAGATGAAGATCAAGGAACTGTTCTGAGGCTGTAGGACCCTATGAAAATGAAAGATGTTGAAATATCATGGGAATGGTACAAGTCCTATCTGGGTGGGTTTTATTTCATCATAACTAAGCAGCAACATCAACCTCAAGAAGGAAATTGTACTAAGTGTTTAACTGTTCAAAACACTCATTTTAAGGGGTATAATGGAACTGGATATCTTGTAATTTAGTAGAAAGAGTGTAGGTTGGCTGGAGAATCAGCCTGTATTGGATGTGAATCCCAACCTGCTATGTACTCCTGTGCGAGCTCGGTCATGTTACCTACCATCTCTGAACCTCTGTTCTTATCCATAATCAGGGGTGATAGTCTCTTACTCAAAGAGTTGTTGGGAGAATTAAGGGAAAGAAGTCTTTTAACACAAATAGAGGATGCAGCACAGTGCTTGGTGTGCAGTCTTCTCTGCCCCAAAAATATGCAGAGCTGGCTCACGTGGCCTCTCCAGATGGCAGTTTTCTTTGTCTGCATGTGGAACAAGGCATTCAGAAAACTTCTTGGAAAATGGATTGATTTACGTACATACATATATGGTGTTAAAACAATAACATATCAGTGATGTTATCAGTCAGCCATGTTCACCTGGGTATTTACTATAGGTTGTGTCTGACCAAGCCTGGGATTCCTTTCTTCTTAGTCCAATTGCTCAGTAGTGCCCCATTAATGAACTGTACACCTTCATATGTGGAGCATTATATTTTTTCTGGCACTTTTGGCCTTCTGCCCCACCCCTGAAACCCAGCCAATGTCTATTTATAACAGGTAATTTTATTCCAAAGGCTTCCAGAAGTGCCCATAGTCTTCCAAGCAAATGTACAATGACTCCCTATGACAAGATCCTGCTGGGTCTTTCTGCCCCAGGCCCTGTGGAATGGGGTTGAGGGACAGGGCTGTGTAGCCCTCCTTTGTTCGCTTATTCCTCCAGATGCTTTGAGCTCTGCCAACTCAAAGCAGTGGGAGATGGGTTTGGGGGAAGGCACTGGGGAACATTTCCCATCTTACTCCCTCCCTTTACTTCGATGGGGGAAAGACTTGGAGGGGTCGAAGTGGAAAAATTTTTCCACTACATAAAGAGAAGGAAAGAGGAAACAGGGTCCCAGTGGCCTCCTGCCAGGCCCCAGGAATGCGCCAACCCTGGGAATTGGCCCATTGCCAGCCTCCTCAGAGGCTGCTGACTTGGGAAAACTGGCTCTCTGGCTGCTGCCAAGAATGCAGACAATGGGCTTTTGGACAGTTCAGCTTTTGAAAGTTTGGCTTTTGTTTTATTATTACCAAAGGTAACATTTATTGGGCACCTATGTATGCATGCCAGAAGATAAAATGCATGATTGGAAATCAGCGTAACTTAAACCAGGCAGAAGCACCAGGGCCCTTGTATAGTATTTATAGCCCACATCTAATTAGAGCCTAATCCTTTGCTCAGGTACATTGCTACCATAGACACAAGTACTGAACAGCACTTGATTCTAGAACTGAAGTCAGTTTTCAAGTGCTAAGCTGAACTATACTATGTCATGTGGAAGGACTGACATTAAGTGAAATCAGCTTATTTAATTGTCATTTGGTTGAGAAAAGACTTTGAATGAATGAGATGCAGAACAGGTGTGTTTTGATGGAGTGAAAGAAACCAAGGCCCAGCATTTGGTTCAGGAGAGAGTAGTCTTGGCCTACATGGACAAACTGTCCTAGGTGTGATGAAAATATTATAGAACACGTGAATGACCTTACAGTATTCCACTGACTCCTTTCTTGTTTAAATAAGCAGTATTAATAATAATAATAATAATAACAACTAATTTTAGAGTAGGATGCTAGGCTTAGATATTTAATTGTACTGACTCACTTCGTTTTCACAACAACTCTTATATAAGGAGGTGACATGATATTCCATTGTACTGATAAAGAAACCATGGCTCAAAAATTAAATAACTTGTCTCAGGGGTATGTGGCTAGTAAACACCAATGTCTGTCTTCCCAAAAATCTCAGGGTGCTGATACCTGTACTATGCACACATCCCTTCAGCCTTTTCAAAGCTGAGAAGAGGTTCCTGAGTTTCCTGTCTTCCCTTTCCTGTGATGTGTTAGTTACTCCCAGGAGCCCATCTTCAATAAGGTTCAGAGCCATATTTCAATGGTCATTTTCAATGACTCTTCTCAAAGTAGGTCCCCTCTGCTTGGAGCTGTTGACTCAAGTAGCAGCCTACTCTCCCTTCCTCTGTACTGTGAGGAGATCCCATGAGAGGACAAGTAGGCAGAGTCCCTGAGGACATTCCAGGAAGAGGTTCAGGCCTTCACTCCTTTCCAGTCGAGACTCCCACACCTCATTTTGAGAAATAAGGTGTGGGATTTGTGAATCCAGATGTGCACAAAATATACATCAGGGGTTGCTTTTTTTCTCTTTCCAGAAAAATGCTTCACATAACAAAAGACTCACCAAAAGACTTCTCTAATAGCTTTAATGCATTTTAAATTGTATTTAATTTTCAAAAATTCAATTTGCACTAGTAGTTTCCTATGGAGCTAAACCTCTAACATCAGATCCTTTTTTCTCTGTGATGGAAAACTGATCACAGATGGTATTTTGGGTTTAAGCACTTTCCCTGAGAACCCTGTTGGGCCTGGAGAGTCTGTCATTGTGCAGAGAAGTTTTCATTCAAGGGAAGAGGAGGAGAATCACAGCTAGGGCTCCCAGGCCTCAGATGCTCACTGAGAGTGTGTCACTTCCTTCACTCTTAACCGTTCTGATGGGGCTGATTGACAGATAAAGGTGGGGTAGTACGATACAGTTAATCCACAGTAACTCAGACCTCTTCATAACCCTTCTGCGTGTCTGCACAGGACTTTTCTGACATGTAGTTCTATAAAAGGTTTTCCCTACTTGCAAATTATATCCATCAAACATTTATTTTTACATGTACTGTGGAACCCAACCCTCTGAATAAAGGAAAGGGAAAGCAGAAAGGGAAGAAATTAACTTAGCTGTATATCATGAAACAGTGGAGGTGTGCCAGGCACCTAGATCCATTATATATATTTTCTTTAATCCTCTTCTCAACAAAAATTTATTTCACTCTATTCTTTTTATAATTTTGTGTTGAACAGACAGGTGATGTCTTTCTTTCATGGAGCTTATATTCAAACAATTTTCCCACCAAGCTGTGAAGCACGTACCAAGATTCCCATTTTAAAGATGTAGAAACTGAGGCTCAGAAATATTCAATGACTTGTTCCAAATCACACAATGATAAGTTGGCACTAAGGTTTATATCTGATTGTAAGCCTATTTCTTTTTTTTTCATATCCTGTATTATTGTATTATTTATAACATTCAGTTAAGGATCTAGTGTCTCTGTCTTCTGTCTGTATCTCTCTCTCTGTTTGGAAATGATGAAAGTGCTTGTTTTAAGTGAGGAATTGGCTAGGATGAGTCTTAGTATAATATGAGCAGGAAGATAGCTTGTCTGTTTTCCTATGTGGTTACCAGATCCCAATGGAAAATTGGCAAATTAATTAGTGAATATAAACTGAGTGTTCAAAGTCCTCTGCCCACAGAGAATCCAGTGAAAGGTTGCCACCCCTGTGGATAAGCACGAGGCTGCAAGACAACTTTAGAAGGGAAAATGAAACCAACTTATGGAAAATAGGTACAGCTCTTAGCATCATAAAATAGGACCCAGCTCTACCTGTGACTAGCTGTGTGTGCACTTCAAATTATCTAACCTTTTATGGCCTTCTGTTTTCTCCTGGACTTGTACAAGGATCATGTAATGTGACATGAGATCATATATATACATATATATACACACACATGTATATGTATATATATACATACATATATATGTATATGTATATATATATACATATATATGTATATATATATACTAGTTTGAGAGAATTCTGCTCAAGAACAATGAGAACTGTGATAAGTCAAGAAGCAGAGTGGAGAAGAGGTGGGTAATTTTTTCACAGTACTATCCCTGAAGCACGGGAGAAGGGAGCATGCAAAGATTGTCCTTGAAAGACTATGCACAGCAAACACTATAATCAGGCAAAAACTAAGCACTGTTGATGATAGGACTGGATTTGTTCCTTTTACACATCTCTTTGGCCTCCAAGTAAAGCTTTTGTCTAGTGAGTACCTCATGTGGTCACACACATTCTTGAGGTGGCCCACCCCAAATGGACTTCTCTCCACTCCCACGTGCCCAGACAGCAAACTTACCTTGTGTGATATAAAATCATACAGATATCTGTGATCGTGCCTATGTGGAAAAGGGACCATCTTCCATCCAGGACCCCACCTTGCCTCATGTAAAACCTCTATATTATCCAGGCATACATGGAAGCTTACCATTCATTCATCATTTGTCAAATTGTCTTTGAGCATCTTATGTCCAAGTCACTGTGGTCCTATTAAAATCCTATTAAAATCTTTTCCAAATATTGTTTTGCTCTAAAAATATAGAATTTTCCCTTGAAATTTCTACAATGATTCATTTAGAGCTCTGGTAAGTGTACCTATGGTGGGTGCCACAGGCTCAAAGCAGAGGCTGTAAGGGCCAAATGCAGGAGTTCCTGAATTGACCTTGTGTGAATATCAAGAGTTTAATGTGGATGCGGACACGAAGAGAAAAGTGAATGGAAGACTGACTGGGTCTTGGAACTAGAATCACTTTCTAGGGACAGTCAGTGACTCGTTGGCCCAAAAGAAGAAGAAAGAGAAATGATGAAACAGCATGACTAAGCACTCACACACACACATACAATGTGGAGGGCTGCCGTTTATGGCATGGATCTACTGTCCTCTCTGCATTCAAAGCCCCTCAGAAATCAGCCCAGAATGAGAAAGGACCCATAACCATGGTGACTGAATGGATAAGAGTAAGCAAGGGTACTTACTCTTATAGTAGCATATCATTCCCCAAGTAATGCGTTTGCAGCCCATTTCTAAAACTGGATAAACCGAGTACACATGAGAGGGATGTGTATAAACCAGAGGAAGATATGTGCAAACAGACCCGAACCCTCATGGAGTTCTGAAATATTGGAGAAACCCAGGGCTGGACATTACAGCAGTTGTCACTAAAAGCACAAGCCAGGGTGGTGAATGGGCATAAAAAATCCAGGCACCTCAATGTTCCCATGAAGCAAAGACAGCATGTTGAATATCTTATGTTAATTCCACCTCCCAATTGAATTTTATGGTTAGTGTTTCATCATTGGATATTCCCAGGAGGATTAGAAAATGGTAAGGTGCCATGTGATGCTATTTCTTGAGACTAATTATCTGAGAGAATTCCTGGAAAATTGAGTAGAGTAGGGTTTCTCACTTGAGTGAGATTCACCATCATCCATGACAATGTACACATTGATCCCTTAGAAAAGTTAATAGCCTAGCCATTATTAATATTAACCAGTTAGATCTGAGCAACGGGACTAATCAAGTCAAGATTTCTGTGTCTATATTCTCTGTTCACACACCTAACTTATTGATTAAATAAATTAATAAGCACAACTTTAGTTCTGAGTATATTACTAAACTATGTTATCTCTATTCATATTTTATAAATGTACAAAAATTACTAAAGTTAAATTTGATGTGATCTTGTTTAAAAACTTGTCTGTGTGATGTAAGTTCTAATAATTCTTTTTAGGTGAGATTTGCAAGGAAATCATTTTTATATCTTGGTTACTAAACTTCCTTAGATTGATTCAATAGGATTTATTTAATAACTCACTGTCATAGTTCTTCTTGGTGGATTCATTGTAATCCTTGGTTTATACATCTGTCAACTTACTTAGATGATGAGCTTTTATAGGACAAGATATTTGTAGTCATCCTACCTATGTCCCCGGTGTATGATACGATGCCCAGCACATGGTAGGACTCAGTAAATAGTTAAGGAATGAATGTCTGTGTCTGTGGGCTCCATTCTTCTGCTCTCAGCTCTGTCGCTAACTGCCTGAGTCACTCAGGACAAGTCTCACTTCTCTTCTGAACTTCAGCTTTACCTTTTTTGTCTGTGTGATCAGAGAAAGGGAAATCTGTCAAGCTGCTTGTACCTCAATGATTCTGTGATATTGAACACCTAGCACAAGATGAGGTACTGCAGGGAAAAATCAAAGAAGGAAAATGCAAGGTTCCAACCATCACAGTGTTTCCAGCAAAGCTCTAGAGAAGGGTTTTCAATGACTGATAAAGCATGGTGTCCCTCCTGCTCTGTGTTGCACTTAAGTAAGGAAAAATGGTAAATACATCTGAGGATCTAAGTGTAGACATCAGGGACCAGGGAAAAGACAGCTATTATAGGGAAAGAAATCTATGTCATCAATACAGCATCACCACAAGAAATATATTTATAAAATGACACTGAGAGCCGGGTGTGGTGGTGCACGCCTGTAATCCCAGCACCTGGGAGGCTGAGGCAGGAGGATCTCAAGTTCAAAGCCAGCCTCAGCAACTTAGCGAGGCCCTTAGCAACTCAGTGAGACCCTGTCTCTAAATAAAATACAAAATAGGGCTGGGGATGTGGCTCAGTGGTGGAGTGCCCCTGGGTTCAATCCCCAGTACCAAAAACAAAACAAAACAAAAAAATGGCACAGAGAAAATTCATAATTAGATCATTTATTCTGTTACCTGAGAATGAATTATTTACTTAGGTTTGTCTAGCATGTGTCAAGATGAACATTTTTTTCCACGTCAGTTTGTAATCCTACTTTAATGTTTGGACTCCCCACTTTGCTGAAAGCCACCCTGTTACCTTACAATCAATTTAAGGATTCTGTTTTGCCGAGGGCACTATTGCCTCAATAGGACATGGCCATTCTGGTTGACATATGATGTTAGAGATAAATTCTTACTCTGTCTGGTTTATGGACCTCCCAGGTGCTTTGTCGCTCAGCAGTCTTGAGCTTTCCAAATTTCTGCTGCAGAAAGACACTTGTCAGCAGCGCAGTGTCTGCTGTGATGAGCATGCTTGAGTTGTAAGCTAGGTGAAGCTTTGTCAGTTACCATTCTGTGAACTTCAGAAGGGTTGAACAGAAGGCAAAACCTACTGAATGGGAGATTTTGAAGTAAACTATAGATTGTGTGACTGAATATTTTCTGAAAGACTGGAACATAAGGCTATTAAAATTCATATTGTAATTGAATTAACAGTTAATAGAACTTTCTCTCAGTCTGCTTGGCAGAAGAAATAAATCATTTGTAATTTGCATTTCTTTGCAGATCTAAAAGCAGACACCCAAGCTCTTTAAAGCAGCATTTCCTTTTCATAAGAGCTTAGGTTTTCCCTGCATGATGACTCAAATTTCAGATTGAATGATAAAATACACTCTAGGTACATTTCTAGGTAATCAAGCCCAAACTTGTGAATGTTTACAGTTGTTTGCTTTTCTAAATCCTTGTGAATTATTAGATAAACTATTTGGAAATATAGCTTTGGGTCACAAACAAGTTGGGAACCATTCATCTCTGAAAATTGAGGAATCAGAAAAATAAAAATACATGGGCTTTTGTGAGACTTTTCCTCCTTTGCATTGAGTCCTGGGTTGGTTTTTGTGGTGTGTCCTCTGTTGAGGTGGCAAAAAGACATGTCCACCTGGCATTGGTTCCATTTCATGACCCTTCAGAGATGTGTTTGAGAGATTCCATCTAACTGGTGCCTTTTCTGAACCCAAAGATGTTTGAGACAGGAAAACTTGGGTATTTCCCTTTGCCAATAATAGCAGTTTAACTTGCAAATAAGCTTTTCAAGCTGAATATTTATCTCACTTTCAGATAATAGAAAACTTCCTACTGAACAAACTATGGATCATTTTGCCAATTTGGCACTGGGTCTCAAATCAAAAGATAGCTTGTGAGTCTTTGGTATTAGCCCTTGTATGACTTTGACCACATCTGCCAAAGTGGTAAACTAAAAGATAAAGCAGTTGATACCTGGCAGCCCCAGTTCAGAATTACAATGTTACTGATAACTTCCAGTGAGTCTTACAGAACTGCCTGCTCCCTGTGCAGAGTAAACTATCTTGGCTTGGGAACCTGTATTATAACTCCCTGTTGTCAACCAGCAGTTCCTTGATTCAGGAGGTCCTAAACCTGACCTGGGCATGACTGCTCGATTTCTAAAAGCTCTGAGATATTCTTGGAGCCATAAAACAATTGAATCTCTAGAAATCAAGATAATCAAGGCTTGTGAGGTAATCATATCAAGCTGCCAGGTGCGAGTGCATGGCCTCTGGGAGAAAGAGGACAAACTCCTTTCCCTTCTCTACAGCTTGGCACAATTGAATGAAAGGCACATGGTGAAATTCACTCCTCTGTCTTTTACAGAATGTCTTTGCTGTAATTTTGCTTTCCTTTCCCTCACTCACCCTTTCTTTCCTTCCTTTTTTATTCCTTCCCCTCCTCTTACCTCTGGCCCCTCTATTCCTTCACTTACATATATTCTGCCTAACTGCATGTAAATGTAAATGTCCTAAAAGGGGTCCATGGATTCCTCAGGTCATGAACTCCCCCAGTCACATTCAGCACTTGGCTCACCTTGAAGTTGCAGCTCTTACCTTACCTTCCAAGTTCTGGAAACTGCCCCTCTGTCTCCAACATAGTAGTCACAGCTCTCAAGTGCTAAAAGCCTAATAAAATCACCACAAATGCTGGAGCATATGTTGCTTGTGGATGTCTTCCCCCCACCCACAAAAACCTAAATCACTAAAATCAAGCATGCAGTTTCAAAGTCTTAGTCGCTATGAGAAACTACAAGATCAGAGGAATGAAGGATTTTAACACTAGAAGGGGTCTTAGATATCTGAAGAGATATTCAACATAAGCACAGCTCTAGGGGCTGCATTTGCTCATTTTTAACATGCCTGTTTGTGGTACCTGAGGTTCTTTCTATCTCTCTGAGAACATAGAGAGAAAATGCCTTGTGGTTAGTTTTCTTTTATTTACCAATGATAAAGGCCGTATCTGAGTGTAGCTGGCTCTTCTTTGAACTTCTTGTTTGCCTTCTTTTCTTATGGTCACAGTTATATTTAAAATTTGAGAATGTTGAAATTGCCCAAAGAACCAACAAATCTTTTGGAGTTTTAAACAAACTTCCCCATGGTTCTCTGTGCTCTGCAACAGCAGACAGCAGATCTGCTGCCCTGGGAAGCAGCTCTTCCTGAAACAGGAAGTGCATCCTGCATGACCAGGTGGTTAGTGAGAAACCATGAATGGAGTGTCAAGGGAAGTCAGGGAAGCTGGGCCACCATTAGCACTGTTACATCCCAGTGTTCTTCCTCATGGGATGCTCTATGGCAAGGGATTTCAGTGTGAAACCCTATGTGAGAGCAGCTTATTCAGCCATTCATAGCTTGGCACACTGAACTCTCAGGCAGGAAGCCATAGCAACCAGTTTAATACCAATATTCCAGTCTCCTTGTAATTAGGGGAGTATTAAGAAAACAGAGCTTTTGCCTCATTCTGGCCAGAGCTCAAAATGATAGGCTATGTTGCAATGAGAATTTTTCTTTTCTTTTAAATTTTGACAGTTCTTTATTCTTGAATATAGATGAGACACTTCTGATATTTGGAAAATAAATGTGTTGCATCAAATTGTCAATGCTAATCTTTTAAAATTGGCAATTGCCTTAGCTCAGTTATATGCTCTATAACCCTGTCAATCTGTACAGTACTTGGTTTCCATGGGAATAAGCTTTGCACATCCATTCAGCCCAGAGAATGAATTAATTCAGGAGTTTGTGATTGCTTGACAATCAGTGCTGAGTAATTCTCTTGATAATTAGAAAGAAATATCATCTCTATTGCTTCATTAGAGAAACAATTCTCTGGTTTGTCTTTTATTTTTGTTTATTTTTGTTTTTTTCATTTTTTTAGATGCCCAGTCTACTTTTGGCAAGAAATTGTTCTTTGTGAATGTAGTTGGAATTTTTTTTAAATACAAAAATACTTGAAATAGGACCCTCTGTTTGTCTCATACCATGATCAAATTTTTCCAAATAGATACGGATTTTTCTAGTATAGCAATTATTCAATTAAAAATAAATCATAAATCATAACTCTTCTAGAAGACTCATTAAATCACCAATTACTGGCTTCATCCCCGGAGTTTTTGATTCAGCAAGCCATGAATTTGCATTTCTAGCAAGTTTCCAGGTGATGCTGGTGCTGGTGCTGAGGCTGCTGGGCAGGAACATCAGCGCACACCCACAGAACCAGACTCTTAGTCCTTGTCATGCTGCTGCAACAGGAAATAGGCCACAAAGCTCAGAGAGCACTCTTCAAGTAGATAACATGTTCTGAGCACTGTTGTAATTTTTTCAGATGTATTTTCTACTTTCCAGAGTATATGTGACTTAATGCAGACTCAAGAGGAGCAGGTAATTGGTCCTATAAATGGTTAAGGAACAAGAGATCAACATGAGCTGAAGGTCTCAAGAGTAGACTTGGGAAAACATTTTGGATTGGCACTGATCAAGAAGGATGGTAAAAATATAACTTTGAGCAGGTTCAGAACTTAACAAGTATCCCAGGCTTTGGTTCCAGAGATGCTCATGTGTTGCCTATGGTATTAACTGTTAGTCAGGTGACAGGTGTTAACACCTACTGTTTTTAGGGTGAACAAGTTTCCCCTTATTCTGCAAGACTCTTTTCCTGCAGTTGTCAGTCAGGGACTTGAAAGGGATTTGACAGGGCTGCTTGGTTAAGCAAGTAACGTCTGCTTGTCTGTAAATAATGTCATAAACCTGGCCTTGTTTGCTGATATCATCACCTCCAAAAGAATTTTGACTGATGTATTTGAGTAAAATAGCTAGTGAAAAGAAACATTTTGTAGTCTTGAATACTGTCAGATTTTGTGCACATTTCTGGCTTGAATGAACTTCTGAATAAACACATGATCTGTCAAAGCAAGTGTACTATTTAATTTAATTTAGATCTTGAGACATTATGACATTATATGAGGTAGGCATAAAATTTTTCCTGAGTAACCAGCAAGGAAATGTTTTACTGTTTGTGTATTTTAAATATCATACTTGGCTGGTATTTCCACACAAATATACTGTTTACACAACCCACATGAGTTAGCAAGTTTATTCCTAGGTGTGACTAATTAAGTCTCCACCACTCCCCTTCCACTGCCATGTATTTGGATCCAATCCTTCTATACCATCTTGCCCTTCAATAGCTTGGAACTCTTTCAATGCCCAAGTAGCTACTACCTTTCAGAAACTGGCTGCTATGAAATAACAGTTGCAGTAGCTGAAGGTGCTGCTCTGTTGTTGGACTTTACAAAACTTGGATGACTCCAGCCCAACTATTTTTGCAGGTAAAGGTCACTTATCAGCTCATTTGGAATGTGTAATCTCTGCAGTCTCTGTGTCAGCTGCACTAAAAGTTGGGGTGTTTCTTACTAAGGCACTGGATTTTCCTATACCATGAAAGTCAATCCAGATCTCCTCTTAGAATCACATGTAGAATGGAAAATGGATTGAAGGGCTGCATGACTTGAGGCATGGAGGCTGGTTGTGAAGTATTTCTGCTGATTCGGAGAAGACCCCCAAAAAGACTGAGTGAAGGTGATGACCTGGGAATGCACAGGAGAAGGATGTTTTGGGAGAAAGAACTGATATGTTTTGATAAATAAGAGGTAAAGGAAATGGAGAAGCCCTAGGTCTAAGGTTTTTATATGGAAAAAATGAAGCCTTGGTAGAAAATTTGTTGGTAAACCTGTATGAGTTTTGGCTAGATGAAGATCAACAGTAGGGTACAATATGGGATCAGTCTCAAATTGCAAAGGCAAATGGTAAAAATAAATGGAAAGGGGTGCCCTGTGGGCCTTTTGCTTCATAGTCTAGAGCTTACAATCACTACGTCATTTCTGAACAGAAAGAACAGAAATGGAAGAATGAGTTTCATGTAGGCCAGGTTAAAAGACTACCAATTTATTCTCATAAAGCCAATCTTTCCTGATTTTAGAATAATTCTTGGGAATGCAAGGAAATTTTCACTTCTGTGCTTACATTCTACTGCCTCCCAGAAAGTGAACAAATGGGCCTCAGGTGATGTAGAGGAAGACTGCTGCTCGCTGGGCTTGGACCTCCCAGGTGCTCCAATTTGTCATTGTCTGACCTTGATCATATTATTTATTCAGTCCAATCACTTTACTTTCTTTCGATGGTACTGCCTGTTATGATTACTTTTCTCTAAGCTGAAAGCAAATAGAAAAAGCTATATAAAATGATTAGTGAAGCATTCTTAATAATGTAGAGGCTGATAACTAAATACGAAGTGCTTTGCAACTACAATACTAAATGAACTAGAAATCCAGCTGGAAACATCAAAACAGGATTCTCATTCATTTGTTCATATTTTCATACTTATTGAGCACCTATTATGTACCAGGCACCATTCTCAGTATTTGAGACCCTTCAGTAAACAAAACAGACAAAATTTCTTGCTCTCATGGTGCCCACAGGTTGGCTTTATAGAATATTTTAGTAAGGCCAATACTGTTCCCAGATTTCACATGCTTGCCAAAGTCATGGTGAGGATTAAGGACAGTCTTGAATAATACGGAGATGTTTGGCTCATGGCCAGTGGTCATTATTACTTACCCGCTACCTACCCTTTTCTCTATACCCAGTCTCATTTCTTTCTCCTCTGTAAGCTGACTGTACTGGCATGCTTGCCTACCTTATTCTTCAACTGTTATATATCCATCTCTCTCCAAAACATCCAAATAATATCAGCAAAATTTAAGTTTCATCAAGGCCAGAGTCTTATTTCAAATTGAAAAAATTTGCTGAGCACAGTTATTAGGGCACAGTGACCTTCCTTAGATACACCCAACTTTGTACTGCCACGTAGTGAGATATTTATAACATCACATGATTGCTTCAGGTAGAAAATCGTAAGCTGAAACAAATGCAAAGCTATTTGTCAGATTTACCAGTGCAGAGGTTACTAATGACCTTGGAAAGAAACACACTGGCTTCTGATAGCCACAAGCTGAGTCACATATTCCTTAAGCATTGGGCATGTCCTTGTGGGTTCTGTTCTGCTAACAGCCAGATGACCTGGGCTACTCTCTGTTCTTCCAGCCCAGGAAAGAGCCATCAGAGAGAAATACTGAGCACTTGGTTTATTAATTTATTTTTGGCACTGTAGATTCACACAACAGGGTTTTTTTTTATCATTGTTTTAACCAACTTTTTCATTGCTGTGACTAAATGAACCAACCAGAACAATTATGGAGGAGAAAAAGTTTATTTGGCCTCACAGTTTTAGACATCTCAGTCCATAGACAGCAAACTCCATTCCTGGGGATTCAAGGTGAGGCTGAACATCATGGCAAAAGAATGTGGCAGAGTGAAGCATCTCACATGATGATCAGGAAGCAGAGAGTGAGAGTGAGAGCGAGAGCGAGAGCTAGAGCGAGCGAGAGAGAGAGAGAGAGAGAGAGAGAGAGGTCTCCATTTGCCAAATACAAATATATACCCCAAAGTCATGCCCCCAATGCCTCATACCCTCCAGCCACACCCCATTTGTCTTCAGTCACCACTCAATCCCATCAGGGATTAATTCACTGATTGGGTTAAGCCTCTCATAACCCAATCATTTCTTCTCTATACCTTCTTACATTTTCTCACACATGAGCTTTTAAGAGACACCTTACATCCAAACCATAATATTCTTCCCTTGCCCCCCAAAAGCTCACAATTTTGCATTTAACAATGCAAAAGACATTTAGTTCATGCCCAAGAATCCCCATAGTCTCAATAATTACAAATTGCTCAGTTCAATCCCAAGTCTTCTCTGAGGCTCAAGGCAATCTCATGCATTGTGAGCTCCTATAAAATTAAAAGCAATTTACAAATATCCAATTTAAAAAGGTAAAGAATAAACATTTCCATTCACAAAATTAGGGGCATAGAAAGAAGGAACAGGACCAACACAAAACTGAAATCCAGCTGGGCAAACAAATCCTATAGCTCTACTTCTAGCATTTTGGGCACATGGCATCCTGATGTTCTGTCCAAAGGGCTTGTGTGAATCCACTGTTGTGGCTTTGTTAGTTGCAGCCCAAGTGACCTTTCTGTTGGCTTGTCTCTGCTCAATTCTTGCAGCTTTCCTAGGATGATATCCCAAATTGCAGGCATTTCTTAATCTCAGGGTCTCCACCGCAGCTTTGGTTTCCTCCTCAAATCTCTACATATCACCTCTCAGGGGCTTCCCACAGTGACTCTGACTCTGCTGCACTTTGTGTGGCCTCCCAGGCCTTCCCTTTAAATTTTGGTGGAAGCTTCCATGACCCCCTAACTCCAGCATCCTGCAATATTGCAGAACCAGCACCACAGGATTGATACCAAGGTCTGCCACTATCTTGAGCAGTAGCCATGCCCCCCGGGACCATGACTGAAGCAGCCTCTGAGTGCCTGGGTAGATGAACATGGTGAAAAAACTTCCTAGGCCCTCTTGTGCAAAAAGGGTGCCCCAAAGTTCTCTTGTGAAGAGAATTTTTACTTTTACTTCCTTGAATCTGAGATGGGTGTGATCTTGCCAGGTAATGAGATGCCCTCAAGTCTTCTTTCTTATTGTCTCTGGGCAAAGACTTTAACTTTTCTTTAATGGCAGTAATGTCTTTACCAATTACAACTTCCTTAGCCCCAGTTTTACTACTGCCTTTCAAGTTCAAGTTTTTCAAATCTTTCTGTCTGCTTTCTGCTCCTGATTATCACAATAAATTTTGCTAAAAGCACCAGCAGTACCATGCCACTGCCTGAATGCTTTGCTGTCTAGAAATTTCTTCTACCAAATTAAGAAATCCATAGTTTTTAAAATCAGCCTCACAGAAAGTCTCAGGACATGGGCAAAATGCAAACAACTTCTTAGCCAGAACATAACATAAATGGCCTCTAGTCCAAATTCCAATGGAGCCCACCTTTTCTGAACCCTCTTGAGCCCTGTCTTTATTATCATTTGTCTTCAGAGCTTTCACCAGAATCAGCCATTAATCTCTGCTTACAACAGTCTAAAGCATTTTCAGCTTGCACTGTTACACATCTCAAAATTCCCTCCACCAATTTAAAAAAGCTCCAAAAATTTCTGAACCACATGGTAAGGTTAGTCACAGCAACAACCCCACTTCTAGTACCAATTTCTCTCTTTTTTTTTTATTTACTTATTGATTCATTGAACACAAATGGAGTACAGCTATTGTTTCACTGGTTGTACACAAAGTAGAGTCACACCATCTGTGCGTTCATGCATGTACACAGGGCAAGAGATCAAACTATCCCTATTTGCTGATGACATGATTCTCTATTTAGAAGATCCTAAGAATTCCACCAGAAAACTTCTGGAACTCATTAATGAATTCAGTAAAGTAGCAGGATATAAAATTAATGCTCATAAATCTAATGCATTTTTATTTGTAAGTGATGCATCCTCTGAGGGAGAAATTAGGAAAACTACACCATTCACATTAACCTCAAAAAAAATAAAATACTTGGGAATCAATCTAACAAAAGATGTGAAAGACCTCTACACTGAGAACTACAGAACACTAAAGAAAGAAGTGAAAGAGCATCTGAGAAGATGGAAAGATCTTCCATGTTCTTGGATAGGCAGAATTAATATTGTCAAAATGGCCATACTTCCAAAAATGCTATACAAATTCAATGCAATTCCAATTAAAATCCCAATGATGGACCTCATAGAAATAGAGCAAGCAATCATGAAATTCATTTGGAGGAATAAGAGACCCAGAATAGCTAAAGCAATCCTTAGCAAGAAGAGCAAAGCAGGGGGTTTCACAATACCAGACCTCCAACTATACTACAGAGCGATAGTGACAAAAACAGCATGGTATTGGTACCAAAATAGACAGGTAGATCAATGGTACAGAATAGAAGACACAGAGACAAACCCAAATAAATACAGGTATCTCATACTTGACAAAGGAGGCAAAAACATGCAATGGAGAAAAGACGGCCTCTTCAACAAATGGTGCTGGGAAAACTGGAAATCCATATGCAGCAAAATGAAACTAAACCCATATCTCTCACCCTGTACAAAACTCAACTCAAAGTGGATCAAGGACCTAGAAATCAGACCAGAGACTCTGCACCTAATAGAAGAGAAAATAGGTCCAAATCTTCATCATGTTGGCCTAGGACCAGATTTCCTTAACATGACTCCCAAAGCGCAAGAAATAAAAGCACGAATCAATGATTGGGATAGAGTCAAACTAAAAAGCTTCTTCTCAGCAAAGGAAACAATTAGCAATGTGAAGAGAGAGCCTTCAGAGTGGGAGAAAATCTTTGCCACACACACTCCAATTTCTCTTTTAGTTAGCTTTTTTGCTGCTGCGACTTAAAGATCTGACCAAAACAATTTTAGAGGAAGATCAATTTATTTGAAGGCTCACAGTTCAGAGGTCTCAATCCATAGACAGCAGGCTTCATTCCTCAGGGCTCAAGGTGAGACTGAACATCTTGGCAGAAGAGTGTGGCAGAGGAAAGTAGCTCACATGATGATCAAGAAACAGACTCCACATGCCAGACACAAAATATATACCCCAAAGCCATGGCCCCCAGTGCCCCCACATCCTCCAGCCACACCCCATTTGTCTTCAGTACCACTCAATTTATCCCATCAGATGATTAATTTGCTGATTGGGTTAAGGCTCTCGTAACCCAATCATTTCTTCTCTGAACTTTCTTGTATTGTCTCACATGGTGAGCTTTTGGGGGACACCTCACATCTAAACCATAACAATCCTGAAGAGTTAAAAGTCACAGATTCAGACTTCTAGAGCAAGAAATGCTCTCTCCTTTTCATATATGTTACCTCATGGATTATGTATAACATCCCTGTGAGTTTGGCAGAATTCGTCTTATTTTATACATGAGGAAGCTGAGTTTTGGAAGAGTTAAATGACTTCTGTTCTTGATCATCTAGATGATAAGTAACAGAACCTAGAAAGTAATCAATCTCTTATAATTCCAAATCCAGTGCACTTTGGAGTGTGTTAAGTTACCATCAAAGACCACTGATGGGAAACATATTGTGTCATACTACTGCGGGCTGTAACTTAAAATCTCAGGGACTGTCCCCCTCTCCACAAGAGCCTAGAGTCTGGGAGGCAGCAATTCCCATTACCAAGTATTCTCTACCCAAACCCTTGTCACACCACACCACAGAGTAGGTGCTTGTGCTGTCATCCCCATTGCACAGATGAGATTGAAAAACTAGTTAATAAGTTTGGGTGGTGAAGCTGCAATCAGAGTTAAATTCTTCCTGATTACAAAGCCCACATTTTATTGAAGGACCTCTCTGGCCACAAGATGGGCTGACACAAAACAGCAACTAGATCCAAGAATCAGACACTGGCAAGGCAGGTGCCCTGGGAATCATTCAGTCCAGACTGGTGCTGGATCGGAGAAGGGAGCAAGCAGTTTGACCTATATGGCTGGGAAGGCCTTACAGAAGAGCTTCTAGGAGGTGGGAATTCCTGTGGAAAGTAATATAGGTAAGAGATGGAAAAGCAGCCTTGTCTACAACAGGATCAGTAAAACTGTGTGAAAAAATCATATTTATAAGGAATCACATTAAACTTTCACAAGCCTTTATCATCAGGCCCAAGCAAACAGTGGGCCTTTTGTGGCAAGCAATATGTTGAACCTCATAGGAAGTAACCACTGTCTCACTTTTACCTCATGTTTGTCCATTTAGCAGCTTCTTTGGTCATCTTGTGTGGCCTTTACATTATGTCCATGCCAGACATAAGAGGAAAGCCAGCTATTCCTTCCCGTCTTGTCAGAATCTTTCCCCCATTTTTTAGGGACCTCTGTTCAATTGCCACCTCCTGGAGAGCCTTCCCTAAGTGCTTTATGTAAAAGAGCTCAGGCCAGGCACTCAGGAAACCCTGTGATAGCTTCATTCAGAGCAATTTCCTTCCTTGACACAACATTACATACTTTTTTATATGTGTACTGTCTATCTTGCACACCTGGTGGCAGGCTCCACAAGAGCAGCTTTATTACCATTTCTCTGGTACTTGAAACCAGGCCTGGCACAACATAAATGTCTACTAAATATTTATTAAATGAATAAGGAATCTTAGGTGAATGTGAGGTGAGTTTGAGAATTTCTCAAATTCTCTCTCAATAGCAAATTATGGGTTTTTTTTTTTTCCTATTCCTACTGCTTAGAATTCTCCTGTTTTTCCCTACTGACTTTGGGAATGTACATAGTCTTCTCTACTTTAAACTTCTTCTTGAGGAAAAAAAATCACAGCTCCTTACAGAAACCATAGAATTCAGAATATGAACTTAGCGAATACAAAACAGACAGCCAGGGTTTGCATCTACAAAGAAGACTTGGCTAAAAGTGGACATTTCCTTGGAATCCCTCACCAGAAAAACTGTGTTGCTTCTGTGTTCCTGGGGCTAGCAGCTTGGGTCTGACTTATTCTGTCTAGCAGTATTAAAAATAATGGTTTATGCCCAATGATGATACATAAGGTACCCCCTATTCTAATGTCCTCACTTGACTTTCCTTCTGAGCAAACACTCATATCTCAGCTTGGGACCTTTCACTGACAGGCTGACTGTGCAGAACATTCTCTGTAAAGTAGAGTGTTTTGAATTTCTGATGGGTTCTTTTGCCCTTGCCGTTTGCTATTCTTTTCTCCCTAGGCTCCACTTGTTCAAAGATGCTCTTGAATTTAATGGTAACCTTGGTGATTTTTTTGGACTTTTCTGCACATATTTCTATTACCAGGGAGCAGGTCTTTATTGCTCCACTCAGAAGACATGAGAAATCTAAAATCAGTATGGGTAGGATTCATGTGTGTTTCTTTTCTGGACCAGCTTTGGAGTCATGTGGCAATAGGTATTCCTGTAGGGATCCAGAGAAACTAATATCACCACAATTGTTCTCCATCAGCCATTCTTGGTGACTTGTGTCCTAGACAGATTCTGATCAGATAGGGATAATGAGGGTCACTCAACACTTTGATGCATCCAACTCCAGGGTTTTCATCTCTGATGCTGGGTAAAGGGAGGGCTCTCTTATAGGTGCTCCTAACTTGGACATTTGAGAAGTTATGTCAAAAAGGACAAGATTACCCAAGGTTCGTCCTTGACCATTTGTAGGACAAGATTCCCTGTCTCTTGAGATCTCCTGGTTCCCTCTCTTTTAGCATCCTGAGCCTATTTTGTTCCAAACCCTCCAGAGTCACCTTTGCCTAGTCCCTGGAAATCTCCCTTTCAAAGACTGGATATTTCCCATTTGAAGTTTTATCCCAGTTTATACCACTTACATGGAATCTGAGCTCCTGGGTGTTCTATTTTCTGTGGTACTACCTGCTGTCAAGTCCATTTGAAAAAAAGCATCCAGTATCCAAGGCCATGGGCATTTACATAAATTTACTTAGTGTCCAACAAAAATCTACAACCACCACCACAAAACAAAAAACCAAAGCCATATGTTGCAATGTAATTTCACTGCACTGAGGTTTATGTAATTCAGGGATTAGTTCAAAATAAAGACAAGAGAGTTGGAGGTATGGCTCAGTGATAAAGTGTTTGCCTGGCATACACAAGACTCAGGTTCAATCCCTAACACCACAAGAAAAAAAAAAAAAAGGCAGGGTTGAAAATATAGACAGGTATCTTTTTTAGGCGGGCAAATAAATGAAGGAGTTCAATTGAAGATTGTAAAGGTTTCCTGCTACTTTAAAATTTATGATTCTGTTTTTCTCTAACCATGCCAATGTGAGTTTGACATGAAAATTAGTTTAAAAAAATGAAAATAAAAATGTAGTTCTACCAAAGACTTGCTTTCACACAGGACCTCTCAGTGAATGGAGATTGTGTATTTTTCCCCCTAGCAGGAAGGATCCCCAATGTAACTGATTTAACAATTTTAACTAATTGAATATCAATGATTCCAATTCTCCCCTCACTTAGAATGATTTGTCCTTGGGAACCTTTTCAGATAATCTGACTCCCCCATATCCTCCAGAAAGCTTACATGCATTTTGGAATCCTCACTGCAGATAAGTGCATATAGTTTCTATTTATTGTTAGTTAATTTTCCAGCAAAATTCAACTACAGCAGAACCAATGAAAGTGCCTTTCCTTTTATGAGAGAGCCAAATCAAGATATTCTATATCTGTCTGTATATTTTATTTATTTATTTATTATTTAGGTGGGAGGGTAGAGGTGTAAGGGAAATACTCTATATGCTTAGACTGTATGGAAAGATTTGCATTTGCTGCCCTGAGGAGCTCTATCAACCTGGAGTCCTGCTTTAAAGTATTTAGATTTCGTCACTAAGTGATCCCCACAAGGAGCTTAAGACTGATTTTTGCATGCTTGATAGAGCTTTAATCAATGCCCAATCAACTGCTACTTGACCAGTTCATGTTATAAGGTTTTTGTTTAGTTTGTTTTGATTTTTTGATTTTTTTGATTTTTGTCTTTTTCATCAAAGATGAAAGGATGACTCAGGAGATTAAAGGTCCTGGGGAAAACAAACAAAACCCATTTCTCCAAGTTATGTAAGTGAAATATTTCATGAAAATAACATTAACACATGATAATATATGGAGTGTTTATTCTAAGTCATGCGCTTTGATAACCACAAGTATAACTCATAACTGCCATTTTATCTCCATTTTGGAAATTTTAAAAAATAAGCTCAGAGAGAAATGAAGCAATTTACCAAAGATTACAGGTCTAATGCTTACAGTTGGGATCACAGTTAAGAACACCACTCTATCTAATTCCAAAATCTGAGCTCTTTATCCCCTACTACATAACCTATAGTCAAAAGCCCTGTGTTCTGACATCTTGAAATTTTAAGTCTTTGGAAGGAAGCTATATGTATGGCACTGAAAGACAGGAGGGAATTTTGTGATTGTAGGTCTTTGAGAATTGGATCCTATGGCTTCCTAGGGACATTGGCTCTGGTGTGGGTCGAATAGGTCTCTTACCATCCTCATAAGCAGCCCTCCCAGGATGGGGGAAAGAGGTGGCCATGAAGTCTGGTGTGTGTCAGTTTGCCTCATCTTCAGGCCACTTACTGCCCTCTCCAGGGGACTGATTGTTAGACATTAGGAGGGTAAATCCATGTTCCTCCAAACTTCTTCCCTCCTAGTAGCCCACATTCTCTATACTTCATATAAAGTAACATTTTTAGAAGTAGAACAGATTTTTAGAGACTGGCTAGCTCTATTTCCACCACCCATTTTATGGTAGAGGCTTGGAAATGTTAAGGGGCATCCTTGAGAAAACACAACTAATTAGCATCAGATCCCCCCAAATCCCCTTGATATTTATGATTGCACTGCGGTGCCCTTTTCATACCACATCTCAGAGGCAACCTTTTCAAATCCTGCCCTTTCTTTCCTGCCTCCCTGCTTATTTTAAACTTTTCATTGTTTCCAAGTATCTCCTCCCTACTCTCTCTATTCCTCCTAAGTTTTCCTTATTTTTCCCTTCATTGTGTCTGTGACTCTTCCTGTACTATTTTTGAAGGCGCATGAAAGTTGAATAATGTCCATTTCTACAGGCAGTGCTAGTTTGTATTTTCTCTGTGGTCAGGAGGGAGGTATGAAAGAAATGTGGGCTATGAACAGCTGTTCTCCAAACAGGAAAGTGCCCTGGGCTATTTTTAAGCCATGCTTTCAAAGATGTAGGGCTGGGCACTACCTCTTACCCCTGCCACATGCTGGGCTGTGTTTTCCAGGGTGCAATTCAGAAAATCTGTGGTCATTGTTTCTTCAAGGGCTTGTCTCCTCCAAAGAGGGTCCCAGCCAATGACAGCCCTTGTGAAAAAGTGTGGGAAGACTGAATTACAGGAAGCACAGTGACCCATTGAATGAACTGGTGTCCATCAATGATTATAGTGAATGGATTCCTAATTGTTTTTAGGAGAACAAAAACAATAAGGAGTTTCTCATAATGCCTGACCCTATTTAATTACATCAAATCTTGGCCTTTTGTGTAACTGCTGAGAGGAAAAGATTTTTTTTTAGAATTCACTCCTCCATCTGTTATAGAATCAAAATTTCTGATCATCTAATGAGGTTCATTCAGCTGACAGAACCTGATTTCTATTATTCATATGTGCAGAATGCTAGCCCAGAGTAATATCTGATTCTGTTTTAGACTGTGTGGCTAAGGGCTTTCATACTTGAAATTGCAGGTAAACTCATAAGGGATTGCCAAGAATGTACCTTGGGTGCTGGAACAAGGGTTTGTCATCATTGTTACCTGACCAACTTTGCGTTTTTATTTTTCATCCCAAAGAAATAATAAAAATGACAATGGCGAAGCTACTGCTAATACTAACAAGAGTGAATTTCAAATGAAATCAAAGAACTAAAATGTCTCATCTAAGATCTTCTTTTTAAAACAAATAAGCAAACAAGTCATGTGGTATCTACCTAATTCAGCACTGCGTACAGCCACAGGAAGCTCAGCTTTTCTAGAAAGAATGTGATGTACTTTTATGTAATGATCAGAGACTAGCAGTAGTCTGTTCTCTCCATGTAAACTATTCCTTGTGGACTTTGTCATTACCAGTACTTATAATGTCTCCTTTTTGGTATAGATACAAAGATACAAATTATGGTGAGTGTTTATGTGTGTGTTTGTGTGTGTGTGTATGTGGTACACATGTACTTCATATCTGCCCATTCATTATGTGGTTGGGGTGTGACTCACTCAACTTCTTTGACCCATAGCTTTCTTTTCAGGTGGGCACATGATAACATGCATCTTCCTACCTGCCTTGGAGAGTTGTTGGTATATCATATGTGACAACTGACCTAGAGGCAACCTGGAAAGTTACAAGTGCAAAGTTACAAATTCAAGTGTAATATAATAGCCTTTAATGAAGTTGATTAATATTGGGCTGTCATCTCCCTCTGGTATTCAGCAAGTAGCATACCTCAAAAGGTCCTTTTCTTCCTAGTGATAAATTTGATCATGTTATCCATCATGTTAGGTTCCTTTGTAACAAATGTATGCTTGAGAGAAGGCTTAGTGACTACTTACTTTGTGGCCTTAGAGCTTTTTTTCTGTGTGAACCTCATATGCCTATCTACAACTAAAATTTATGACTTTGATCTTGACATTAGTTTCTAACCAAGTGATAATGTGGACAATGGACATTATGTGTTTTTAGACTTTGAAGTTTGGAAACCCTTTTGGTTTTCTTGGAAGATGTTTGTATAGCTCCACAAGCAAGCTTGGACACTTCTTCATAAATACGGTCATCTAGAAGCTGCCAAAACCTAATGCTGATGGGTAAATCGGTCCATTTGGAAAATTCTTGAAACACATGAGCCATCTGTCTTTCCACATATCAGTGAGTTTGAGATCCTGGTGTTTGAGATCCTCGAGGAGGAGAGAATTGACCCTAAATGGTGCCTTTAGATTTTCTCCACATTTCTCTTCCTCCACAGAAATGATACCAATGTAATTACATATTAATACTTGTTCATTATTAATCCATTTTCTTAAGATATAAGTTCTTTGTGGTCAGGAGATGTTTCTCTCATCCTCTTTTACCCAGCACCCAGATCAGGGTCGCATGGAAAAGCCTCAGTGAGGGACTAAATGAATGATGGAATGATAGACATATACAGCATCAAGTCAGGTAGGGTTTGAGTTCTTCAATTTGCAGGTGAGGAACCTACAGTGCAAGAATATTAATGACTAGCCTGAGTTTGTATATTGTTAGTGGCAGTGTTGGGACAACTATCAAGATTTCCATTACTCTGTCTAGGGTTCTCTTGGTACCATGTTCCTATTAGGATTAACCCATGTTGTTCTAGAGAGAGATTTGGTGGAGATTTCCCTGCATTGGGAATCAGGACATGCTGGCTGAAGTGCAGCACCAGGTGGCCTTAAGGATGAATTCACTCACCATTGGGATATTGAAGTACCAGCAATGTACTCTGTCTGATTTGAAATTCCTAGAAGCAAATCACAACCACATGAAGCTAGTGTTGGACCAGATGGCTGCTGCTGGTCCTTTCCAGCTTTCTGACTCAATCCTGATGATTCAGCCAGGATGGAAATAACTTCCCATCTTCTCAGGCCTGTCCTCACGCTTTTGGAGGTACAGCTCAACAGAACAACAAACAGAACTACAGGAGTAAAGGGTCTGGATGCTGGTGGACAAATATGTCATCGGAGGATCTTATTAAATTATTTGAAGGGCTTTTTCAGAGTGGACGATTTGGATAAAATAATGGCTAAATGATTTCCCATTCAGGCCTTTTTCTAAGACATAAATCTGAAGGAAATTAACAGAATATAAGTATATTCACAGGCACTAAAATGTTAATTGCTAAGGCAGTTCTCACTATTCAGACTCAAGGCATTAGCCTTGGTTTTCAAACCTGGCTGAATATCAAAATCACCAGCGAAAATAGTTTCTACCTGTCAGAGATTCTGCTTCAATAGGTTTGGGGTAGGACCTTGGAATCTTCTTTTTTTATTAAACATCTCTTAGGTAATTCTGATGATTAGCCATTTATGGAAGCCACTGTTCTAGAAGGTCTTAATAAATTTTCCAAATGGCAAGTTCTATTTTGGAACCCATGGTTGAAAAGAAAACTCGTGGTTCTATTTTAAGAGAGAAAAATAATTTTTTCAATGTTTTGGCAAAGTTCTCAAAAATCCGTTAATCTTTAATAAAATTTTGGATTATTTTTGGTATTTTTTTCTTTGTTAATTCAACACACATACTCAGGAGGGTGAGGGAAACCTTGGATGCATTTGCGAGTGTCTTAGTAGATTTTTATAACCTTCTTGGCATTTGGTCAACTGATGTAGACTGCTCCTGTATGGAGAGAGTGATGGGAGCCAAAGAGTCTCAAGTTTGTTTCAACAATTCTTTAGAGAAGTTTATGTAAGATATTAACTTATGAGATAGACTCCCACATCTGGTGAAATCATGACAGTAAAAGATACAACAGATTAAGAATTAACAAGGACCAGATGCACTATAATAATGCAGATTTTCTAGTTGCAATTTGGGATGCAGATCTTACAAAAATGGCCACTTTTCAGGACAATACTCGCATATTTGAAGCCACTTAATAGATAAATAGAATGATAGATTACAGAAAGACAGATGATGAAAGAAAGAGGAGAGGAGAGAAAAAGAGAGAGGGAGGACAGGGAGGAAGAAAGACACTGGCTAATTATCTAGATAGATGAATCTTAATAGATAGACCTACTTGGACTTAATAATTATCTAACTCATTTATTTGAAGTGGCAATGAAAATCTGTATGATTTAGTGGATAAATAGTGTCTTATAAAACTAAGATGTAAATTTGAATATTTCATCTGTTCAGCAGCTCCTTCCTGTAGAAATAGAAAGCAATAGATGTTTCCTCCCAAGGATTCCCGTATCACAGGAATGGGTCTTAAATGAGAAACAACAAAAGGTGAAGTAGAGCATTGGCAGGTGAGAGTAATAGAGAAGGTATGAAATCATAAGAGTCTTAAGTCAGAGATGCCCAGGCACTACTGAAATCCAGCACTTCATTATGCCAGGTGTGGGCATTGGCAGAAACACCATGAATTACTGCCAGATGACTGTGCAGCCCATCCATAATGTTTGTTTTTCCAGAACCATTTAATAATGCTGTCAGATGTTTCAGAATTTCTTGCCATCCAAAGCAGTAGCTACACTGATCTTCAGCAAGATTTATATACTTTTATGTATGCGGAACTTTCCTTATATTATCCAATGGTAAATTATAGAAGCATTTGAAATGATTTGATAGAAAGAAACAGAAATGTACACCAGTTATTATAAATGAAGAAAGGAAGATTTAGAAGAGTAGAGTAGGTCCAGCAGATAAAAAACTAAATGGTCTTGTTTGGGGATGGATGAGCAGCAGGACAGTTTGGGACTCTTGGTAGAAGAAATGTCTTAACCTGGATTTCTCCCTGTCAAGTGCATGGAATAGGCAGTTCATTTAGGAAGTGATTCCAGGGAGTAGGAGTAGAGAATAAGCAAGAGTACATTGGAAAAGAGAGAGAGCATGCCAAGTTGTGTTGCTGTAGACATCTGGTGGCTAATGTTCATAGTACCTTCTGAAGAATAGAACTGAAGGGACACCATGAGAGCTATGTTGCCTCTGTGGAGTCCAGTCCCTCTTACTACCAATTTCTGCATGGATGAGCCTGCTTTGTGCAGTGGCTCTATGTACGGCATCAGAGAAGCCTCGGGACAGTATAATGGCAGGACAGGACAGTTCCTCAAAGGAAAGACAATACGGGAGCTATTACCAAAAGTGAGTGAATATCTAGTCACACAAAACCAACAGACACTCCTTAACTAAGTTAAAAGGGTGTTTGTTGCAAGATAAAGGGAAAAAAGCATAAAGTACAATAAGTTTATTAGGACCTGGTAAATGCTCATATTCACCCTGGCTCTTACTGATGCTTGTCCTCCTCTTAGTGAAATCTTAACTAGAACAAGGCCCACCTCTTCTGCTAACTTTCAGAATGACATCTGTCTCACCAGTTTGTTCCTTTTTCCAAAGTGTTGTTTTCGGTTAAGATTTTTCTTGGTATGTTATAAGTACACATAATAACAGGATTCTCTGTGATATATATTCATATATGCACAATGCATAATTTGTCCATTTCATTCCCCCATA
The DNA here is from genome assembly GCA_020662805.1 of Glaucomys volans. Lineage (NCBI taxonomy): Eukaryota > Metazoa > Chordata > Mammalia > Rodentia > Sciuridae > Glaucomys > Glaucomys volans. The sequence continues at coordinate 499,326 of JAJEJO010000193.1, read as the reverse complement.
CCCAACTTTCCCTGCCCTCCTCCCTCACTTGTTTCCCTTCCTCTGATCTACTGGTCTCTATTTTATTTTTATAAGGTCCCTTTACTTTCCTCTTTTGTCTTTGGTTTTCATCTTATTAAGGTGTCACTACCATGTAAATTCAATTATTCTCTAGGCCTTTATTTTTAAAACTGATTATTGATTGATTATTTGCAGTGCTGAGGAGAGAACTCAGAGCCTTATACATTGTAGGCAGGAATTTACCATTGAGCCACACCCCAGCCCAAGGCCCTTAATTTTTAATTCAGTTCCCTTCCATGGTGGAGAAACATGTGTTTTGACAATAACTAGGAATGAATTAAAAGAATTGTTTCACCACTTACTAGTTCTGTCATGTGCTCTTGGGCCAATAACTTGTCACTTGGTTATTTTTTTAGTAAAATTATGAAAATTAGTAATCACCTTGTAAATTTATAATTATTACCTTATACTGATTAAGTAGGTAAAGAAACTGAATAAATGTTAGGCACATGAAAATCATTCGTTTCTTTCCTTTGATTCATTCCTCTCTTATGCTTGTTTTGAATATCTCCAAAAATAAAAGCAAACAAAACAAAACAAAACTTCATCATGAATCAGTTCTCACTGGAGTTCAAAGACACTTGTTGATTATTCTTACAAATTCAATTGCTAAAAATCTTGAGCCCCAAATTGTAAACTCTTGTGACACATGGCATATTCATGGATGATGCATTTGACAATTATACATTTAAGAAGTGAATTAAAGACCAATGATTTAAAGCTCTGGATATTTATAACAATTTGGATTACAGCTTTGCATGAGCATAGGCTCACTCATCTGCATGATGGCAATCAGCTGGATCTAGTGCCAGCTCCCTGCTTTAGATGTGTGTTTTCCATTTGTGGCGGTGCCCAGCATGCCTTAACAAAATCTTGGGCCAGCTCTTCTTTATGCATCTCTAGTGACTCCCTAACCCTTACAAATTTAGGTGTAAGACTCCAGATTCTTCATGGAGTTTGAAAAGAATTGGTATTTTGTTTTTCAATTCTGGAGCCTGAACCCAGGTCTTCGTGCATGCTAGGCAAGTGCTCTACCACTGAACTACATCCCCAACCTTATAAGAGATGATAATTTTTATTTCATTTGTTGTTCACCATGCTGGGTATTGAACCTAGGGCCTTACACATGCTACCCACATACTCTACCAGTGAGCTACATCCTCAGAGACGACAACTTGAAAGGCATTGTAGTGGATGATGGTAAAATTGGTGAAACCCTATCCTGTTTGTCTTACCTGAAACCGTTGCTGCTTTGTCTGTCAGCAGTAATTGCTATAGTTCAGCATAATTGCTATAGTGTCTGTGTGAGACTTGGCAGCTTAAGAAGTGTCCTGGAAAGCTATCATTTATTTGATCATATGAGATGGCAGGGCAGGTAGCATGATAATCCCCACCTAATGATAAGAAACCAAGCTTTCAGGGGTTGCTAGAAAGGGTCAAGGTTCCTCTGGTGGTGAATGGAGTTACTTACTCCAATTCCAGAGTTTGGCTTGCATCTGTTGAAGGAAGTTTATTTTTGTATTGGGGATTGGACCCAGGAGTACTTAACCACTCAGCCATATCCCCAGTATTTTTCATTTTTTAATTTTGGGACAGGATCTTCCTAACTTGCCAAAACTGGCCTTGAACTTGCAATCCTCCTGCCTCAGCCTTCTGAGTAAGGGGTATTATAGGCATGTGCCACCACACCCAATTGTTAGAGGAATTTTTAAAGAAAGCAAAGGTCATTGCCTTTGAAGAGTTCATATCAAATAGGGTTGCTAGGAAAAATGCAAGGAACATGTCAAGAATATGAGTAAGGAACATGTATAATATTGCAAAAATAAGTCATATCATAGGAGAAGTTTGGGGTGGCTTGTCAGCATGAATGTAACTGGGTGAGATTCATCATGACAGAGAAAAATCTCTGTCTGAAATAGTAAATGGGTTTGAAAACAAATTTTGAAGACTTAGTTCTTTATGTAGGGGTCCATAGTTTTTCTCTGTTTTTTCCAATTATAATGTGGATCCATGTGCAACTGATTGCTTATGGAAAATACTGTTATATAAGTGTCATAAAACTCAGTAATTAAGTGGAAGCCATGTGAGTCATGGGCAGGACACTGAGAGCAGATTACTCTTCCTGGGGCAGATGGAGCAGGATGATCAAACTGAAAATAGATCAGCCAAAGGAGAAGGTACTGCTCTTTATGGGTATGCTAAGGACAATGGTCAGACTTGAACATGTAGCAAGAGCAACTTACTCTGCTGAAACTAGGCCACTGATTCAGAGTAACTGGACTCAAGGTCAGTGCTCCTCACTCCTTTTTTTGCTCCTCTTTCCTTTTTTTGTTCCTCTCAGAAAGTAGAATTAAGATTCTGTTGCTCAACAGATTTGAAAAAAGTGTTTGTCAACTAGGATAGTTCAGCCTAACCTTAGGTTTCTCCTTAAAGAGCTCTCTGATTTAAAAGTGTTTTGGGAAAAAGTATTAAGGATGACTAACACAAGAGGTAGCACAGAATGAGACTTGCTGGATTCTGTTGTAGAAGCCTCAGTGTTTCAGATAAGGGACCATGGCATGAATTCCAAACTTACCTCCCATCACAATGGGAAAGTGTTTTTAAAAGGAAGAGGTAATTATAACAGCATCTTCTACAACTACCTTATTGATTTAGGCATTTTTTATTTGAGAATCTGGGAAGTCAGATGTATTTTCTTAAAGAAAATATTAATCCATGATATAAAAATCAATGTTTTATAAGGGCACAAAGGATATTCAGTGTGAATGGGAAAGGTAAGCCAAAGACAGATAGCTCTGTTGAAACATTTTAAAACATAATTTCAACTGCTAATTTCTTTTTTAACTTTTTCCTTTTACACTGATTAGTATCATTGGCTCTAGGGGAAGAATGTATGAAGAGTAAATTAAAAGCATGGTGATTATCTCTTCTACTAAAAAGCGAAGGCAAAGCATACAGTATCTGGGCCCACCATATGCAGCTTGATGACTTATCTATCACTGAGGAGGGGGTCTGGAATCTGGAGAATGCTGTCAGCAGAATGGCAGCTTTAATTACGCTGGCACCACCCTCCAAGGTGAGGACAGCCCAATTAGAACAGATGAAACCTGGTTAATGAAAAGCCATACAGGTTATGAAGTCATATTGTATAATTGAAGAAAACTGCAATTATCTCCAAGTGTTTTATCTTTTCCCCATTCCTTAATGCTTAGTGAAAGATGAAAAGGACCTGACTTTACACTGTACTCCACAACAAGTTTTTTAGACAGAAAGTGTAAATCGAAGGATGGCATCAACAACAATTTTTTCTTCTTAGGAAAGACCTGTCAGAGCTCAAGATACCCTCATGTTAAATTGATTTGAAGGGTTTTGGGTATAGCTCAGCTGTAGAGCATTTGAATAGCATGTTCAAAGCTCTGGGTTCAATCCCCAGGACTCCTTTAAAATAGATATGCGTGTGTGTGTGTGTGTGTGTGTGTGTGTGTATGTATAAACTTTAGCTTTTATATATAAACTTTAGCTTTGTATTTGACTGTTTTTAAATCCCATGTGTGGCTATGGACCACTTTGTCAAGAACAGGATAGAATTGATTTTTATTTTATTTTTGATCTTTTCTTTTTCTTTTTTTTTTATTAAATAAGTGGGAGGCAGTTGGCTCTTAGTTTGATGCATAAATCTTCCCTTTTCTAAATGCTGTGATTAATTGCATGCATGTGAAAGATTACCTGGAGTTATGATAAGGGAATACTGATGCCTTTAGTCACTGTCATGAATCACTCCCATCATTTCCTTCTTGAAAGACAGGCCAAGATAATGCTGCTTAGCCAAATACTTCCTGTGTTTATATTGGCTTACTTGGCTCAGCAGTTTTCTGTACATCTGTGGAAAGCATGTCTAAAATCTTGAGTTTCATAGTGAGAAATCTAACGTGTCATTGAGGAAGTCCAAATAAGGGAAGTTATGATATGTGTAACAAAATTCAACATACCATATTCTAAGAGGAGAGTTTGCCTGCATTTGTTCAGTCAATCTTCCTTCCTTCCATCCTTCAACAGGTATTTGTTGAGTGCTATACATTGGGAAATCACAACAAAGAAATGTGTAAGACCCAGTTTCTGCTCTTGAGCTTCTACCTATGTGTTGGAAGTGATTTATGGAAATGTTGGATTGAAATAAATGCTGTTATATAAATTTTAAGAAAGTGTCATAATATAACTAAGCTTGTGCATGGGCCCATGTGTGTGTGCCTGTGTATTGGGAGTTGGGGGTGAAATCAGAAAACACACATTGAGGAATAGCCATTGACTTGATCTTAAATAAGAAATAAAATTATAGTTGCAAACTTTTGGACCACGAGTGGTATTCAAATGCAGATTATGTTTAATTCAGCTATCATCTGGTTTTAAATTTTTGCAATCCCTTGCCAATATCTAAGAACCTAAAGGTTTTTTTCTGCAAAATCTAGAATTTGGGCTTCTTTGATAAACAATAATAAATAATTTGAATTTACCTCATTCCTATCAATTATTTCCCTGTGGCTGTTTCCTGAAAACTTAGAAATAGGAAAATAATTGATGGGAGTTAGGTAATTTCAAATTATTTATTCAATTTTTAAATTGACAAATAATTGTATGTATTTATGATGTACTAAATGATTTTTACATGTACATATTATGAAATGGCTAAATCAAGCCAATTAACATATATATTACTTCAGAAACTAACTTTTGTATTAGAATACTTAAAACCTACTCTTCTAGCAATTTTCAAGTATGCAATACAAATTTAGCAAGTGCTCCCTCCAGGTGATTCTGATACATGCTGGAGTTTCACAACTACTTCTGTAACCAATAACAAACTAATAACATTTTTAATGAGGGAGTTTTAAGAAGATAAGACTAGCTGCAGTGGTAAGAAATTATTAGCATGGAAAGCAGTTAGCAGATAATTATTTAAATAAAAGATATGTTCTGGATCAAGGCAGTGGCCAAGCAAGAGTCACTAAAATGAGCAACCCAGCACAGGAAGGAGGTTTCGAAGGTAGTACTGAACAGGATTTGGTACCTATTGGACAGGGAGGAAGGATGATTCTTAGAGTAGCTAGTAACCTAGAAGACAGGGTGTCTAGGAGTGTCATTACATAAGAATGTCCACCCAGAAGGCAGAATTATGTCTGGGAGAGGGTGGTGTTCAGTGTCTAGGAAAATATTTCAGAAGTCAGTGGGATTTAAATGCATTTTTGCTGGTTCATAAATATGAGTTTGGGGCCTGGAGAATATTTTGGGAGGTACTGGTAGATGAACTTACCTAGGGGAGAAGAGGAGTGTAAGAAATGAATTAATCATGATTTAAACACAAGAGAACCCAGCTTTTAAAGGTCAGGTGATGAAGAAGGACCTATAAAGGTGATAGTAAAAGAATAATAAATTATTTCTTACAAAATAACCATAGTACAAATAAATCCATTGAACAAAGATCTTTGATTCACAATCATTTAGATGAGAAAAATAAAAAACCACACCATCTTTGTTCAATTTGGGTGATGTTATCTTTGCTTTCAGAATTTTTTAATAGTGCTCCATAATAATTATTTCTAGATGTTTACACAATTTATGCATCATGAACACTAAGTTCAAATAAAGAGGAAAGAATAAATAAGAACTTATTACTAACAAATACTTCAAATAAAGATGTAAATTGTCTTTAAAGCTTGAGACTTATGGAAGGTAGTTTCATAGGGCAAGGAAGGGATGGTTTGTATCACTTTCTAGGCACCACAGAGGGAGCACTTATGAGGTGAGAAAGAGTGGAGTGCATTGGCCAAGGGTTAGGGAGTATGAAGAGGAGAATCTAATCAATAATACCTTAGGTAATCAGTTGACGGAAGAGTTTAACTCCTATAATAATCTTAGAGGAAACCATATTAAACTTATGGCTGAAGCATCTGTGCCTGGGTGAAACAATGTCAGCAGGCCCTCAAAAGCAGCATCTGCCTATGTGTTTATCCATCTCCCCAACCCCAGCTGGAGATTTTCCCTGACTGCTGGATTTTCCCCAATCCTACCAGTTACTCATGCCCCCTGATGGCAGAAACTGGTAATGGCTACAGTACCATGTTCCTTTAAAGGCATATCAAGTTTGCAATAATTGGGTAACTAGAGATAAGTATCATTTCCCTTTCCTAGCATAGGCTCTAGTCTTATCAAAGATAAGTCACTAGTGACACACGAAGTACTAATTTTAAGCTATAATAAATCCAAATGTATCTCTGTATAAACTGCTCATCAACCACTCACTTCACAGGAGTAGAGTGGCTATTGGAGGCCATGATTAGGTGAACATGCCCAGGGAAGGGTGGGAATGTGGGCAGAGTATTGTGTGTGCAGCTTGAGAGGACTCTACGTTTTGAATAGAAAAGTAAAGAGCTGACAACTGAGCTGAGCTTATTTTAGGACCAATGATTGCAATTCCGAGTTTCCTCTGGCAGGCCTTGAGGATGATGGTGATGACCATGATGAAGAGCATCTGGCAACAGGAGCGGTGTTGTAGTGCTTTCTGTGTGCCAGGACCTATTCTGAGTATTTATAAATATTTGATAGTGCCATCTCACTTTATAATTAACCCCATCCTTAAGATGAAAAATCAAATTTCCCTGCGAGGCCCATGCCACACTGGTACGTAGAGGGTCTAAATACCATGATCTTTTCTTAAACTAAAGCCTGAGTCGAGACCAACCTGATGGCAGTGACACAGTGGCACCCAAGTTTTTCTCTCCTCTTCCCTTTCTTCCCATGTCTCAGATTTGTCCTCCCCATGAATGCATTTACACATTGTTTCATTTACTCATTCACTCATTCAACAAATATTTGCTGAATGCTTGTACACCTAGGTACTATGTTAGATGCTGGGAATAAAGACGAAAATTCCTGTCCATCTTGCAGCATAATGTGGAGACAGACACGTGAGCAAAGAGTTTCATAGGTCCGGGACCATCTCTCTAGCAGAGTGTGAAGTGGGAACAGAAAAAGACGCTTGTTAGGTGGCCCAGTCAAGGTCAGTATGGCATTTATATGCTGAGGCTAAAAGGATGAGTGGAAGTTTATCAGTGATTTAGAAGTAAGAGAACTCTTCAAAAAATCCTGCAAAAACCACAGGAAGTAGGATGTGTCCTAGGAAAGCAAGGCCAGAGTGTGGAGTGAAGGTTGAACTGAGCGATATCAAGATATAAGGCTGATCAAGAAGACGGCTTTTGTATGAAGGGCTTTTTACCATCTCCTCCTTTCCAGGGTGTCATGATTTAGATACCAGGCGTCTCCCAAAATCTCGTGTGTGAGACAATACAAAAACATTCACAGGTGAAATGATTGGGTTATGAGAGCCTTAACTCAACCAGTCAATTAATCCCCTGATGGAGATGAACTAACAGTGGGTAGGGTGTGGCTGGAGGAGGTGGGTCATTGGGAGCATTCCTTTGGGGTATAGATTTTGTATCTGGTGAGTGGAGTCTGCTTACTGATCATCATGTGAGCTGCAGAAAGTTGATCGAACCACAGGGTGAGAAGCACTGGTTAGGGAGAGGGCAAAACTCTGGGGGAGTTTAGTATAGCTATTCTAAAAGGACTTACGGTACTTTACAGAAGGGGAAAAGATACACTGAAAGTTTGAGGAAATGTCACTGCAGTGAAAATATCTTTCTGTTGAAAGCAAGGCATAAAATCAAACCCTAAGATAAATTATTAGTTAGAAGGGGATTGATATAGCGTTTGACAACTGTATTTTCAGATAAAACTGGGAAAGTTGAAGTTCCTATCAGAACTACATTTTGTGTCGTGTTGATCTTGGCAACTTTGGAGGAAGAGTAGCAGAGATGGTAGTGTCTATGACCATCATTGATAGGATTCCTAAACCAAGGGGCATGATGAAAGGGTGAGTTTTGATACACTGAAGTGTGACCGGAAGAAGCCATGAAGGGTGCATTGCAGGGGTGTTGAGGTCTGCAGCGAAAACAGCAGACCTCATAATGTGAAGCTTGGGTTTGGCTTCACATTGTGTTTCTGGATGTCCAATGGCCTGGTAAAGAAGGAAGATCTTGGGCCTGCAGCCAGAGCAGATGTGGGGGTTTGCATTCTATGCTACTACTCTACATCTCTGTGACTCAGTTCCTTCATCAATAAAATATGCACCATCATAATGCCTCCATAATGGCGTAAAGATGAAATGGAATAATGAGGAAAAGAGTGCCTTTTGTACTGTGTGTTACATAGAAGTGCATTCACATTTTTTCTGAGTTATCTACATTAGATTTAATGTTAGTTCATTTTATATAGATTATCTTGGAATATTGTCTGCCTTCCTGTTCAAGAATAATCTTGAATTCCCAGTGGTCTCATATATACTGCCAGGTGAGCAGGCCAAAGACTGTATGACCATGAGTCCAATGATGGGGAGATGGAAAATGCAGGCTCAACTGTGCTATTTGGAGTCACTCCACATGTTGATGCTGGGCTGAAATCCCCAAGCATGGTCCAATGGGATGCTCACTGAAATATATGGTTAACATGAGGAAGAGATTGGATTATAAATCCTTGGAAGTAAGCCTTCTGAGATAATATCTGATGCAAGAATCTCAAGGGAAACTAAATTCTTTAATCGATAGAAAGCCTGCCTTACAAAAGCTTTTAAACATTTAAACACCATCCTATAAATCAAGTTAGAAATATCCCACCAAGGAATAAAGGAGCTCTTGCCATGTAAAATATTAATTTGTCTTTTCAAGACAGAGCAAACACTTCATTTAGAAGGACATCACTTAGGAGGTGGTGGAGAAAGCAAACAATATGGGATAAACTCATTGTGTTGACCTTGGACACCCACTTACTTGTCTCATACTGAGACGTGAAGCCCCTTTAATGCCAAAACCTTGTCCCAATATATTTAATTTGAAGTGGTTCTCATGCCTTTGATTACATATTTCCTGGCAATTGTTCCCAACTATTTATTATTAATTTATTTGAAATTGAATAGTAGACTTCAGTCTAAAATTTAACAAATTCTTCTGGAATTGCAAAGGGATGTTTGGAATAACACTGGATTTTAAAATATAGCTATTCTGCAAAAACAACTATTAGTAATCACAAAAGGGCAAACATCTACCACATGGCCATTTCTTCATTTGCTATAATATACATTCATCTGGAGTAATGCTGAAACTGGCCTGGAAGACTACCAGAAAGGAAACTATATGATTAGCAAAGTTAAAACTGATTTGCATCTAAAAAATGTAGCATATGCTCATTTATGTGCAAATGTAATGGAAAAAGGCTGTAGGTAAAGTGGCTAAAGTCTAAACAAAATAAACACTTAATTTTCTTTTATTGTACCCTGTGACTATTAATAATATTATGGTACCAAGTAAGAAACATTAAGCCAAGCAGGGGAGCTATAAATGTTCCTAGACTATGCACCACTGTTGATATTAGCAAATAATCGCTCCAGAGTTCACATAAAATGCAGATGGAAGTACAAAGAAGATATTCGGCGAAGTCAGCAGTGGCAGTGAACTGTTCACAGGTGAAACCAATAACTAGAGGGCCAGCTCAGCAGGGGGAGGGCCTGTGGAAGATATCAAGAAAAGGGCTTTTGTAAATCATTGCATTTTGACATGTCTCTACCTATTGACATGTGCATGTTCTGAACTTGTGGGATTCCTCTTGGTCTTCATTCCAGCTCATAACTTTGAAAATTTGCAAAACTCTGCTGTCAATCAGCATCATAACTCACTGAGTTGGTAAAATGGTTCTTTCCATTTTACAGATGAAGAAATCAGAGCTCTGGGTACACACAGTAGATAAGACTCGAGTGAATTACACTAGGTTTGTGATTACAACTCTCATGTTTTTTTGTTGTTGTTTTCTTTTGTTTTTTTTTTTTATTTGATAATCTCTCAAATCATTTTAATGATCATCACATAAAGTAATATTTGGGACCAGATACCTCAATCTTCCCAATAGTATTTTCTGGCTAAAACATAAAATAATCATTTTCTAAATTTAAATGCATTGCAAAGCTTACACAAAATCAAGGAATCTATAGAGGCTAGAAATTTACAAGAAGGCTGTAGGGGTAGAGTGATACTATGAAACATGATGTTCCCTGCCAGTCCATCAAATCTCCACTCTGACAGCTTCATGGTGTATGTCACCAACAGATAAAGTCCAGGAGTGCCTCAAGGTGAGACCCAGGAGGGCTGCAATCTCAGAGTAGTAAAAATTGGAGTTAGGTGCACTGTCCAGAAGAAACCAACACAGAAATTTGCCAATGCCAACTAACCAGAATGTAAGCAAATACTTTTGGTAAAAAGTTGTTAAGAGCTGGTAAGCAGAAACAAATACATTTCATATTTGAAAGAATTCAGCTTTAACATAGGACTCAAAACATATCTAAAAAACTATTTTCATATAGGACATAAACCATACATTCTCATAGAATAAGAACATAAACTCACAATCAAAAATCACAAATCACAAAGGAAAACATACTACAATAAATGAAATACAAAAGAAATTATAGAGTCAAATCAGCAATTTTCCATTTTTTTTTTATTGGAAACAATGGGGTTATGTTATATCTTCATGTTTCCTGTCATGGTTGGGATGACTAGGTAGGTATAAAATTAATTTTCAACTATTTCACACAGTAAAATTATAGGATTCATGACTGTCTAGCTTGATTCCATTTTCCAGTTTCCTTTGCAATTAGATGAAGTCATGCAATTAGGTTCTCACAGATGAAATGTGAGTGGAAGTGATACGTCACTGCCTCTGTTGGCCCTTCACATTGGGATGGAGCCCAGATAGTCACCAACCTGACTTTAACTATATACATGCTGACAGTGTCCTAAGGGATGGGGAATCAATGGCTTGGTTGGGACTTGGTACTCTAATTGGGTGTAGAAAAGAGATCTTCCCCACTGATCTGGACTACTTGCATTTAGACAAGGCGAGAGAGACATATTACTCATTAATTCTTTGCTTTGGATTGTTAAAGCTCTATCTTTACCCTAATACACTGTTAGAAAATGAAAGAGATACTTGCAAATAAAGCAAACCCAATAAACTGTATTTTTTAAAAGGCCAAAGAAACCTGAAGAAAGAATCAACTAGAACTTTGAGAAAAAAAAAATTTCAGTTCAACTTGTAAAACCCATAAAACAGAAGGAAATATAGTGAATGGAAAAAGTTAACATATCTCTATCTTGAAAAGGTAAATAATGATTTTATTTGGAAATCTTTCCCCTAAATGTTCATAGGATAAAGACTGCAAAGGATCTGGCAGTCATTCTTTCTTCTGCCCCTCTCCATTCACCCACCCCTTCCTATATCCCTTTGGTCATTGTGAAATTTAGTGTTTTGTGTTACTTGTTCAGAAAGAACATCATTTAGATATCCATGGTCTAAAAGAGAAGTTACTTAAGCCCTGTCTCTTAAAAACCCAATTTAGTGCTGGGGATATAGCTCAGTCGGTAGAGTATTTGACTCACAAACACAAGGCCCTGGGTTTAATCCCCAGCACTGCAAAAGAAAAACAAACAAACAAACAAACAAAAAACTGGGGCTGGGATATGGCTCAGTTGGTAGAGTGCTTGCCTTGCATGCATGAAGGCCCTGGGTTCAATCCCCAGCATCACAAAAAACAAACAAACAAACAAACAAAAAACCCAGTTTAGAAAAATAATTTCTAATAGATTTTTTCTTTTTATCATGACAAAAAGGTAACTCTGTTGATCTCTAAACCCCACAGATAATGTTCTTTGTTTAAATATTGTGAATTGTATACATGAGATTCATTTTGAAATTTTTATTGTGACATTAAATATTACCGATTTTATAAAGGAGATATTCTAAGTACAAACATGTCTATAAAAGAGGATTTCCCCCTTAATAAATATGTTGTTTTTCTCAAGATTAAATTTCTTAGTTAATATTATTTTGTTTGAGTGTTGTTTCTGTTGGTTAAAGGAGAAAAGTAAAATTGTTTCATCTTAGAGTTTATAGTTTTTACATGACAATTCCAGCAAAAAATTAAATGATTTCTCTTTCATGGTTTAGTAAACATTACATGCATCTGTTCATGTTAAGTGTTATTCCAGTAAATGAGCTATAGTGATTCTATCCTAAAAAGTGTAAATTAAATTTTAATTTCATTTTAGTTTGTAATATTAAATATATTGGAAGATATTTTTGAACTCCTTTGATATTGGTAGTAATAAGATATTTATAGCAAAACCAGTGTTAGAATAATATATTGCTCAAAAAGGTAATATGCATAAAATTAAAATTTACTGGCCTTCCTTTTAAGATTTATTCTGCCATTAATTCCAAAATCAGGTAGCTCTAAGCAGACCTCAAGCAATACAATAATTCATTAATGGTATAGTTCAGCCCTTCATGTGATCAGCTCAGTAAGTGAGCAATTTAGAGCTTTTGCTGTGTGGCAAAGCATATAACTAGGAATGGAACCATATTGGGTGTTGAATGCACGTGAGCTAATTTCCTCAATAATGTTGAAAGGGTAGAAAAAGGAAAATGTAGAGAATTGTTTTCTCCATCTACTGGGGACAGAGTACAATTTATAATCATAAAACTAAGCATTCTGTAAAAGTAGTACTTTTATTTTCTGCTAATTGACTGGTAAAGGATATATATAAACTGATATGGATTTTCTTTTCTCCTTTTCCATGAAGTTTTTTTTTTTTTCTTGTACTTATGTTTTAAATGATTAAGGAGATATAACACTGAACTTGATTTTTAAAACAGGAGGATTGTCCTTCTATGTGGACTTACACATAGTTGTGTGATATTTTAGGAGAATGCTTCCTAATGAGTGTAAGCATCATGGTCTTGAGCAGATGTTGGACAGCTGGTATGTATTTGTTGACTTGCCCATTCCTTGTGTGATGGTATTGAACACATTTTTCATGATTCAGCTTGAAAGCCATATATAATGACCAGTATACCTCTGCAGATCTTCAGGATCTAGAATCCAGGCCATTCTAGTTTTTGAGGATTCTAGTATATTAAAGAATGTAGAATGTAGAAATACCAAAAAGTTTGGAAAACCATGATGGAGCATATGTATATGTGGACCTCACAAGGCAAGAGGTGACTCAGGTCTTTCTTGTCAATCATAGGAAGCCATTTTAAGGATTTTTGAATTTGATGTCTATGTGGAGATGAAATTCACTGTAAGACAGCCAATAATTGAATTTCCAAATACAACTGGACAACATTGTTGAATTAACATTTTAAAAGGTTATGCGGTTATTTGGTGTGTTCCCGAATCCTGAAACTCCTTATCAGCCTCTTTTTGCCCACATGCCACCTGTCCTTCTCCTGCCAGTTCTTCTGTATCTACGAAAACTTGTCCACAAATTTTCTCAAGGCATATATAACAATGACAGTAAAAGGATTACATTTTCCTTTTTGGGAGCTTATTTTCCCTCTGTGATTGTGTTATAAAAAGTGACACTCTGAAGCCAAAGGACTCAGTCACATTGTGGGTTTAGAAGGTGTGTGTATGGAATAAGAGTAGGAAATGATCCATCTTCCATTTCATACCTAATCTGTTTTTGTTGGGTGACCACAAGGACATAAACTCTTCAAGTTTTCACCAACTCTACACTTCTGAAGCATCTAGGTGCCCCTTGCATAAAAGGTTGCTCACACTTGATGTTTAGGATTTGGCCTTTTAAAATTTGGATGGGTGAAGAGATGGAAACATTAATGAGAAAAAGAGGCACTGCTTCATTGTTGAAGAGTTTCATCTTCTAATATACTCCAGGATTAATACCAGCTCCCTCTTCCCATCTCTGACAACTAGTAGATTTTTCACTAACCCAATAACTGTGACCCTAACTTGTTACCTTTCACTACCTAGTCCAATTACAGGGTTCCTTCCCAGTTAACATCATTTCTCTGTAACTGTATTTGTATAATTTAAATGAAATAAAACTTGGTTGATGTTCAGGGCACTCAGACTTTTAAGGTCGCCACCCATCCTGGCTGCACTTGCTAACCAAGCTCATAACAGATATACTGGTAGCATTATAAAGAGACCTCACATCAAGGGTAAATCATAAGAAATGATAGGAAAAAGGGGATGCAAATTCACACACTAATTGAAACAAGGAACAAGGGACAAAATCACACATAATCTTTGTCCAGGCAGAATTGACAGAAAATACAAGGTATAACATTTTCTGTGTATAACCAGTGATTGTCTTTAACATGGAAAAATTGTATTTATTCTCAATCCTAATAAAAAATATGGGGACCTTTGAGGATGGAGTTTTACTTTTTCTTTTTTCAAATTATACAAATGAATGCTATTGAGTTACTTTAGACTTTTCCCCACATGGCAACACATGAGTATTATTTTTGATCTGTATTATTGATCGTTCTGAATGAAATAGTTTCCATAAGATGTTATTCCTTCTATCTAAAAATAATTACTTCAAAATTTATCTGCCTGTCTTAAATAATTTATCCTTGCCCTTGGGCCAGCTGTAGAGTATTTAAAAAGCTTCCTATGTAAGGATGCCCTGCTGTTCTGCCTTGGATGTGGTATAGGTGTTTCTGTGGACATCTTTCCCTGCACATCAAGTAGGAAATACTTCTCAGGAGATGGACTTGATGTCTAACCAAGAGAAGGAGTGACCCTTTTAGGTCATTATTTTAGCTTTGGCTTTACATACCCTAGAAGCCATTAGCTTAAAATGCTGTAAATTCAGTTACAAAATGGAAAGATAATTACATCATTAATGGAAGTTAATACTGATCATTGAAATCTTAGCCTAGTTTAAGCCATCAGAAACTATTTAATCCAATTTTCCCCAGCATGAGACAGGACACAAGGGAATGACTTTGTCCAATGGAATCTTTCTCCTCATCACATATCTCCCCAGGGAAGTCAGGTCTCCTTTTTTTTTTTTATGAAATATGAGGCATCCTTGTCCTGACTGAGCATCTACTCTTACTTGGGGCCTCTTTGCTGCCAGTGCTAAATGTTAGAGATTAGGCTCAGAGCAGTGGAGTAGTCGATGAAAGACACTGACTGGAAGGACAGGGATTGGAATACAAATATCTTATTTCACTAGTGACACATCCAATTGTCCCAATTATTTTTGTAAACATCTGTGTGTTAAGAATAATATTAAATTTGTAGGTTTGACACCTGCATGGGCTGGTAAATTTCACTCCCCTCTTGGTTAAAACATCTAGGAAATACATACTTCTATTTAAAAAGGACCAGTTATTAAAAAATTGTTACTCTTGCCATATTGGAGTTTTGTTGGTGAAGAATAAAAGGAATAATGAAAACTTAGCCACATACTCAGTCTCTGCCACTGGTTAAACCCTTAATTTTTACTTTTGGTGCATTATCACTTGGGATCACCATGTGATGATATCCTTGTTCATGAAACAATAAATATACAGAAAATCAAACAAGATATGACATACCATCTCGTGATAAATACAGAATCTGGGTGTTTATTCATTTCAGTTTTGTTTGATTTTGTGAATTTCAGCTTCTCAGCTCCTGGGGTTGGAAAGAGAAGTCACGGTGTGGTTTTTGTCTTGACTGATTTTTATGGTGGATTTATTCACATCTAACCATGGCTGATGTGAGACTGCTTGCAAACTCAACTTGGCAGCTGTTGTCAGGGTTTCAAACATGAAAAATAGGTGTAAATCCTGATTTTCTGTAGGAACAAATAAATAGCTTCTCAAAGCACAGGGACTTTTTCAGAGAGGATCCTTTATTGCTCTCATTTCATGTTGTCTTCTTTTTTATATTTAATTTGGTAATGGTGATAGAAGTAGTGTGAAGAGTATTTGGATATGAGGAAGTGTTAGCTTCTGATCACAATTTGAATAAACAGAAAATTTTGTAGAAAAAGGACAGGTTTCAAACATGCCCAAGTGTAGAATGATCACCATGCAGACCATTCTGCATATGATTGTTCCACTGGACGGGGCATTCTGAGCAAGGCATGTGATATATGGGGCCCAGAGGCAGAAGTGTGGGATGGTAAATTTAGAGTACTAATAGAGACATTAGAAAATCTGTTCCATGAAAATCACAAAAGCCACTTGGCTACAGTAAGGCTGGAAGGAGGGAAAGACATAATTTTAATATTCATAAAAGCATATTGAGCAATTGACCTTGGATTTATGAAGGGATGAAATGGGCATAAACTGCATTGACATTTATCATTTTAGACCTTAGAGAAAATAACCATCAAGACTTTAGAGATATTATAATCATGCCAAAAAATTGTGAGACCTTTTACTTTTACCATTTCTATAAAGAATCTCCTGGGCTTTTTGTTTTTTGATTGTTATTATTTTTTTGGTATTACTTGAGACAAATCCAGGATGGAGGAAAATTTTGTGATTACAAAAGGAAAAAAAATGTGCTTCATCCCGAATTTTAACAAAGACTCTGACACACAGCATTATGAAAAGTTTTATTTGTAAAGTGAGGCATGGAGTTTTGTTAATTTAATAGCCAAATAGGGGTATGGGGATAGGAAGGATAGTAGAATGAAACAGACATTATCACCTCGTGTGCATATATGCCTGCATGACCAATGTGATCCTGCAATATGTATAATCAAAAAGCAAAATTATGCTCAATTTATTTATGATTTATCAAAAATGCATAAATGCATTCTACTGTCATGTTGCAACTTATTAGAACAAATTAAAAAAATCAAAAAAGTTTCTTATCAAATAACTATTATCTTACCTCTGAGGATACAGTTAGTGCAGGGATCTGGGGTTGTTTTCATGGCCTTGGTTGCTCTTCTATTGTTCTCAGTACAGGTAGCCTTCCAGGCCAGAGCAGTTCAGTGGATGCAAATATCATCTTTCTATCAGTCTTATTTCTCAGAGAAAATACATTTACATCTTTCTCTGAACTCTTTATGAACTGACCTTTAGAAAATTACCATTTGGCCTTTCTATCAGTTGCAGGTGTGAACTTTATTGCATGTATAATCTAATGAAATCTTCTGTATTCAAAAACTGTTTCCACCCAAATTGAAAATGATACACTCATGTTGAGTAAATCATGATATCTATTTACTCAATTCAGATGCTTTGGATATGTGATATGTAACATCCCAGTTGTCCCCATTTTTGATTGATTATCAGAATTAAAAATATCTTCAGTTGTATAGAACAAATATCTTTATAACTTTAGATTATATACTTTGACCATTTAGAAAAGAAGAGAAGGAAAAAAAACTTGCAAGTATGTGGTTCTACACAACCTGTTTATCCAGACAACCTTGAAATGTTGAGCCATCTGTAGAATGTGGAAATGTTTATACTTAACTGGACTTCATTGGTATGATAGGTATGATTATTTTGAAAATTTCCACTGTCTCAAAAGCACTTCAGTTTTTACAGAAGCTGAAATCTGAAATGCTGAACAACTCCAACTCCTTTCATGAGCAGAGAAAGGCTTGAGTATATAAGTGTGTTGTTTGATCTACAACACTGATATTGAATATTGATACAATGAATATTTAATAAATGTTTCATAATTTGATGGGAATATTAATGTGATGTTCATCTCAGAGGAACTGAAAGCTCTGGGAAAGTTTTCCAATGCATTTCTCCATTTTCTGAAGTCCTGCCCCTGATGTCATAACTCAGGTAATGAAGAGAATATTGATCAATATCTTCAGAATATTGAGGTATATTTCAATATCAAACACTTATTTGGATGTCAGAGATGTTTCATATATGGTATCACATTCAAAGCAGATAGTTCCATTTAAATCATACTATCAAGTGTATATCCTGCCTGCTAAAAGCCAAATTTACTTTTTCAATGTTATGTAATAGAGGATTTAAAACATTAAAAGCTTAATTTCTTAGTTTTTATCAGAAGTGCCTAGCTTAATCCTTTACAGTCATATTATTAAAAATTAGCATGTGAAGTCCCTTTTATTGATCAGTGACTACAGACTCACATAAAAGCAACTTAACAGAAAGCCATTGCTGTTTTTATATAGTCATTAAAATTAAATTAAAATACATAATGAATTATAAAATGCAAGGAACGAGTTTGACAATAATTTGGGAAGGAGGGAATCACAAAACCAGACTGTTTCTTCTCCTTATTTCAACTCTCTGGTACATTTTGCAATATACCAGAGAAGTCAAAAGAAAACAACAACAACAACAACAAAAAAAAAACCTCATCCAGCATTATGGCATTATGTCCTTCCTTCCTTCCATTCATTGGAGATTTTCTCCCTTTCCCTGTTTCACAAACACTAGTTTATCAGAGTTTTCCAGTGAAATTATAAAATTTGAATAGATATTGCTTTTACTGGCTACACTGTATTCCAGTGAGTGAATAAATCTTACCAACTGAATTTTTTCTTTCTTTCCACGTTTTTTTTTTTTGCTATCATAAATGGAAATGAACATCTTTGTTCACTTTATTCCTAAGTATGTGTCTACATCTGTTAGTAATGTCTCAGGAATTTTTATTAAAAGTGAAGTTTTTTGGTCAATGCTGTTCAGAATATTTTTTCGGATCTTTTAACATAGGTAAGATAGTAATCTATTGAGATTATTGTAGTTTTGTTTATTGGTTGGATTAAGGTGATGGAGAATTCCAGGATTCTTTATCCTGTGGTTTAATAAATATTTCAAAATGGATAGATGACATATTTATTTTGATAATTCTTGCTTTTAGGATTTTCTAAATATCATAATTTTTTAACTGAAGTGAGCTGATGACTGGGTCAAATCCTCATACATTGTTTAATCCAAATAACTGCTGTTCTTTTAAGGTTATGTGATGAAAAAAATATTGAAAGCATTTTTGATTAATTATTCGATGACTTAATTGGAGGAATTAGATCCCTGTCACTTGTATATACATTCACTTATTCAACAAAACTATTCATGTTATAGTGCTAGGAATAGGAGGGAAGAAAAGGAAGAAAGTTTTCAAGTTGCTCACTATCTAGTAATATAAAGACATATATTACCTGTGGTATGCTGAAAAGCAGCAACTTCTAACACCAGGGGATCAGAAGAACATACCACACCTGTCTTCTAAAGGTAGAGCTGGGGGCAGGGACTGCAATACACAGGGTGTGTAAAATCCAGCACTGCTTTAAGTATCTTTTCTGTGATTGCAGTCTAATTCCTGATGTTTCCATCTTGCTCTGAATGGATTGACAGATTGACTTCGAGCAGCTTCCTCTGATGACCTTTCTTTATGTCCACATCTTACACTTTCAAAATTATTAAACAGGAGGCATTTGGGCAGGTAATATCCAGGCAGGGAACACCTGCCCCCTCCTCTTGCTTCCCGCCTATGTGCCACTTAGATGCATGATTGTGAGTGATTAATGGGGTTTGATGACAATTTCTCCATTCCATGTTATCAGTCATAGGTCTAAATTTCTAGCACATGGACAATTCTCCATTGATGGATTTCCTTCTTGGGTACATACTGTTTTTACTTAGGGCTTCCCCTGATCACATGCAGTTTGCAAACTGCTGGTTTCTTTCCCAAGTGCGAAGGCTCTCCCTGTAGGCTGCATTTCATGCTTCAGTTCTTCAAATGGGCCCTTGTCTCTGAAACAGCGGTATCCTTCAGTGTGCTCTGTACATGTATATGTGGAAAGAACTTCTCTCAAGGAGGGGTGGCTGCATTGGACATGGTGTTGTTTTTGAGCTAAACATTATTATTTTTGGCCAGTTAGTGGTTTTCTTCTCCATCTCAGAGAATTGAATTATTAATGTGGTGGAGTGAGCTGGGTAGCTATTTCAGGGTACTCATTTGCTAGATTACCTGTCCTAAAGAATGCTAAATGGAATCCTTTCTTTTCCATAAACTTTCTCCTCATCTGAATTTGCTTGTACAGTGTACATAGACACATCATTGCTCAATGTGTGCATAATTGTGCATGAGGGAAGACTACTCACTATTCTTTTTAGAAGGGAAATATTTAAAATTCTTATTACTCCTTTGGGTTGAGGAGACTTGTCCTCAGTGATACTATTAGTCAAGTGTCCAGTGGCAAGCACTAGTGTGTTCTTAGTTAAGTGGATGTGTTACCTTTGTGGCAAAGAAAAAAAAAGTTACATGTCTCTGTGTGATTGTTACATGACTGTGTGGCATTCCAGGGAAAGGATCTGTTAGACAACAGCAAGGTATACAACTCACTCTTCCACAGAAAATGACTTGCCTTTCACTGTTGTAGGTCATCACTGGAAAAAACACTCATGTGCTACTTGGCTGTAAACTTTCTGATTCCTGCATGTGAACAGGTCCTGACCCATTTTATTAAAATTTTGGCCTTCAATTCTTTGCAATGTGAAATGCAAAAAAAAAAAAAAAAAAGCAGGGGGAGGGCAGGCAGTTAAGGGCTGGTTCTTAGTGGATTTACTTTGTATTTAGTGAGGGTTGCTGATTAAAAAAAAATTTAAAAAAAAATTCAGATCCATGACCGTAAGATCAAAGTAAAGAATGACTTCTTATGGAATACTTAAGTATTCCTTATCAGGCTCTACTGATTGCACTATTTTGTCTTTAGAGGGTGTACTTTATGATATTGAACAATCTACTAAGAGCAATATTTGAATTATAGATCAATTCTGTGATAGAGCTTTCAGTTAAAAAATTAAAACTATGACAGCACAAAAGACCATCAAAAGGGAAAGAAGAAAGAATATACTATATAGCATATTCCTTTTTTATTGATTCTTTTTAGTTGTACATAACATTAGGATTTGTTTTGACATAATTATGAAAGCATGGAATATAATTTGTTCTAATTCATTTCCTTCCCTCCTCCCTCCCCCTTTCCTTTTCCTCTCTCCACTGATCCTTTTGCTATTTACTTATAGTTTTGTTGTTGTTGTTGCTTAGTGTCTTGTGGATGTACATGATAGATTCACTGAGGTATAGTCATATATGTACATAGGAAAGTTGGGTCAGATTCATTCCATTGTCTTTCCCTTTCCCATTCCTCTTCCCCTCCCTTCATTCTCCTTCATCTACTCCACTGATCTTTCTTCTCTCCAGTAAGTGGAGAGATTCGTTTTAAAATTTGCCTTAGTGAAAAATCCCTTTAAAAGTTGTAACCTCACTTCATTTTTTTCTCTCCATTTACATATTATGACATGATCTTTAAAGTACTACAGTAGTTTGCTAATGCCACTTAGAAGGTCAGCTATCCCAAATTAGTCCTAACTGAATTACTTTCTTTTCAGGCCCAGCTCTTCCAAGTCCATTGCTGAAGGTTGTGTGTGTGCATGTGGGGTGGTGTGCACCAGCTCTGGGCATACGTGGATTTGGGCTCTTTATAAAAATGGACAAGTATAATTCCTATCATCAATAAGATTATAAGCTAATTGGAAGTGAAAGAATACCATTCAAGAAATAATTGTAAAATGTGACAATGAGAACATTATTAGTGCCAGTTTGTCCTCCTTGAAATGACTGTGCTGTGGGCAGCAGGGAGGATGTAGCTGGAATGAGGAGACTGAGACCAGGCAGATGAGGTGCCCATAAGGAGTGAGCAGGTAGGGGGGCACAGGTGCACTTTCTCCACCTGGAACACAGTGTGTCCATTTCCTACAGCTGCCTTAACAAGTTACCACAAGCTGGGCGGCTTTCACAAACAAGTTTATTCCAGTTCTGGAGGCATGACACCTGTAATCACGCATCAGCATTGCCACCCCCTTGAGGTCTCTGGGGAAGAATCCTTTGCCCCTCAGACTTCTGGCAGGTGCAGACTTTTCTTGACCCTGGCAGCATCACTCCGGACTCTGCTTCTGTGACCCTGACTGTCTTCCCTCTGCATTGTAAATGTGGCAGCCATTCTCCATCTCCTTTATGGTCACCAGTCCCAGCTTAGAGCCCACCCGAGCCCAGTGTGACCTCATCCAAAGAGGGTTACATCCGCAAAGACCCTCTCTCTAAATAAGGTCACATTCACATGTTCCAGATGGACATGGATTTGGGGGGAACACTATTTAACTCAACACACACAGATTGAGGCAATAACATAATAAACTTTTCTCTGTCTTGTTTTTTGGCAAGATCCTTTTAAAACAATTTTTATTTATTTATTTTTAAATTTTAGCATGTGGAAACTCCTGCAGGAATTCTCACTTACCCTTGGGCAAAACATGGATAAATCTGGTCTGAAATTTAGCATTGTGTGGTGAATTAGATCTTGGCAGAATTGTCAACTCCAAAGGGAGAATGGTGTCGACCAGAAGGAGGTTTTTGTGGCAAGCTACAGGTCCCTTTTTGAGTACCTTGAGGCTGTTCAAATTTTTGGTCAATGGTATGAATGAAGATAATAAAAGTTATGTGTATCTTACTGGAGGATAATGTGTGGTTGAGTTTTAAAAATTTCTGCCAGGCAAGATGTTAAGTACATTTTTAAAGTATTTAAAAAAAACAAATGTGAAGTCTGACATGGTTATAAAATAAAGCATAGAGTTGCATCATCAGAGGCTATCAGCTTAGTGACAACAGGTATTTAAATAATCAAAAGTAATCTCAGTATGAACGGCTCCTCAAAAGTACTATTACCAGAGGCTGCATTAATGGAATGAGGGAGGTCACGATGTTCCTCGACACTGAACTGGTCCAATTATACTGAAAATAAGTGTGTCAAGACAGGATTACCATATATTAAAAGGAGCTTGATGGACACATTGGAATGTATTCAGAAGCTAATGACTGGGATATAAAAATGACTCAACATGACATTACCTGAGGGATGGAAGATGGAATTTGGAAGTTAGTCTGAAGAAGAGATGGGCATGCTTAACTGAACAAATAAACTTTATATTATTATTATTTTTATCTTTCAAGGTGGTTTGAGTGTGTGCTTATTTAGGAGAAGGGTTCAGATTAGCTTGTGTTACTTCAAAAGGCCAAATTTGGGCAAATCAATCGCTATTTCTGTGAGGTCTATTGTTGATACCTTACAATGAGACCTCTCTGTAGAGATCCATGGACCACCTGGAAGATGACAAGTCCCCAGGGACTCTAGGTGCTCAAGCACAGAGACACAGACATTTCAGAGTTGTCAACTTCTGACAACTGATGAAATTGTGCTATGTGACCTCTGAGTTTTATAACTTCTTTTGTAAGAAAATGCTATAAAACTGTGAGATTCAGATGAGGCATAATAATGTTGATTACGTGTTTTAGCCTCCCTTTATTGTTCAAATCAATATGGAGCATAAGAAAGAAAAGGTGATGAAATTCATATGCTGTGGTCTAGGATCACAGCCCTGTGAAATCCACTTTGGGTAGGATGGTAGATCTTATCAATGGAGCATTTTGAAAGTTGGAGAGTCATATTATTCAAAACAATTGCTGTGTCTTAGGGGAAAACCTCTATATTTCTTTGCTTAAATATTCTTAACATTAGAAGGGATCCCAGAGTCCAACTATTTCAAATTTCAGAAATAATCTGTTTCAATATTTTTATCTTATGAAGAACCTATATTCCTTGTCAGTTTTAAAGTGCCATTCACATATTTTAATAATTTCCTACAACTCTAATATGTTTTACAATCCCTTTACTTTTCTGTTTCAGTACTGGGGATCAAACTCAGTACCTAGTTCATGACATCCAAGGGCTCTTCCACTGAGCTACAACCTCAGATTCCCTTGAAATATTCTGAATGTAAAATACATTACTTCCAATAACTTTTGCCTAAGGGTACAAGAGCTCTGAAACTTCAGGCCAAAATTGAATGAAAAAGGAACATGAACTAGAGGCAGAAATTCAATTTCTAATATAAATGAGAGTTAATAGCAGTTTGGGAAACATTCATTCATTTATTCATCTATTGATTAACCAAAGACTGATAGAGCAGCTACTCTGCCATAGGCAACAGGAATGTAAAGTGAATCTAAAATCACCATTGCACTTTCACTCTCAATCTAGTAAGAGACAAATCATTTTAGACAACATGTTAAGTGTTTGGGGGAGGAATACACAGAGTACATGGAGATGCCAGAGAGCATCAGATTCACAATGGGAAGATAAGATCAATGAGTAGCTCATATTTTTGTTCATGTGTGCATGGTGCCTATTTGTCTCTGGAAGCACAGAATCTTGTCTATGTTATTTTACTGAAAGGAAAAAGGTAACTGCAGAGATTCGAAAGCATGTTACTACAAGACTTAGATAGTGTGTTAGTCAACTTTTCATTGCTGTGACCAAAATACCCAACAAGAACCACCTAGAGGGGGAAAATGTTATTTTGGCTTATAGTTTCAGAGATTCAGTTAGTGGTCAACTGATCCATTACTCTGGGCCTGATGTGAGGCAGAACATCTTGGCAGAAGGAGGTGGTGGAGAAAAGCTGCTCAGGACATGGTGGTCAGGAAGAGAGAGAGAGAGAGAGAGAGAGAGAGAGACACAGAGACAGAGGAGCCAGAGGTAAGATATAATCCCCAAAGGCACACCCCAGTGACCTACAGTTACTGCCCACTATAGTACTCCTTTTAAATTATTAATCCTTTAAATGGATTAATCCACTAATTAGGTTACAGCTCTCATAATCTAATAATTTCACCACTGAACATTCCTACATTAACTGCAATTTGGGGGGAACACCTTATATCCAAATCATAACAGTTTCCTAAGCTCAAGTTCCTCATTAATCAATAGGCTTTCTTTAAGAGGAAAAAAAAATGCTTTAAGAAAAATCTCCCTGAACATTTGCTCCTAGGCAAAGTTCAATTTGCAGTCTTTGGAGAAATCTTGAAGGAAACCTAATCAAGCACTTACATGTGCTACTTGTGTTTTAGATTTAACAAGTCTTTCCTCTTGACTGCTCAGGATAAACAATTGGATTACTTGACATGACTATACAGAGTGGATTAGTTAAATTTGGGCTTTCTCTTCCTCCCAAGTCAATAAAAAGCATGAGCTCCCCCATGTTGGAATGGTTCAAAGTGTTTCCAGAGGCTCATAAATTATGTTTTTGCTAATTTTTTTTCTTTTCTAGAACAAATATCATACCTCTTACTGGCAAAAATCTGATTAAGGAGAAAATAAGTCCAACAGGAGAATAATACTTTCATTTCAGAAATTAATTAAAATACTTTGGGTGAAATCAAATAGGAGTATAAATTTTAAATATACAAATATAAAACACTGCTCTGTCGACCCTTCTCTATTTTGTTATGCTGCTCTATCTGTTGCTGCATATCAATCTGTTTATAATATGCCTAACAGGCATGTTTGCTTTAGTGTGATGAGTGTTCTCAGCGGTAAGCTAAGAGCTATTTAGAAGCCACTAATGTGGACAGTCATTGGAAGTAATGTATATGGAACCCAGTCTCAGTCAGCTATATCTAGACTGGTCTGTTTGTTAAATGCTTTCCATCATTGTGAAAAAATACCTGAGATAATCAACTTATAAGAAGAAAAGGTCACAGTTTTGCAGGTTTCAGTTTATGGTTGGTTTGCCCATTGTTCTTGGGCCTGTGGTGACACAGATTATCCTGACAGGAGTGTGTATGGCAGAGGAAGTTGCTCAACTCAAGGTGCCTGGGAAGCAATAGAGAGAGAAGAGGGGCCACAGTTCCATTAACCCCTTCATAGGTACACCCCCAATCACCTAAAATCCTCCAACTAGTTTCCACCTCTTAATGGTTCCACCACCTCTCCATTGTCTTGGGCTAGGGTCCAATCCCTGAACACAGTGGCCTTTGGGGGACAGTAAACTATGGCAACTGGTTGCTCTTTAGAGCACCAAGATGAGCACCAGACAGAAGTACAATATGACTCACTGCCTTTAAATTCCCTCCATCAAAAAAAAATTGATAGATACTTTAAAGCAAAGCTATTCAACAAATTAAATGTGATTTGTTCATATAAAAAGACATTTTTACTAAAAATGTGAGTATAGAACCTTGTCACTTATCGTTGAATTCTACACATGGCTCAGTGAAATATGCAGAAGATTTTCCTTAAGTATTGAACTTCCCTATGACCAACCCCTAACTGTGTGCCTGGAGGTGAGGCAGAGTCGATGGCAGGTGGAGAGGGAGTTCAGGGTTGCAGCACGAGCCCTCTCCATTGCTGCTCCTTGCTGTGAATCCATGGGTTTAACCCACATCCCTGGTGATTTTCCCACTGTTGTGTAGAACACCAGCTCAGCTTTACTAGTGGTCCTTGATTGACAGGCTCCTTGCCTCACCCACCTTCCTCGTTTCATGTTATGAGGGTTGCTTCAAAATATACCGAGGTGTCTTCCTTGGTTGACTGCAAGCTTTTGGTTTCTTCTTCTTTCTCACACTTTAAATATGGATATTTCTAAGCTGTGTCACAGTCTTGTCTCTCATCTGAGCTCCCCTTCCCCTCATTTCTCATCTCCTCTCCTGGCTCTCACTTGCTCAGCTCATCCCCTAAACAAGTCCAGCTATCACTTCCACAAAGATGCCTTCTGAACAGGTTCCTTTGTCTTTGGCTGCTCATCGACACTTCAACCTTGAGTTCAACCTTATTAGGTATCTTTTTGTAGTAATTCCAGCATATTCAGACCAGGCCCACTTGGAGGCAGCATACTGTGGTCGTCACATGCCCAGGCAGCCCAGCCTACCTCCTGTCTCCCTGACTTCCTAGCTAGGTAACCATAAACAGGTTGTTTAAATTTCCTTTCTTCTGTGCCCTCATCTTTAAAACAGGTGAGATACTCTGTAGCTCAAGCAGGTATGGTGAGAATTAACTGGATTATTACACAGAAAGTGCCTAGAGGTGCCTGGTACAGAGTAACATGCAAGTATCTGTTAACCATTTTGTTTTTATTTTTTCATCTGTATCTGGAAATTTCCAGGCTCCTATAATCCTCTATTAAAATAATTTTTATTTATGACATTGGTCTATCTTCTAGTTGCCCACATTTGAAATGTAAGACTCCCATTTGTTTATTTTCAACCTTCTATAAATTGATGAGTTTTAGTTTTCCTAATTATTGTGTTTTTCATATCTTTTGTCTTTTTCCAGTCATCACTGAATTAATTCTTCCTTGGATCACTGAGAGCATTTCCTTGTTTCTCCTGTGATTGGTCTTCACTTCCTTTCTGTGCCCATCTGTGTTGCATTAAGACAAGGCTAATTCCCCTGAAACACAAGTTTAATCACAGCATCTGTTTGAGATACCACCACTCTGCCACAAAGACTTTCACCATGGCTCCCAGTTGACACTGAAGGATGCCTGAATCCCCCAGCCCAGTCAGGAGGTTCTGTACAACCCATCTTTTTGACTTATTGCTCATTTGTTGTTGTTGTTATTTTCTCCAGGGTCTTCAGATTGAAGCAAGTTGTTCCTCTGAAGTTCCCTGATACTGTCTGGCTTTCCTCCACCTCTGCACTTTCTGCTTACCTGTCCCTTCTTCCTCTCCCTAGACCATCCCTTCTTTACTCTCTCAGTGCTGCCAAACATCCAGTGCTTCCCTGTGGACCCACTGGAGCAACCCTCTGAGACCTTCTCTACTCACTCCAGTAAAAAGTGACTGCTCCTCAGAAGAGCCAAGCAGGACTTTGTGTCTGCCCTTCTTGAGGACGTTTACTTACTGCAATCTGACCATTGTGTAGTGAGGAGGATTTGAAGTTTGAAGTCAAAGGATCTGGTATTTTAATCCAAAGAGGGCCAAAGTGATACTCTGTTTTCTCATTTATAAAATGTTGACAATGATAACTGTCATAAGATTTTGATGAGAGTTAAATACATAGGGGGTGTTTTTAAACAAATGCTTTTTTAAAGCCTAGTTCTGTTTAAAGATTAGTTGCTTTGAATTTGATGTCTTAACATCTTTATATCTTCCACAATACCTTACATAAAGTTGGCTTTTCAAAATCGTCGTTAGGACTAAGTGTGAATTTGTAAATCTGTAAGTTTCAGCTTCTAAAGCGTTCTCACCAGGAGTTCCTCCTTGTCAGACTCAACTCTCATATGAATTGAGAACTGCCTTGATTTGGGGACTGATTGAAAGCAGTGAAACATAGAGGAAGTTAAAATAGCTAATACTTCTGCAGCTTGCTGTCTTGTATAAGGAGATTGGCCTTTAAGGAATTATTTCCTTTGCCATGTAAATCACTCAATCACAGGAAAATGTTTAGTGTCTTCAGGTGAAATTAGCAGTGTGACCTAAGGGGATGTTTTTTAATCTTCACACGGCATCTGTCCTGGCCTCTTGGGAGCTTAAAGGCTAAGAATTGTTCACAGGGAGCATAATCCACAGGGAATCATAATGAGGAAAGTGGGTCACTGAGGGAGCATTTGGAGAACAGATGAATTCCAGCAGGACCAAGGCTTTGCCTGGCCCCAGGTGCCAGCCCTGGGTTCAGAGGTGCCTGCATGGCAATCTAACTAAGGGAGAGGTCTGACTCCTGTTCTGCTTGAGTCAATAAAGTGGAAAAGCACAGATCAGAGTGCAAAGAAGGCAGGCACAGCACCCTGGCAAATCCCCACAGATAACACCCACAGAGAGGCCTCTGGGAACCTCCTGATCTCAGACTGGAGTCTCACATTCCTTATCTCACTTGATCCCTTTAACACCCCGCTGGGATAAAGAGGGCAGGGTTCATTATCCTCTTGCTGGATAAGAAAGAGAGAGAGGGATGACCAAAGTCTCAGCTTCCTTCTCCTAGACTATGAGGTGTTTTAAAGCAATGTCAGGGATGTGTGCATCTTGAAAGAAAATGAAACAAACCAAAACCTCTTTCATTTTTGTCTTGCAAAATTTGGGGGCCTATGTTAGCAGATCCATTGTGCTTAAACTGCCTGAAATGATGTGTAGTACCAAAACTTGAGGACATCAGTCCTTCCTTTTTTCCTACTTTCTTTCCTCATCTGAAGGATGGAACAAACCATTAGGCAGACAGCTACCAACTTCATTTAAAAGGTTCAGATAGGCCAATCATGAGAATGGAAACATTCTAGACCATGAAGTAGACTGAAAAAAAAATCAGGTCATTTTAAAAACTATTATTTATGTACCTAATGTGAATTGGAGTATCACAAGGTCCTACATTTGCTAAGTTTTTATTGTGCATTGATTAATAATCCTTTGTGCAATTAAGAGCAGCCAGTTGACCTGGGCAGGGGTATGAAACTGTCTAAAACGTATCAATGGATAAGCCTGCCAGAAACTACAATTCTAGGTTCAAGTCACTAGAAAAGATCAGATTGCCAGGAGAATGCAATCAGACTCAAGAGTTCCCTCAGCTCATCCTTTCCTTCCCTCCCATCTTCCAACAGAGAAAACAGCTCTGACATAGGAAAAAGAAAAAGTAGGTTTGAAGCAGAAGCAGGAGGCTTGGGGTGAGCTGGGACTACCACTGATGGAAGCCACTTTAAGTTTGGAACTCACAGGCAGAGTATACCTCTCCAGAGCTGTCGTGGCAAGGACTCCAGCAGCCTCAGGGTTACATGCAAGGTGATCTATGCCAAGAGAGGATTGTAGTCATCTCAGAGGTCCCAGAAAGCTCCAGGAAGCAGAGTCCAGAAGTCAGCCACAGGGGAACAGAGGGCAAGGGAGGAGGGGCACTACAGTGAAGCAGGAAGGTTCAGGGATGGGTGGAAACTGTAGCTTAAACTCAGGGCATTACCAAGGCCAGATGGTGGGATCTTGCAGAGCAGCCAGTGGCAATCACTCAAGGAACACATTGCTTGCTTTCACTGAACTGCAGACAAGAAGGGAACTATTTAGAGCAAGGCTAGCATTGAGCCAAGAGAGAGGAGGACCAGGCAGAGGAAGTCTCTTCCCAGGCTCTTCTGTCAGAGCTTGTGAGGTTCACAATGGCCCCAGCCAGGCAGGGCAGGGCCAAAACAAGAGAGAACATGTTATAATGCTATGACAGTCCTGTCAATATGAATCCTTGAGGAAATCAGCTTGACAAAACCCTAGGCTGACTCACTTACTTCTGTTTTGTTTTCTTTGCTATTAGGAAAAACAGGTAGAAAGAAAAAAACTAAATCTTGGTGAATGTGTTTTGGTACTTTGAGCCTTTACTCAGAAGTTAACACCTGGAAGAAACCTCAAGTGCCTTTTATCACCATTTGAAATGAGTACTCTGAAAGTTACAGGGAGGAATGATCTGGGGCAAGACTTTCTGACTGTCTCTTTTTCCAAGGTAGACTGGCCTTCAGACTCCAGAGAGGTCTTTCTGGGTCCCATGTGAGGCCCCTACCTCAGGTATCATTTGTGCTACCTTTCTGGGAATTGGGTCCTTTAGCCATGGTTTGTCACCATCTGGGACAAACACCAATTTTCTCTTTAGATAGTTCTGTAAATTCTTACTGAGCATGCAGTATATGCCTAGCACTTGTCTGCAGCCTCAACTGAGCGAGTGACTTGTGTTTTTCTTGAGTCGATTAGGATGGAGAGAAAGATATAGAAGAGCTAGAAAGGAGAGAGAGAGAGAGGGAAGGAAAGGGTTAGTAGGGGGGCAAGGAGGGAGGTGGAGAAAGAACACACTACCCCAGTTATTTCTGAACCACAAAAGCATCTGTAACCAGTTTCACGCAAAACACTGCAAAGACCCAGCAGCACCGAGAGGCAGACAGATCAATTTTTACCTGTTTTGTATTTCATTTGGACTTTCCCCTAATTTATGTTTAAAAGCACCATTTAAACATTGAGATGCCCATTTGTCTCTGTTTGCTTTTCTGGATGTGATGCAGCTGTCTGGCCTTCACCTCTTTATTCTCAGCTGATTTATTCCCTGGCCCATCTTAATCATAGGAACAGCTCACTCCATGTCCTTTGTTTGAATGGGGACAATGCTTCTGCCATGCCACTCCATGTTCTGCAAAGTCTGGGAAGAATTCTGCCAAGAGAAGATGTCCTCCCACCCCAACTCCCAAGGGAGCAGCCCTTGCTTTTCTCTCCTCACTCACACACTCTCCCTGCTGTGTGCAGAGCTCTGGTAGAACACCAGGCCATAGGATGAGGTGTCAGATGTGGTCAGTGTCCTGAAGATATTTATAAAGAGGGACAGAGTCAAGACAGAGACTCAGGGAATGGAAATGAGGATTTGGACCCAGATAGCATCAGTGTAGATCAGAGATTTTTCAACCTGGACACACTTTGCTGTGAGGCTACCCTGGGGTTTTGTAAGAGGTTTAGCAGCACAGACGGCCTCTGCCCCTACATACTAATAGCACCTTCCCAGTGTAACAATTACATATATCTTTGGACATTGCCAAGTACCCCCCCAGGTGAGCCAAATCTTCCTCAGTTGAGAACAACTAGTGCAGACAATGTGTTCTTTAGAGTGGGGCTGTCAGGCAGCTTGCAACTGTCAGAGAGAAGGCCAGATCTCACCAATGACCCCTAGTGGAGTGCTTTTCCTAGGTGCCACAGAGTGAGGGAAGTCTTCTGTGGAGAGGACTGTCTTTGTCATAAACCCCTCCTATTCGTATAGCTCTACCTAGAGTCATTAATTCAGCCCTGTTACAACTCTTTTATTTTATTTTCTTCCTACCTCCCTCCCTTCCTGTCTCAATTTGGGTACCTAACTCCTTCTTTCCCACTGAACAAAGCTCAGGTGTGAGACAATACCTGCCCTTTCAGAATGTCAGAATAGCATCCTTTGTGTCTGCTTCACTACCTGGGAAGGCAGGTTTCACCTGACGTCTACCTGATGTTCCTGCCAGGATCTGCAGGTTACCCTGTGGCAATATGCCTTCCTCCATACTTGACTTAGATTTTCCTGTGGAACAGCATCCTGTCTGTGTCTTGTGGCGAGTCTTTTCTGTTGTTACATTTTGTTCCATCCTGAAAGTAGTATGGGCCTGCTTTTCAGAGTTCCCTCAACTTGAAATGCAGTTGAATTGTCTGTGGAGGTAAGAGAAGGAATATTATCATACTGTGTACATATTCAAATACATAACAATGAATCCTACTATTATATATAATTATAATGCACCAGTTAACAAATTTTAATTAAAATGAAACAAAACAAACAAAAAAGAGAAATACCTGGTAGAATTTTTATGGTAGAGAGACCAAAAGAGCAAAATTGATACAGAGAGGACTCTATAAATACACAAATAAAAATCTTTGCTATGATGCTAATTTCCCCTGAGGTAACTTGGGAAGTGCCTAAAGCAACTGGGATTCCCATAAAGACCACATTTAAAAGGAGTAGTGACAAGAGGAGGCAGTGGGCCCAGCACAGTGAAACCAGTGTGAAATGGTGATTGCTAGAGGAGGTCTAGGGCTATTTCAAAGAATTTAAGTAAGTGAGTAGGCCACAAAAAGAGTTTATTGCCTTAGTTTATTTTTTATTTTGATGTAAATCTCATGTTATGCTCTTCTTTGGAATCCCCAAATTGTTTTGCCAACTCTGCAAATTCACAGTGTGTGTGTGTGTGTGTGTGTGCACGCATGTGCATGTGCAAGCAGAAGGTACTCTGCAACTAGAATTTCTTGGCAAATGTTTTCTGTTCCCATTCTGAAAAGACTTTTAGTAGTTGAATAAAGCACCCTGTGCTGACCTAGGCCATCTTCTGCAAGTATCCTAATATTTAGGCAAAGACGACTTTCACTGGAAGATACCCTGGTGGTTCAGATCCATGCAAGACCCTGAGTGTAGACCTCCTTCTCCTCAGACCTCCACTTTGGGTAAATCATTCATGACTCCACATTCACACCTTCCCTAGGTTGATGTTCTAATACATGATCTTTCGAACTGAGTATAGTGTATGGTTTTGGCTCTCCCTAGTCCTGCATCCTTGATGTTCGTGACAGATCATAAATCGGTTGGGCATTCAGATCCTGCAATTAAGACCTGAGTTGTGACAGAGGAAGGAAGAATGTTGGACCTGGACAGCTGCCTGCATGCGTGTGTATGTACATGTGATCATGTAGAGGGTAGACACAATCTCAAGAAAATCCTTATATTCTTTAACAGATAGATTTAAAGGCAAGAGCATAAGTTTTCTTCACAGAATTACAGATTGAGAGTTTTAAAAGACATTTAAGATTGACCAAGTTAATTTGTATGTCTCAAGTAGACTCTTCCTGAACAGCACTGAAGCTAAGCCCTGGTCTGTGTCAGGCTGTCATAAGGGATTTATATGTATGAACCCACTAAACCCTCATAACCTTGGGGGTGGGTCCCATTTGTATTCATATTTCACAAATGAAGAAACTGAAGCAAACATGGTAAGTGACTTGTCCCAAGTTCCACAGCCAGAAGGCTCAGATGGTATTTGAACTTACTTAGTCTTGTCCAGAGTCCAAGTTCATGAACTAGCACTCCATTCTACTGCCTCGCATATTCTGAAACCATTGATAAGCCAGCATATTTTATTCAACAAGGAAATGACTATGGACTGAGCTCCTACTGCAAACCAAGCACTGCAGAAATATCATATAAAATACTTGTATTCTGATTATTCTATGTAGTATTACCCATACTACAAATGCAGAAACTCACTCAGGCTTCCACAGGGTCAAGGGTCAGAGCTAGAATGCAAATTCCACATGTGACTTCCAAGCTTATGCAACCTCCCCTGACACACACCACAGATGCACCTGGAGAAGTGCTAATTGAGCGCCTACTGTGTGTTTGGTACTATGTGAATACTGAAGAAATGAAGTCTTCCGGTTTGCCTGGAAGTCCTTACCCCATCACCAGGGAGGCAATATGCAAATAGAGATCTGGGACAATTAGCAAATAATGCGAAGGTATGCTGTGGTGAAAATCTAGTGTTTAACGTATAGGGAAAAATAGTACTCCTCGAAAAGCTTACAAAGGAGAGTTTTATGGAGATAGCAATTACATAGCAACTGTGCTCTTGGAGAGTCCTGGTTTAAAAATATTTGGGCTAATTATGCTAATTTACTTGTCAGATCACATAACATAATTATCAGTCTATAAAATGTGGTTCATGGTTACGCAAGCTACTAAAGCCTTATGGAGAAGACATTCCTGAGGCTGAGCCATGTTGGGGGACAAGCAGCAGGGTAGACTGGATGGGTGCATTACAGTTGTACCCCTGCAACAATGACAAGGACCTGGTATAATTTAATTGGTGTATAGCCAGGAGAGTGGTCAGGTCAGGATGGGCTGTCCTGATTACTATGTGCAGGTTTTGCACATTTATCTTTCCTCCATGGCAATGTTCACTGTCACACAGTTTTCTACTCAGTTCTCATTGGTCAGCAACAATGGCCTGGCCTGCTCAAGGATCATATAAATAAATGGCATTGAAACCAATCTTTGTTCCTGTGTATGCCTAGCCCTATAAGTGTTGAATTGGCACCATTGCCCCCTACATCTTTCTTGAGCTTTGTTAATCTTATTTTCAGCTTCTGAAAAGAGCAATATATCCAAGTACAATCATTAATTGAATATGATTCAATCTGGTTCCATCTTTAATAAGAAACCAAAGAAGGAAATTCAATTAGACTCACCCTTTTCATTTCAAAAGATCAAGTCCTCCCCTTTCACAGTTAAAATTATGAAAGATTATCTTCTTAGTGGAAGGCTACAGGAAAATTTGGATTCCTGTCAAATATTTAGTGTAATATCCCGGGATCAGGATTAATATTGCCTTTCAGCAGTTGCTCTGAATTTCTGCCGATGCAATCTCTCTTTTGGAAGCTTTTGAATAAAAGGCATTCTATATCTTTGCATGACTCAAAGTATTCAGCAGAAATGGTAACAAGATCAAACAGTTTTAGGACATGTTATCATGCCTCCTGGTCATGAAAATGCAGACACCTCAATTTCATTTCCATACTTCTGTGTTGATCTGCTAACTCCGCAGAGAAAAATTCTCTGAAATTATTGAAGCCAGGTTTTAAGTCTGTGTGAACATTTTGGGGCTGACTTAAAATTATAAGTAAGAGCAGCAATAAAAAATAAAACAGAACAAAATAGAACTCTGTCATCTTTTTTTGGTGGAATGATGTCAAATACCTCTAGAAGACAATAATATTATTAATAACTACTATTATTATTATTCGCATTAGAGGTGAGATTTATTACATTTATTTCATATTTCAGACATTGTAATGTTTTATTTTCTCAAATCTATGTCTGTTTGACTACAAAGGCATTGGCTATAACCCCAAGCTTGCATCTTCCAAATTACACTGCTTTTTCAATCTTAGTCAATTAGGTCGGTTTTGCCAAAAACAGCTTCTTATACTTTATACAAATTATCTATGGGTCTAATTAAGGAACTAGAGTTATGTGTAAATAACTGGAATTATTTTGTCTTCCCAAGCTTTATTTTTCGGTTTGATGATATGATATGTTACAAGTATAATCATTAAAGAATTTATTTATGCGAAGTTTTCCATATCATTTCAATGAATTCTACCTCAAAGCACTGTTCAAACAGAAACCCTAGTGTCCCCTGGTGTTTCAACTAAAAAAGTAAATATTTGCAATAGGTATGCTGAGGTAATATTCCCAATACTGGCAAGAGCATTAAAAGAATAATGCCATACTGCCAGAAGCTGGCACCCAACCCCACCTGTGGCTCCCACTGAAATCTGAGTCCTGGGTTGGTATTTTCTCTTCCACTGACGGGTCCTAGAGAACAGGCAAGGTGTGGACTTCAGTCTCTGAACTTCTGAGTAAAAAAATAACACTGGCTCCATTAGCAACTCAAGTTACAAAGATCCCAGGGGAGAACTGGGCTGGAATCTTTACAAGCACAACATTCTAGAACAGTGATTTTTTTTTTTTCAAAGTATTTTTAAAATGTAGGCAATTCTCTTTCTCAGATGAAAAATTTGTAATTACAACAAATAGAGTAGATAAAATAATAAGCACTACTCTGTTTCAAGTTTTCTCTAGCATGCATGCTAAACACTCTATAGAGTTTATTATTTAATTGTCAAAAGAACTGTATGAGGTATGTACCCACAATAAGGCAGGAAGCCATGGCAAAGGTAGGCCTGGAGAAGTTAAAGTCACAAAGTCACAAGTCTTCCACGTGCAGAAGCAGAACACAAATGCAGGCATTCTGACACCAGAGCCCAGGTTCTAGGCCACAGAAGTCTCAGCTGACCTTGGAGAAGAGCCAGTGGCTGGTGCTACTCCCAAGAATCATCTATACTTTGGTCCTCGCCCACCTGATGACTGTGTGGAACTTCTCTGATGTCCCTAAGGGCCACAAGGAACACACAAAAGTAAAAAAGTGGTATTAAACTGAGAAAGAAAATTTCAGTTCACTCTCCCAAATCATGTTTTTAAGAATTATATGCGAGCCAATTTGTTTCTTTGTTTCCATTTTACACAAACCTTCTGAACGGGTGCCATGTGCTTCAGAAGGTGACAGGATGGTTTTGCCAGCACACACTTCATATTTTCCTTTGTTCGCTTTTGGAGCATATAAACATATACCAAGTTTTAGGAAATGTATGGAGTATTGAGATTACAATAGAGAATATGACAGTGTCACTGACCTGAGTGACTTCCTAGGTAGGGTAACCACCAATTTATTAATTTATCACCCACACTAGGACATCCTTGCAGGTCAAAGGGGCCAGAATCAATAAATAAAACAACTCTTATAACCATGAATACTTTTTTCTTTTTTTTTGAAATAAGACTCATAAGCAAGTGGGGGTCCAGGTGCATGTATGCATTTTTAATATATTTACCACATATTGTGAATACGTTTGTGGAGATGGTCCCAGGGCAATCCATGCACAGAGGTGTTTTTCCCAAGGAAGACATATTTCTTAGGAAGGTGATGCAGGAGCTGAAACTTTGAGGATCAGTAGGATCCCAGGTGAAGTCAGGGTCTGCACATTGAGCAAAGAAGGATCCTTGAGCACAGGTAGGAAATGGCACATGCAGGCAGGGGTTGAGGGGCCAGAGTGAAAGATTCGAGGCAGAGAATGGTAGGACAGGACTCGAAAGGTGAAAGGATGTCAAAGAACTTGGATTTCACTTTCTAGACTATGAGCAGTCATTGAAGTGGTCCAGATGGATATTTTAGGACAAGCCCTCTGCTGCTTTTTTCTTAATATTTATTTTATTTGTTCTTTTTAGATATACATGACAGTAGAATGCATTTTGGCATATTATACATACATAGAGTATAACTTACTCTAATTAGGATCCTTTGCTTGTGGTTGTACATGATGCTGAGTTATATTGGTCTTGTATTCAAATACAAGGATAGAAAAGCCGTGTTCAATTAATTCTACCATCCTTCCTATTCCCATCCCTCACCCATCCCTTCATTCCCCTTTGTCTAATCCAATGGACTTCTATTCTTCCCCTCTTCACCCTCCCTTGTTGTGGGTTAGCATCCACATATCAGAGAGGACATACAACCATTGGGTTTTGGGGACTGGCTTATTTCCCTTACCATGATATTCTCCAGTTCCATTCATTTACTGGCAAATGCCATAGTTTCATTCTTCTTTATGACTAACATTCCGTCGTGTATATATACCACATTTTCTTTATCCTTCATCTGTTGAAGTGTACCTCGGTTGGTTCCATAGCTTCTCTATTGTGAATTGAGCTGCTATGAACATTGATGTGACTGTGTCACTGGGTATGCTGATTTTAAATTATTTATGTATAGACCAAGGCTTGGGATAACTGGATCAAATGGTGGTTCCATTCTAAGTTTTCTAAGGACTCTCCATACAGCTTTCCATCATGGTTGCACCAATTTTAAGTCCCACCAGCAATGTGTGAGAGTACCTGGGACAATACCAGACCAAATCCCATCCCCTGGGAACTTTACTAGCAGAAATTTATCTTACAGAACCTCTGCTGCTTCTTTAGGGTGTGGCCAGGTGGGAGGGCAAGACTGAAGCCAGAAAGATGACCTACAAGACTTATTCCCAAGTCTGACTGCACAAAGTCATGAGGGGAGCTTAAAAAATATCAATTCCTGAATCTCCCTCATCAAACCATATCTCTTGGGAGGTGAGGGATCCATGAATTGGTCATGTTTTGAACCCCCTATTGGATTGTGATATTTGTTGAGAATCCTTGAACTAGACTAATATTGGTCTAGGTGAGAGAGGATGACAATTTGAGGTACACAGTGGTAACTGGGGTACAGGCTGAATTTGGAAAACAAGGAAGGTAATTGACAAGCATTGACATTAAATGCATGTGCAGGGTAGAGGGGAGGGAGCTGCAGGAACAGTTCCTTGCTTGGAGGACTGGCTGGGTGGCAATAAAGTTGATTATCCCTTATCCAAAATGTTTGGAGCCAGAAGTATTTTGATTTGGGATATTTTTCAGATCTGGGGATATGTGTCTATACATAATACTACATCTTGGGACTATTTCAAGACTAAACACAAAATTTATTTATGGTTTGTATATACCTTGTACACATAACCTGGAGGTAATATTATAAAATATTTTTAGTGTGTCTGCATTTAGATTGCGAACTGTCACCTGAGATCAAAAAGTTGCTCAAAAATTTCAGATTTTGGAGTGTTTTCAATTTCTCAGATTTTCCAGTTAGGTATGTTCAACTTTTTGCTCCATTTGAACTAAAGAATTCATGAAGAGTAGCTATTTTATGCAAGAAGACAAGTGAGTACCATCTCTAGTGTCATTTATTCATTTACTGAATCACTTGTTCTATTGCCTACTCTCTTATTTACCCCGTTGCTGTCCAGGGAGGAAATGAGGATGCCAGACCCAGGTGCTGGTGAACTCTGCAGAGGCTGTCTGTCTTCCAGCTTGGTAAACCAGTCTGTCTCTGTTTCAAAGATGTGATCCATGTGTCTAGTCATCCCATTATCTAGTGGCACCGACTTAAAACACTGCTCTCTTTCACTCCAGAAACAAAAGCTGCATTTCTGTGGTGAGTTATATGACTTCTAAGTACATGGATTTTTTTTTAAAAGAAGTTAACATCTCTGGGATTTTGCAGGATAAGAATTCATTACAGATATTGTCTTATTTCAGATGTTGTGGAGATTAAGTAGGCTAAATCAACTTCTGGGCATTTTATTAGTGAATCTGTGTTCTTTGAAAATCTTTCCCTGAAACATTCCTACCCATTCCCCAAACCCCACTTGAATAAAGGAGTAATCAGGGATGAGATCAGAATTGCTACATAATCTTGAATCTTCCCAGATGGTGTACTCGTCATGGTCTTATCAGCCAAGAGGAGAAGGGCAGGCCAGGTCTATGCCAAGCAAAATTCATACTTGCACAAAATCTAAAGCATTTGAATTTATGTGAAGACTTTTGCTTGTCTTCTGTAGTTCTCTCAGTTTTTGTCTAATATTGTTCATGCTCTGTCCTTATTCATTCTGCTGATGTGTCCAGGTGTGCATTGGAATTGTTTCTGCAAGTTGTCTGTCAGTCCGGTGTCAAATTAAGTCTTGCTTTGAAGATACAAGAAAATGTTGTCCTTTAAAGGACAACAATGAGGGCAAATAAGGGAGAATCCTACTAGAAAATCCTTTATAGCCAAACATTCACTCAGCAATTATTTATTGATCACCTACAATGTGCTGAAGGACTGTTGGATACTGGGAAACAGTTATAAAGACTGGACTCTCAGGGTGATCATAATCTCATAATAGAAAATGCATGGTGTGGTGTTCCAGGCACCATTATCAAGCATTTTCCCATACTTAAATTCCTTTTTACAACTACACTGTGAGATAGCTATTATCATTATCAGCCCCATTTTTCAGATGAAGAAACTGATGCATACAGAGTTTAATGACACATCCCAAATTATCTAAGTCAGAAAGGCAGCATGCTGGGTTGGAGCCAGGCTATCTGGTTCCAGTCTGTGTTCTTAACCATTGTGCTTTATTTCCTCTACTTTACTCAGTTACGGTTTCTGGCGGGAGACAAAAAGAAAACTCCCTTTGGAATTATTTATAGAATGTGGTTATTGGTTTATCTGTATTTAACATTTAGTTCTCTCTATATTAATGATTCTTGAAAGGGAGCATTTTTAAGATAAGTAGCTTTTCTCTTATCAAGCATCACCCAGCCAAATAGAAAGGAAGGAAGAGGTAAACATTTAGTTCACCAAATGTAGCTTAGCTTATCATTGAGATTTTTTTTGACCTCTCAATCTAACATATCTTTATGGGTATTCTTGGAATCTTTCCTTTACTGCAGCTATGTAAGCAATGAGTCTCTAGAACAATGAGAGAATGCTTTGTTTTGGAGGTCATTTACAAATATTTACACAATCATACCAACCTCAATTGGACACACAAATCACATTCTACCTTGTGCCCCATCACGAGTCCCCTGATTGTCTACACATCCTCAATGTGTCTGTTCCCCAAACCAAACATCCTTGAGCCCTAGGAGCATAAAGAAATTGGATGGACCTGTATCCCCAAAGCACTTACAGAGCAATTTTATTTAGATTTGGGTTTCTGGGAAAGTTTTATTTTATCACTCAGTTATTGTCTTGAATCTGCCATTCACTTAAAGGTTTTGTTGGCCTTAATTCAATTCTCTACCTTCTGGGCTATCAGTGTTTTGTTGAGCACTTTCCCACCCAGACAGATAACAGGATTTGGTGACAGCTTTTAATTCCATTACTGCTGAACCTTTGGTGGGTGTAGAATTTCTCTGTGTAGGCTGGTCCCTGACTCTGACTTATTTAGCCTATTATTTATGGGCCCATAAAGCTGGCCTGCCTCTGCAAAATAACTCACTAATTCTTCCAGTGTGAAAATCTCCAAAGATATTTATCAGCACACATGTAAATAATCTATGTGAGAGGCTCCTGGTCATTATAAGTTGATTTAATAGAGAGATTCCTGACCAAGTGAAGTATTTCTCAAACTCCAGTTTCCAAGGTTCCTGTCATTCTTTTGAGAAATATTCAAAATGAAAGGAATCAAACTGGTATTGAGGTTATGGTACCAAAATTTTTTTAAGTATCTAAGAAAGGTTCTCATAAAGAGAGGAGTGGCCATGTCTGTTCATTCCATGATTGATGCTCAAAAGAAAGAATACATTTAGTTAAACATAGAAAATGTCAAATGAGCAAAATTAAAGGTATTCAAATTTATAGCATAAAACATATTAAATAACACTCCATTGTTATTTGAAGTTATTTATTCTTTTGAAATAAATTTATAGTGGGTGTTCACAGACAAGTAATAAAACTCATTCCCCCATGTTTTGCCAGTGAAATTGTTTATCCCTTCCAGAAGGAATTTTGCACTGTGTATTAAAACCATAAAAATGTTCCAGTTCTTTGACCCATTAATTCTTCTATTGGGAATCCAAACTATGGTGAAATGCTATAAAGATATTCATCTTCACAACAATATTTAAAATACTACAACATACAATGCAACTTGAAGGACCAGCAGTGCAGAAATGGTTATAGGAACTATGATATCCCCATTTAACAGGATATTTTGCAGATGCATAGAGTGTAGAGATTCTTGTCACATAATTCATTCCACAAAAATGTTTCTTGATTGTCTTCTACATGCCAGGTTCTGAGACTACATTGATGAGCAAAATCATTACCATTTACTACTGAGCCCACAGAGCTTAGAGTCTTGCAGGAGAGTTAGATATTAGTGAAACTTACATGCTATCTTTGCAACCAGATATTTAGAAGAACCAGTTTATTGTTTAAGACCTGTCTTAAGCAACTTGAAAGACTTGTATTTGGAGCTGAGTCAGTCAGGGTGCAGGGTGAATAGCCTTGATGTTGAGTTTTTCTGTGGCTTAATAGCAACCATAGGCCATGGGAATGTTAGAGCACCCTGTAGGAAGGAATAAGCTTCCAGAACACTTCAGTGATGGTCTAATGATTCTCGTGACTGTAGTGGTCAGATCTATCAGGACTTCTGATGGCCAACATTTTAAGTTCAGCTGAGACTTTTTTATCCTAACAACATCTCTGGTTTTCTGTATTTTTTAATCCTGCAAGTTGGAAACAGAATATGAATAATTAATGAGGAATCTTTATTGTATCTCATGAAACTATAATGATGTTAAGTTTGTTGCATGATACAGATAATGGGGTAGTATTAGTTCCACAGTGCTATTGTAAACTCTGTGATGTTCCCTCTTCAAAGTTTAATGAGCTCTTGTTGTGACAAAGGATAACATTAGGCACTTAAAGAAAATTTGCTTTTGACCTAATTTGAGAATGTTGACGCAAAGGTTAAGAAATGAGGTGGTGTCGATTCCATGATTTGGGTATTTATCTGATCCACATGTTTGGCAAATATGGCTATTTCAGAGGGAAACAATGCTCTTCTATGGGCAATTTTACAAAATTACAAATCCCTAACCACTCCTGTGTTCTTGGGCTTTTATTTTCACATAAGTGGATTTGATTCTTTTCTTCATTCCAACATCACTGTTTTAGTGATAGAAGGAACAGGTTTATCCTTACTTCTTTATTAAGATCAGCCTTAAACTTTTGAAGAATAGTATCATGAAGAAGTATTTGCTTTGGAAGTACAGGGATGATTGCTAAGAATAAGATAAAATATGTCTCCTGCAAGTGCACAAAATACAAATCTGGTTGACTATCCAGTAGCTACTCCCTAACTATCAGATTCTGAATATCTGTGCTCCTGTGTCTATGCAGGTAGCCCAAAGTCACACCAGCATTCTCATGACTGCAGAGGTCCCATCTGCTTTTTCAATATCTTCAGGATGTTTTCTCCAAGAATGAGTCCATGAAACAAACAGGCCACATCCAAGAAGCATAGTTAAGTGCAGGTCCAAGCTGTAGACCCTGGAGATGGATCTCTCCATCTCTGTCCTCTTGCTCCTCTAAAGCACCAGAGTAGGTGGTAGTTAAAATGTCTTATCAACATACAGTAATTAATTCTGTACAGGAAGGAGATTATACGTTTGAAGATGACTTGACGTGACCAATTTCAATATAGGAAACCTGGAAACTATGACTGACGAGCTTAACAGAAATGCAGGGTTCTGTGGATCTTTGCTTGCTTTCAGGGGAATTGTAATCTTTTTTACCTTTATTTTATTTATTTACTTACTTATTTTAATTAATTTATTTTTAATTTTTATGGACTGAATTTCAATTCATTCTGAGGTTCTCTCAATGAAGTACCAGTTTTCTATTTGTTTCATTGGCATTTGGGAATCTCAACAGAATTGAATATCTCAATGTTCCATTTCCAATGAATCTTAGAAAAATGACCCTAAAAATGAAGCTTTATTTCCATGAAAATTAAAAACATTGTGTAGACAGAAAATACTCAGTCTCTCTCCCTTTTTCTTTCTTTCTCCTAGTGTATGGTTTCCAAGATCAGTGGAAAAACTCAGAAGCATATCAATTTAAATAATGAAGGCCTA
The DNA here is from genome assembly GCA_020662805.1 of Glaucomys volans. NCBI lineage: Eukaryota > Metazoa > Chordata > Mammalia > Rodentia > Sciuridae > Glaucomys > Glaucomys volans. The sequence goes on along the minus strand of JAJEJO010000193.1, from coordinate 455,884 downwards.
GCTAGGCACCATGGCACCTGTCTGTAATCTCAGCAGCTTGGGAGGCTGAGACATGAGGACAGCAAGTTCAAGGCCAGCCTCAGCAACTTAGCAAGACTCTGTCTTAAATTAAAAAATAAAAACAGCTGGGGATAGGGCTCAGTGGTAAACCACCCCTAGGTTCAATCCCTAGTACCTGCATTCCAATAATAATCTCCTCTCCCTCCTGACTGCCACCCACTGTTATTCCATCTGCCTTAAGGATACAAAGACAGGGCAAATTTAGTCATTTTCTATCCTTGTATGAACACACATGCACAGGTACATAGGGACTCTGCTTAAATTTTGCAAATCATCTAATACTGTTTTAGGACTTTGTTTTTACTTTCTGTTGAGTCAGAATCTCATCATGAATATCTTTCAGAGTTAATATACAAAGACTTGCCTCACTTTGTAACTTCTGCATAATATTTCATGTGGCATAATCTTTGCACCTGTTGCCCCACAGATGGTCATTACAAAGTTTCTACTGTTGCGCTAGGACCCTTTGTGTCCTGCCAAAGGCTCCCTGTTAAAGTCTACATAATCTTGCATTTGTATTCAGAGGATTCCTAAATCACTTTTTAGATTCCCTAAAAGTAATTACTAACTGAATCATCATGTAGATTTTAAATTTTCACAGATATTGCTAAATTAATTTCTAACAAATGTGATTTATTCCTTTTCTAACAGTAAAATTGCCTAAATCCCAACATAACTTAATAACCTTTGGATGCTTTTAGCTTTTATAATTTTCGTCTATCTAATATACAACGTGTTGTTTGATTTTATTTCCATATGATAAGCCTATATTTTCAGATATATATATATATATATATATTAGCCAGTTGCAATCATTGATGAACTGTGTGTTCATATTCTTTGCCCATTTTGTACAGTTGTTTTTCTTAATAATTTGAAAGAACTATCTTAATAGTTGGGATACTAAATCTTTGTTTCTTAAAGGAGACAGAAATATTTTCCTTGGTTGTTTGGCTTAGTTCATAGTGTTTTTGCTATGTTATTAGTTTTATGTAAATTACATTCAATTTTCTTCTTATGGTTTCTGAGTTTAATATCTTGTCTCTTTCACTTTGCATTTATAAAAACAACTTAATAAATGGTCATACAATACTCTTATTTTTCAGGTTTTTAAAAAATATAACTTAAATGTCTCAAGATCTTTTTTGTATATTATATGAAATAGGATCTTAATAGACTTTTCTTCTACTTTCAAAGCAAATATCCTAAAATGATTTACTAAAGAATGCAATTTACTGTTTAAAATGTGATTTTTTTCCTCATATTATTAATTTTATGAAAACTTTATTAAAATTGCCATAATTAAGTTTACAACACTGTCTGGACTTTCTATTCTGTGCCAATGATTTATTTGTGCCCATGTTAGCAGCAATTAGCCTACTGTTTTGGTTATAGTATTTTAGGACTGTTTTGATATCTTATAGCACAAAGCCTCCCTAAAGGCTTTTGCAATGAATATTCTTGCATATACATTGTTCCTTATGATATTTAGAGTGATTTTTGCCTACACCCTAATTTCCCAATATAATCTCCCTGGCAATTTGTTTTAGAATTATGTCATTTTTATAATACTTTGGATAATAGTCATTTTTAATGGTACTAAGAATATCCAGATATACAATATATTTCTACTATTCATTCATATGTAAATTTTAATATTTGCTTCATATTTTTTTATGAACTTTCTTGGTAAAATTTATACCTATGTGTATCAGAATTTCAGAATTTTTCTTTTGTCTACTATGTAGTACAAATAAGCATGACAATTTTTAAAATTTATCCTATTCACAGTTGCCTTAATATATTATTCAGATAATATACTCAATTGATAGGTTTTTTTAAATGTTACTTCATTTTCATATAACTATAATTAGCTATACTTGGTCATACCATGTTGTGATTTTACTAGGAATCTGAATATAATTTGCTAACATTCTATTTAAAATATTTACATTTAATTTTATAAAATAAATTGGAGTTTCTTTCTCTGTGCTAGTTTTATCAGGTTTTGGTATTTGAATCTGCTGCCTTAGTAAAGGCTACTGCATTTACATATAGTTGCATTTTTTTTATACTTCTCCTGGCTATGACAATTTCTCAGTCTTATTTCCTCTGACCTTGGCAGCTTTGATAAGTACTAGTAAGGAACCTGTTGGATGACCCTACATTTTTCTGATTTTTTTCATGTCTGATTGCTCTTGCTGACATTTCTACTGTGTTGAGTAGAAGTGGTGAGAGTAGGCATTCTTGACTTGTATGTGGTATAATGGATGGAGAACTCTTGGTGTTCAGCATTGATGAGGATGTTAACTGTGGGCTTTTCCTAAGTGGCCTTTATTATGTTGAGGTACATTAATACTGAATTTTTTGAGAGTGTTTATGAAGAAAGGATGTTGAACTTTGTCTAATGCTTTTTCTGCATCTATGGAAATGATCATGTCATTTTAATCTTTTGTTCTGTTAGTGTGGTACAGTTCATTTATTGATTTGCAGCTGGGTTTAAATACCACGTAGTCATGGTTTCTAATCTTTTGATGTGCTATTGAATACAGTTGACTAGCCTTTTGTGGAAGATTTTTCATCTGTGTTCATCAGAGATAGCCTGTAGTTTTCTTGTACTGTTTTTTTCTGGCTTTGGTATCAGGATGATATTGACCTCATTAGATGAATTTTGAAGTATTTTCTCTTCCTCTATGTTTTGGAATAGATTAATAAATTCAAATATTTAGTTGATTTGTTTTCAATCTTTCTATTCTAAAGAAAAGCATTTAAGGTTCTGTATTTTCTTTTGGGCTTAGCTGCATCCCAATTTTGATATGAGTTGTTCTGCATTGTTATATTTATGTCTACATTGTCAACATTACTTATACTTGTGTTTTTACTGCATTTTTGATTCTTAGTTTACTTAGAAGACATTTTCACTTAAAACACACAGACACACACATTTGTCCTTTCCTCATTTGCTTTAGGAAATTTTCACTTTCGGTGTTTTTTTGGTGGCCACATGCGTAGTCATTTTCTGTTGTCATGCATTTTTAAATTTATTTGTTCTTTTTAGATATACATGACAAGAACGTATTTGGGCATATTATACATACTTGGAGTATAACTTATTCTAATTAGGATCCCATTCTTGTGGTTGTACATGATGCAGAGTAACCCTGGTCATGAATTCAAATACAACGCTAGGGAATTTATGGCCAATTAATTTTTCTGTACTTCCTATTCCTCCTCCTTCCCTTCCCTTCATTACCCTTTGTCTAATCCACTGGACTTCTATTCTTCCCCTCCTCACCCTCCCTTGTGGGTTAGCATCCACATATCAGAGAGAACATTTAGCCTTTGGGTTTTTGGGACTATTTTTGGGGGGCTTACTTCACTTAGCATGACATTCTCCAGTTCCTTCCATTTACTGAAAAATGCCATAATTTCATTCTTCTTTATGGCTGAGTGATATTCCATTTGTGTGTGTGTGTGTGTGTGTGTGTGTGTGTATATATATATATATATATATATATATATATATATCACATTTTCTTTAGCCATTCATCTGTCAAAGGACACCTAGGCTGGTTCCATAGCTTATCTAATGTGAATTGAGCTGCTATAAACAGCATGTTGTTGCATCTCTGTAGTATGCTGTATTTAAGTCCTTTGGGTATAGACGGAGGAATGCGATAAATGGATGGTTCCATTCTAAAGTTTTCTTAGGAATCTCCATACTGCTTTTCATAGTGGTTGTACCAGTTTTCAGTCCCACCAGAAATGTATGAGAGTACCTTTTTCCCCACATCCTTGCCAACATTTATTGTTACTTGTGTTCTTTATAATTTGTCATGCATTTTTTTGCTCTTTAATTCTCAGTAACCTTTATTGTCATTATTATTTTGCTTTGCATCTTATTCCCTCTCGCACAGCACATAAGTCCCCACTACTCTTTAGACCTGAAATACTCTCCCTGTAATCATAATTCCTCATGTCTTTTATCCCTGCTGCAATCCATGTTCTGACAACTTCTCAAATTATTTTACAAAAAGGAATCAAATAGACAGTTTTTTTTTGTTTTGTTTGTTTTTACTTGTTTAACTCAAAACTAGTATCTCCAAATACCAGTTTCATCTCCATGTAGGTATTTGCTAGATCTCTCAAATTTGGGATTCCATGGTGGTCCTTTTGATTTGTATATCAGAAACTTGCTCTTACTCCATTCTTAACCTGTCAAAGATGTTTCAGAAGGAAAGTGAAAACCTCAGAGTCACTCTTTGTTTGGTCCTCTAGTCAGGAGACCATTAGGAACAGAGAATAGAGAGCCCACCATGTGTATAAAGGGGAATCTGACACCCTGGGCCCAGTTCTAGTCTTTTTAAAGTGGCTTCCAGGGGCTGGGGATATAGCTCAGTTGGTAGAGTGCCTGCCTCATAAGCACAAGGCCCTGGGTTCAATCCCCAGCACCACTAAAAAAAATGAAAAAAGTAGCTCCTGACCTTCTGCAAGGCTCCCTTGTAGGAAAACCATCTAATCACTGGCCTCATTTACAGTTTAGCTATATTTTATGACTCCTCAACTAGGAAGTTAACATTTATGAGGCCCAGAAAAATGTTCATTACAATAATACCTTTCATTTTCTTTGTCAAAATGTTTTAAATTGCAAGAATGTTTTTATCTTTAAAACTTTATCAAATACGTTGTGGAATCTTGTTCTTCCTGTGGGCTTAAGTAAACCCTGAAACAGGGCTTCTCAAACTGTCACCTGCCACAGAGCCACTGGAGATATTCTAGAAATGTGAATTCTGATTCAGGAGGTGTGGGGAGGACAGGCTTTTATATCTGTAGCAAGCTCCTGGCATCAATATTGCAAGTCCTTCTGAAAACACTTAGAAGACCAAGGCTATGGAGACCTTCTGCACTTTTTATAAAGTTTGTTTTGGACTCAGTTTATGAACCACAAATTCAAATCTCTATATTTTACAGATTTCTTCCTTCCTTCCTTCCTTCCTTCCTTTCTTTCTTTCTTTCTTTCTTTCTTTCTTTCTTTCTTTCTTTCTTTCATTTTTTTTTTGATGTTGGTGGGGTTTGAACCATGTATTGAATACATGCCATGCTATTGCTCTATCACTGAGCCACATTCCCATTTTATTTTTTTCAATCTAACTTTTCACGTACCTTGCAAACCCATATTATTTAGTAAGCCTGGTCTGACATTTGTTTCAAAAAGTCAACTAGATTTTAAGAGTCAGAATTGGTTAGTCAGAGAAGACGCAAAGTAATTCATCATAGAAAATGCAATCAGTTCCCAAGAGGGGGGTCTGACATGAACTGAGTGTTTGCAAGTTGAGTGACCTTCTTGGGCTTGCCTGGTGCTAGCACTGAAAGTCTTACTTCTTAGTAAACTCTGATTTCTGAGTCATCTGGGACAGTTAGCAGCATTAGATGTATTCTTTACTGATCTAGACAAGTTATAGGTTCCTGAAGTGACTGTTTTAAAGGGGTTGGTCCTCCCTGAGAGTGCCTTAAACCATCACTTTTCCTTACTCATTTCTCCTAGAAGGTGGGTAGAGCGGTTTAGACCCTGATCACAAAGATTCAGGGATGTGCCCAGGGTCAAATTACATTAACTGAGGCTTCAAGTTCTTTATATTTTTCATCTGTGATGAGCACACAATGTCACGTGTTCTCTAAAAGAGTAGAATATTTATTGAATTGGCTTGTGGGCAATGCTTTGCTATACAACCTCTCTTAAAGACTTATTAAAAACTAACAAACAAAACCCAACAAACAAAATCCCTGCCTTTCTTTAATTCTGTGAATCTGGGTACACAGGAGATAAAGGGGATACATTTTAATATTCTCTTGTGAAAGCTGAGGTTTCTTATGGTTAACTTTTGAAACCATTAGTTCCATTTGCTGGTTACTTTTCATGGGTTGATAATTATCTTACCAGGGATGATATTCATGATATTTGAAAAGTATAGCTCACATGTGCTAAAATCTACCAAAATTGCCTTTTAAAAAAACAGAGGTCATAAAACACTCCATTCTTCTAACCGGATGGCAAGAATAATGACAGGAGTCCATTCTAATTAGATCCAGAATTCCCTGGGCATTTGGCAATTAGTAGTAAGAATTGTTCCATTAATAATGTATAATGTCCTTAATGCCAAATGTGTTATGTGTTATTAAGCAAAAAAGTTCTTTTAAAGTCTTGGTTTAAAAAGAAGAACATGCTTGAGTGTGATAAAACTTGGGTTTTCTGACGATTTGACATTCAATGAGGACTTATTAATGGGCTGAAATCAAACTGTGCTTCCAGGATGTGAAGGACAGCTCAGAAGCAGCATTCTGCTTATAATTACTGACTGACTCGAAAACGTCTTGAGCCACAACCAAGGAGTAGGCATTAGGCACGGGTCATCAGTTTTCACTGGAATGGTGGCAATGTCAGTTGGTATTTGTCAAAACCCTAAATACCTTGTAGTAAAATATTGCAACAGACTGTAAACGTTGGCCTTGGAAACACTTGGGGAAGTATGCATGTGGAACTGGAAAATTGCCTGAGAAACTGACTAATAGAGCTGCTTCCATGCAGAGAGGCTCCTGAGCTTGGAACATGTCCCAAATTAGATGTATTGAGATCCCCAGGCCGTGTTTTGCAATTCAAATATACCAGCACTTTCCATGGCAGCCTCTTGGCCTCCCCAGTGGTGGGGTCCTTTGAATGTTCACACATAAATGGGAGTCTTTGTTCTCTGGAGCATGAAGCTGAAAAAAGTTTGGGTGGAAAAGGGATTGTGTGGGCACATTTGAGATCAGGGCTGTGGTGGTAAATTCAAACTTTGGGAAAAAAAATTTCAAAGTGCATAGCTTCTGAGGCTTCTGATGGCAATTAAGTACTGTCCAGTGGTTCAGTCAGTCTTTCTACATTATTTTTAAAAAGACAACAACAGTTCATTAAGGGTCAAGAAATGCAATGTTGGAAAAATCATGGAGAGATAAGGAGAGTATTCAGGAGATCCCTGTTTACCTTTGGCCAATCCATTTTGCCTCAAACTAACCCCTTTGACCAGGGAAGAATGTTACTCTGCCACCTGAATTCTTCTTTCCCTGGCCCTGAAAATGGGTCAGAGGCAATTTCTTTAATTACTAGATTTATCTGCTGTTTCAGTTCTCTGGAGAGTCACCTGTATTTGTAGCCCCAAAGGGTCTACAGGATACAGCTGACTTGCATTGGTGAGACATCTTTGTTCAGATGTTCATTTTCAGATATAGCTGATGATCCATCTTGAAAAAAAATCATGAAAAAATGACAAGTGGCTGTTCTCTTTAGTTGACTACTCTGCATCTTACATGTGCATTTAGGTGAACAATCCTACTAGTCTATAGAACAATGGAACAATCTCTGTTGAGTTTAGGCTCCTTGAAGACAGAGGTCATGTACTCATCATCCTTTGTCTTCCCAGATCTAATCTGGATTGTTAAAGATGTCACTGTGTCACCATCTTCTGGCATTCTCTGGTCTCCCACTTTCCATTTCCCCCTCCAGCCAGTCAGGAAGGAGGTTTGCTGGCACTGCTCCAGCATGATAGCACACACCACTTTATTTTGTCTCCTCAGCTAGACTCCAGGGAGTGGATCTTTCCTTTCTGTTTCCCCAGTGCAATAAGTGCTCAATCCATGTTGAAAGAAGTGAATGAACTGAAGGCACTGGATCAAGGCTGGTAGAGTTGAATTGACCAGGCACACTGTCTTGTAGCACTGGGGTGGGATTTAGCACAGGTGATGTAATGTAACTTGACAGGGTAGTTAAATATTGACAGGCAGGAGGAAGCACACTGGCCGTTTGCAAAGAAGGAAGTAAGGACTGACTGTGGCCGTCGGATCAGAGAGCCAAGGCTGGAAGTGGCTGCTGTGGTTTTGGTGACCCAGCTGAGGTCACATAGTACATTTGGCTCTTGCTTCCCTAGGAGGTAAGATCTGGAGCCTGGCTGGGAGGAAGATGGGTTATGAGGTGAATGAATGCAGCTTCTCTCTGAGCCTATGGCTTGCTCATGGCTTGCATCAGATGCTCTGTACCAGCTACCCACCCCTATACAACTCTGCAATTCTCATTTAAGGCAAGGAGAATGAATTCTGTTGGAATCTAACTCCCCTCACCCCACCTTACCTGCTCTCCTAAATGATCTGTGCTTTTGCTATAACCTCTTAAATGTTGGGTCGATGCTGGTGTGTGCCTGCGTTCTGAATGCTTAGTTGAGGAATTTGTCCATATGAATTCATTTGTAAGCACTCTTTGATGGTAATGATTAGAGACATGCATGGCAATGGAATTAGGAGGTCATAAACAAGTTCACTGCTACCTGGTGCTGATTTACGGATGCAAGGGTGGGAAAGGGAGGGAGAGGTCCATTAGGCAATGTTTTAGTCTAATATGGAATGACGAAGTGAGCAGAGGTGAGTTCAAGGAGGATGTTGGGTAAGTGAGAAAATACCAACAGAGAGCAGGCAGAGAAGTGGTTTAAGGGAATCTAGTTCTGCATTTAGGAAAGGACACGTGTCACTTTGTGGGGAAAAGACCCCATTTGACTTCAGAAAGACTTCAATCAGTTGGCCTGTCTCATTTTAGAAAAGTTGGTTCCTGCTCATCATTAAATACTCCCATGCAGCCATGAGGAACAGCCAGAAACGTCTTTACTTGTCTTTTTGAGAAGGAGAAAATGCTTGGAAGTAGCAGAGTGAGGACAGAGGTTTATAAATCAGACCTGGTTCTTAGCACAGGATATGGTAAGGCTGTGTCATCCCTGTAAGCCTTTATTTCTTCACTTGTGAAATGGACACCTGTGAAATGAAATGCCTGGGCCATAGGAATTTGCTACAAAAGAGGAATTCCCTTTTATAACTTCAAAAGACTTATTATATTTTATCTTTTCTTTAAAATTAATAGCCTTTTAAAGATACCACTCACATATCACACATTCATTTGATCATACAAATTAATGGATTTTAGCATATTCACAGAATTGTGTGTCCAACACCAGTCATATTTAGGACATTCTCACCACCCCAGAAAGAAATCTCAGGCCTACTAGCAGGCATTTCCCATCTCCTCACAAGCTCCCCAGCTCTGGCTGGCACTAGTCTATATTCTGTCTCTATGGAATTTGCCAGTTGTGGGTGTTTCATATAAATGGAGTCATACAATAAATACGTTGTGGTTTGTAACTGATTTCTTCAACTTACCATAATATTTTCTAGGTTCATTTGTGCTGTAGTATATATCACACTTCATTTTTTAAATTGCCAAGTAATATTCCATTGAACAGAAATGAAACATTTGATTTATCCATCCATTAGTTGATGGAAATTTGGATTGTTTCTGCTTTTTGGCTATTATAAATAATGCTACTATGAAATTCATGTACAAGTTTTAGGGTAAGTATATTTTCTTAATACACTTTTAACACTATACTCTCTTACCACATCTTTTCAAGACATCAGGAGAAAGTTCAGTAGAGAGTACTGGGGGAGGCCTCTGCTTACTGAGCAGAAATGGATGGGGGGATGTCAAAATGGTTACCTCTCTACTTCAGAATATTGAAATACAAAATGTAGAGCTTTACAATGTTCAGTTTTAACAAGTGAAGAAGTAAGTCTTATGTAGAAGTGGATAAAACAAACCAGCATCTTGTATTAACCTGTGTAAATGTCTCCAAATTATCCACATCGTCACTGTAGGAACAAAGGTGTATCATTTCTGTTTTCAATTCATGGAAATAATCATGAATGGTTTTACTAAGTAGGAAAACAGAAGTAGTATGTTGTAAGACAGGAATTGAAAAATCAAGTTTATAGCTAGCTAAGGAAAATAGTGTAATGGGTGAAACGGACGGTTAAGATGTGTGTCTGGTGGGCTGGGGATATAGCTCAGTTGGTAGAGTGCTTGCCTGTCAAGCACAAGGCCCTGGGGTCAAACCCCAGTACCACAAAAAAAAAAAAAAAAAAGATGTGCGTCTGCATGCACATAATGATACATTCTAAATCACCTATGGCCTCATGGTCAAGGAGACACTAGGGAGTGGTGAGAAGTGTGGCATATCACAGGATATATGTCTCACTAAAAAAAGCGAAGAACATTGGAATTCCAGCTGTTTGTCATCGTGTATGTACGTGGGTTCAAATGACCATGCCTTTATAATTCTTCAAGATAACCATTAGAAATATTTTTGAAAATTTACTTTCCAAAATGAAATATACCTGTGAACCATATTTACTCTGTTGAAGATCAACTGGTAGCCTTTCAAGTGGGATAAATCATGTTACTTGGCAGCCACGAGATTTGGGGGCTAATGCCAGTGTTATCCTCTTACTAATTGCATTATTCTTCAGACCTTCTGTTTCCTCTTGGGAAAATAAAGGGATTTGATGAAATGTGCTCAGTTGTTCATCTTGCTTCAAATGTTCTGAGTTTCTATAAGGATAGCCAGTTCAGGGTTCTGTCTCTGTTCCCCCAGCCTGGAATGCATTACGGACAGAAGCACAAGTTCCCAACTGACACAACCTTGAAAGTCAGGGATGCTCTAAGCAGCCTCCTTTACATCTCATAGTTCAGAGCTGTTGGTGACAAAATCTCTCTGCTCTTGTTCTAAGTTTCCATGTTTTGCCTTCAACTGTTTCTATAGATGGAACTCTGGATGGACAAAGCAGTTTTCTTTCATTGGGACTAAATATGCCTCAGTTTGAATCCATGATGGGGGTATAAAATTCCATCATTTTATTAATATGTTGCAATATTTTATATTTACTTGTCTATTTTAAAAATCTACTTCAAAATTAACCTATTTACGAGCACTAAGGGCACCAGAATTTTCTAGTTCTCTTATGTGATGATTTCATGGAGAAATATTTCTAGTTGAAATATCCAAAACTTCAGAGGCCACAGTTTAATGAAAGAACTGCACGTTTGCCCTCTGCTGGTCTCGTCACCCAATTTTGCCTGATGTTGGGCTGTGGACCTGAAAAAGGCAAGAATAAAAGAGTCACCCCCCAGACCAGCTTGAAAGGTGCCCTTGAATTCTCAGTTTGCCCTCTGATCCTTCTCTTTTCTCACTCAGGCCGATGTGGGAATAATTCATTAAAACAATACTGTGAAAGCCACACATTTCTTTATTTGGAAGTAGCCCTGAGGTCTGAACAGTCTAATTACTACATACTTGGGTTCACTGTGCTTTTCAGACCTTTTACAATTTGTTCCTGCAAGCCATCCTATGAGGTGGAGCAGAGTTATTGTCCCCGTTTGACAGTCAAGGAAATTGAGGTTCTGCACTTGTTTTAATCTCAGAGTTGATTAGCTGCAGAACTGGAATCAGGATATGCCCATCACCCAAGGCACTTGTCAGTCACTTAGCCACAAAGACAATTCCTGTCTTGGCTAAGTAAATCAGCAAGCAAGGTCAAAGAAACTGTGTGTTTAAGCATCTATACCATACTCTGAGAAACAGTTGAAAAGAGCAGTTTATGAAGGCCAAAATCTTACATTACACATATTTATGTGAAATGGGCCTCAACAATTTTTTCTATCTGCTCCCTTTTTGCCATCAGGCAAGTTGGCCCTAAAAGCTCTTGGGCTGAAATTTCTTTGTTTTCATGTTCATCTAAGAAATGTTTTCCTCTATCACTAATTTCAGTGGTTGACAACCCCCACTGTTTGAAATTTTCTACTTATGTCAAACAAATTTCTCACATTGCAGTTTACGTTCGTTTTTTTCCAGTCCTTTTCTTCTCACTGAAAACGTCGAACAGCTGGCCTCATTCACGACATAATAGCTCTTCTACCATTCTGGCCTGCTTGACCCACTCCAATCCAGTCTTCTCTTCTCCAGGAAAAATAATACCCTGGCTATTTAGCCTCTGCTCCCAGGTCCTGTATTTCCATCCTTTGATCTACATTGTGGTTCTACCCTCAGTCTTCCCATTGGAGGCCCAGGAGGACAATAGCTCCATCATCTAAAAAGCGCACTGAGGCCTCTGCAATGAGAGGTCACAGAGCCTGGGGCTCCCATGCCAACCCCTCAGATTAGCATATTTCCCACATCGTACTGGGCAGTACTGGGCGTCAGCTCTGCTGGGGAGGACACCTGCCAGGGTTCAGGCAGTTCAGGGGCAGTTGGCAGACTGACCTACTGAACTCACAAAATCAACCTGGGAAAGTGGGTCAAGGGTTGATTACATGCTGTGACATCTTTAGGAGTGCTTGCAGGCTCACCTTGGAGAGATGCTAGTGTCTTGGGGGAGGGGGCACAATCGAGGTTAATGGGAAATTGCCACATGGGATTGTCAAAAATCACAAGTCACCAGGAGAGCTGACCCTTCTGGGCTGATCTGAGCAAAGTGCCAACTGTCGAGAACCAATAATGGGAACAACCAGATGAGTCAAATGAAAGAGAATTTCCTGTGGTTCTTAAAAGAAAGAGTACAAAGAAAAACTAACTTATTTTTCTTTTATAATATACTCTCTGGGGCAAAAGGAAAGATAGCTTTATTTTTCATACAAAGGGTAAGGAGAAACAGATTTCTTTTTTAAAATTTTAAGCAACATTTTAAAAGCAGAGTATCTGACAACTTTTACTGAAACGTATTTCTCAGTCTAATTCTAAGGATTCCCCTACCTTCAGATGCACCCCAAACCAAATGTTTGTGGGGAAAAGAAGTTTTGTAAAATGAAAAAATTCTATACTTGAAAGCCTCTTTTTATTAAACTTGAGAAGTTACATTTGCTTTGGGAGTAGGGTTTTCTCCAAGATAAATTCACTGGGTTCAAGGGCATGAGGTTTTTCTCACACAGAGCTTAGCATGTGAGTATTGAATGATAAACAAAACAATCTGTAAAAATCCTGTGTGTGTGGCTATTGCAGCAAAACACCAAACTAACTTTTGTTTTCAAAATGACAAAGAAGATTATTTTCAATGCCAAGTGCCAAGGTGGACATCAGCCTCCTTCCCTGCAACTCCGGTGTAATGGTAAAGCTCAATCCTTCAGGCTGGGTATTTTCAAGAAGCCTCTGATTTCTGTTTGCTGTGATCCTTATCACCAAGAGCACAGAAGACAGATTCTTTTCTCTTTAAAGGGTGCCAAGTTCTCAGAAATCCTGAAAGTAAGTTTGTGAAGATAAAAAATATATATTTGTTCCAAATATGTGATTTTTTTTTCTCCATAATTTGAGTGGCAAATTTCTTAAAAGCAAATCCAAAGTGTGTCGATTAAGCCCATGTGGGAAATTTCCCTTCTTCTGGGTTCTGAAAATCAGGACATATGAGTTTGCTAGCATAGGATGACTAAAATGGAATTTCCACTAACTTTATTCTCTGAAAGAAGGGGCTTCATCTGTCTTGTTCCTACGGACCCAGAGCCCCACACAATGCCTAGCACAGAGCAGCATAGTGGAGCAAGCTCTGGATATTAGTTAAATGCACAGTAACCTGCCATCCATCCCATGAAAAGGTAGGGGAGACCTGAGGTTCATCCAGCCAAACAGAACCTTGAAAGAGCTGGCACTAAATGAAAACAAATATTTAACTGAATGAAACTGTTGTCAGACTGTTGGTCTGACAGACTTATTTCATTCTCAAAATCACACAGGTGTCAGTCTGCCACTCACAAGGACAGTTTACTTTTGCTCAGATAAATTCACTACTGGTAATCAAAACCTTATTTGTGACTCAGTGGTAGAGTGTTTGCCGAGCATGAGTAGAACCCTGGGTTCCATCCTCAGCACCACATAAAATTAAAATAAAGATATCGTGTCCACCTATAACAAAAACAAAAATATTTTCAAAACACCCTTATTTAATCTACATCTGTATCTATGTCTATAATTTAGCCACTCAAAATAAATGCATACTGTAAAAATGGAAAGAGAAAAATAGTTCTTTTCAAAAGTTTTATAAAGACAGCCTTGGTACAAGATGTCTGGTTGCAACAAAGTATTTGAATAAGAAATAAAAATACAATTTTGAGGTCAAGCTCTACTTGAGGATTAGAGTTTAACTTTATTAAGGAAGCCACAAATTATTTGCATGTTTTGCAGCCCAGTGGTCAGTGGATCCCCTGGTGACCAAACATTCTTGTTCAAAGAGCCAAAGCTCCTTTGACCTTTCAATGTATTATCTGAGGGAGTTATGGTCAGCTGGCTCCCCAAACAACCTAGGCCTGCAGCTGCTCTGCCAGCTGGCCATCACAGGTTTACAGCAGAAAACTTGGAGGGGACTCATGGCTTCACCAGATGCCTTATCACAGGGTCCAGCTGATGCCCCACACAGTACAAACCAATTCCATACTTCATATAAAATGACCTGATTTGGATGTCATAGCTGTTTCTTTCAGTGTAACAGAATAAGTACCTTACATTTATATTTTAATTTTCCAAAGGTGTGAGCTGCAGTCAGATCAGTGGCCACTGACCACAGTCAAATCTCAGATGGCAGGCTAGCATTTTGCAAGGAATTCCAGGTATGCAGTCTCTTTTTGACAGTGACAAGGTGCAAACAGCTATGCTAATAATCCACTTCTGCTCATATAAACTGAAGCAACATCAGAAAGGGTTATGGGGTTGAATTAACCTGTGCAATCAGACTGAATCAATCTGAGGGCACAATGGACAGGAGCAGCTTGGTCTGTGTATTTACTGATTTGTAAAACAGCTAAGCATAGAGTGAGCATATTGTGGGTCAAAGTTCAACACCAGGGAGGGATTGAAAGAATCCTATCAGTGAACCCTTGACTCAACAGGCCACTGGAGGGACCATTAGACAGGGACTACATCTGCTCCTGAATTTTAAATGTAATTTAACTTTCCTGATAAGTTAATTCATTTGTTAAAGAATATGTAAAATAGCATGTTCTCCTTTGTGTGCTGTAATATTCCACCCATAATAGATTCCTTATGGACAAAAATCTGATTTTCATAGTAAAATTATGAGACAGTGTTACTATTAGAATAGCTTGACAAGGGAAAACCGCCACATCTGAACATGATGTGCAAGGTGAGAAGTTGCTAGTAGGAAGGTTAGACAAGATATTTAGCAGACTAAGCGTTGTAAAATATATCTTTTAAAAAGACACAAAGATGGACTAAATGTGTAAGTAATTTCATACTTTTTTGATTCAATAAGGAATGACCTGGATTCATCCTCCCTATCTCATTTTTTGTTTTGTTTTGTTTTGTTTTTTGCCCTTTGCTGCTCAGCCATAATGGGAACATTGCTTGGCCTTTGGGGTAAATGATTCCACTTGAGTAATTTACCATGTGGAAATCAAAGGGGACAGATTTCTAATGTGGAAATGTTTTAACATCAGAAAACCAAAAGACAGGCTCCATTTAGAAAAACACCTTGTCTTTGAATCACATATATATGTATGTATGTGTGTGTGTGTGTGTATATATATATATATATATATATATATATATATATATATATATATACACACATCAAGAGATCCAATTAAAGCATGGCTCTATATTTTTACAAATTTGGTAAATCAGGCCTTACCTAATGCCTGTTTCATAATAAATAACTTCAGACTGTTTGTGACTCGAAGAACTGTCGAGTTATAACAGAAATTGCTATAACACAACATTTAGTATGTCATTGATTTTTCTTGGAACCTGTCCTAAGTGGTTCTGCTACTGTTGAAGAATACTATAATGATGCCTATTATGGGCAAGGCCCCAAGGGCACCAGGATAGTAAAGTGTCCTTGTGTTCTCATTCATGATACAGTGCTCAACTCTAGATAAATTGTGTGAACTCAGATGACCTCTTGGATGACCAAGTCTTCAACCCCATCACTGTTTATAGAAGAGTGGAAAAAATTTTATGTCTCTTGAGACTAGACAAGCAACATAAATAGTAAAGCAATCTGGGTAGAGAATGGGGCAAAATGAAGATAACCATGCCTGGCTCAAGGGCTCAGATGCTTGTCTGCTTCTGCTTATTATGGAATAACAATTGTGCAAACATGGGGTAAGTCCAGTGCTACTTGATCTTCCAATTTTTTAAGAAAATCCAGAAAATAAGATTTTATGTAAAAATCTTCTGGTTCATTAAAGTTAGATCATTTTTAAAGCTTTTGTTTTGAAGTAATTGGCGATTTGCATGCAATCGTGAGAAACAGTACAGAAAAATCCCATGTACTCTTTTCTCTCTTTCCCCTAATGGGAACATCATGCATAACTATGGCATATTACAACCAATTGTTAGCTGACATTCCAATTGACACTGCTACAGTATATCAGCTTATTGGCTCATTCTTTTTAAATTCCACTAACACCAATTAAATAACATTTGAGGACTAGCAGTAGCCTGTCTTAATATTTCTGTTCATAATCTACTAGTTTAACAGTCTGGCTAGATTTACCAGACAAGCCCTAAATTTGGATCCTTATTGCTGAAGCTAGAAAAAAATATTTAAAACATTGCTAGAAGAACCTCACTTCATCTTTCCTTTCTGGGTGCTTTCTCAGTCTTACAGTCTGAATTCCACTCCTTCTAGCCTATTAGTGGGTGCTCAGCTTGGACCTATCTTCTGACACTTGTATCTTCTCTTCCAAATAGGCAGCTCTAGATGCTGAACTCATCTTCCATTTGAACTTGATTGGCTTTGCATGTGTCCCCAGGCAGCCTCACCCTGCAGGCTCTGGCCTCAGATGCCCTCTGGGCTCATAGGCTTATCATATTTACTTCAAATACCATCTCAGCTCCTCTCTTCCCTCCCTCCCCACTAAAGGCAAACCATTTTAGTGCACTTCAACTTGGTGGATAACCAAAGTATTTATTTGTGTTGAAATTTTGAAATCTTAAACATTTCTTTAAGTAAAGTGAGTCATAATTTAGGGATTATAACTATGAAGTTTTAAAAATAATAATAATATCATAAAAAGTTAGTTTTCTACTATAAATGGCTTTAAAACTTCTATGGTAGTGGGGGCAAAAGATACCAATAAAGTCTAAGAGGTATGGGATAAGAATAAAGATTATAGATTTAGATTTTCTTCCCTTCAGTGAAGGGAAGTTAAGGTTTTCCCTTCTGTCCCATATTGTTTTCTCCTTGCTCTCCCTGACACAGGTACCTTTTCCAACATAAATGTAGGAATAGTTTCCTTCAGAGTCACCAAAATGGAGGTCATCCCTGGTCTTAAGTACATGACAGAAGGTGGGAAAAATAAACTTGGCCTTTACCCTTCCATGGACCAAGGCCAATATCAGTCTGTGGGACTCATGAGGCGGGAGAGAGCATGGCCGGAAAGAAAAGAAGTGGGAGAGCCAGTGCCCACACTGTGCAGCACCATGGTCCTTGTCCATGCAGACTGCTGGAGCAAAATACAACAGAACTTTCCTTCTCACAGCCCTGGAGGCTAGGAATCTGAGATCAGGATACCAGCATTGCGTTCTGGTGAGAACCCTCTTCCAGGTTGTAGACGGCTAGCTTTGTGTATCTTCCCAGGGAAGAATGAGAATTAGAGTGCTCTTTGGGACCTCTTTATAAGGCCCCATTCATAACCTAGTCCCCTCCCTAAGGTTCTACTCCCATTATCCTTACCTTTGGGGCTAGGATTTCAACATGTGAATTTGGGAGTACACAGACATCTGGTCCATAGCAGTGACTGATAGGACCATTGGTGGATCACAGACCACAGCCAGCTGCCTTCACCCCATAATTTTATCTCCTGATATTATGAATGAACAATAGTTGCAGGGCTTCCACACTATTAAGTAATGAATCTTTGGGTTTATGTCACATTTACTAAGCAAGGGAAATAAATTTTAGAAGGAGGAATGTTCTACATTGCTCCTGGTCCAACCCCCCTTCTCTCTTAACCAGATCAGAATACACAAAGATATTCTTCTCCTTGCTCTGTTTTTTGCTACCCCTCTAGCTTCTCCATGCTCTGTCTTTAGCTCTACTCCGAAATCATACTCTCAAGGAATCACAACCAATGCTGCCTGCCCGTTCACCAGCCCAGTGTAATACAAGTGGTGTATCTGTCCTTGAGCTTGACCATTGTGACTCCTAATCCTAGATCCTCCTCACCCCAACAGCCCCTACTGAGTTCTGCTAGTCCACAGATCCCACTGAGTTCTGCAAATCCTGCTGACACCTGTCTTAGTGACACATTCCCCAGTTATTAGATGGCAGCCTTCCCTTCCAATATCTGAGCCAAAAATATAGTTTGCCAAAGTCTTCATGACCCCAGGCATTTCTCTTTCCCATGCCTCTACACATGAGCCTCAAAGCAGAGGAGGATATGGTGAAGGCTGAGTTCTGATCTTCCTGCTACCACTATGTGTGAGATGGACAGGGACGAAGGCTTCAGACTTCAGTTTTCATGTCTGAAAATAAAAATATGCATGATCAATCATTGTTATCTTTATGAAGCAACTGTGGCTAAGGGAAGTATAAGAAACTTTCCCAAGGTCTCACATCTGGTTAATGGTATGACAGGTCTGATTTCATAGGAAGGACTTGAGATTGATGGAATTTCAAGCATCTACCACTCCCATTGCCTAGAATGCATAGAATGGGCAAGTGGACTCCCTTTGGCCTTTTAAATTCACATTTAAGTCACTGGGGACCTTTGGATAATTACAAGTGCCTACACTCCACCCCAAAGATATTTTGATGTAGTCTTGGGTGGGTGTAGAGTTTGGAAATCCTTCCTTTTAAAAAGCATCCAAGGTGATTTTAACTATAGGCTTGAGTAAGTATGACCTAGTTAGATCAGTGGTTCTTTAATTTAGACTGCATCAAGTTCAGATGGAGATCTTATGGAAACAGTTCACTGGACTCCACTCCCAGAATTTCTGATTCTGTAAGTCTGAGGAGGGCCTGAAAATTTGCATTTCTATCAAGTTCCTGGTGCTATTGCTGCTGTTGTTCTGGGAACTACATTTACTCTAAGGCACAGACCTAGATAGAAGGTTGGAATAGAGTTAGATTTATCATTTATGGAGTACCTGCTGGTACTAGGGCAGAGTGTTTATGTGATATGATTTAGCAAATAAGTGACATTTAATATTTCCTAGAACTTTTTGACTTAGGTGTTATTGTTTTCATATGAAGAGAACAGAACCTCAGAGAGATGAATCTGTGCTTCTCAAACTGGGATATGTGGGAATGTGGTAGGGATTATGCAAATGGCACAATGAATAGCACATAACTTCTTGGACCAAGAGTTTCATTGGCATAGACTTATACTCTTTGCTGAATAGACTTGAACAGTTTTGGGGGGTTCATAATGTTCCTGTTATCTGTGCATTGACTATCTTAAGATTGATGTGTACTCTAGACAATGGAGCCAACCCAACAGTAGATAATTGTTAAACCGTGGCTCTAATTTATTCCCATACTATTTGATATGATGAGGCAAATGTTGATTAAAATGAGACTAAGGAATTGTTAGTATTGCCCCATAGACATCACCACTTACCAAAGCCCACCTTGAGCCCTTGCTTTTTTGAATTTGTGATTGAATTTTATAATGGTGCAGCATGAAGTTTTATTTATTATTACAACATCTCTAGCACCACTTTTATTAGTCATTAGTTCTGTTATGAGAATATTTCTTAAGTAAGCTTTTAGCTACTCTAGTGATTATGTATAAGGGTCTTTTTTTCATCATTTGATAAAAAAAAAATCTATTCTTATATACTCCACAGTTTGATCTTCCATAGCAAAATCTGATTAAATGCATTTCTTATGAGATCATCTCATGGGAAAGCATTTCTTGACTCGTTCTGAGTCATAGGCAACTTTACAAATCTGATAGACTGTATATACCCTTTTCTAGAATAGTGCACATATGTATACACCCTGTTTAGGTATGCACCCTGTTTATGCTCATGAGCACCTTGATTTTTAGGGCATTCACAGACCACTGAAGGTACCCCAAACCCTAGCCATGGGCCCCAGATTAAGAACCCCTGCTGGACTCTACAAGCCTCTGCTTAACAAGGTTTGTGTCTTGCCTGAATTTGTATCTCAGGTGTCTAGTACACTGGATGGCTGGGAAGGTGTTTATTCCATGTCAGACAATGAATGATCTCTACAAGACCAATGAAGTAGGAAATATGCTTGACAACTTGTAATTATGGTAATCTGAATGGTTGTCTGTAACACCCTTTTTAGGATGTTACTGGTGTGACACAATCCCCAGGGACCTCTGCTGGCCACCCAGGAGGAGGTGAATGAGAGTATTCTGAGACAGACACTCTCTTGGCAGTGTTCTCTAGTGGCTAGTACCATGTGACTCATGTTTGTATTATCTGACTCATTGCCAGATATCAAGGACCATGAGCTCTTGCTAGTCTGGCTTGGGCCTTTAGAGCTGTCTCCTCAAATTCTTTTCATTTCATGCTTTTTGCTGTGGTCTTGGCCTGTGATATGTGTCCCACAGCTGATTTCCATAGTCAACCTATTATAGGTAGAGAAGACTCTCACCCTGCATTTTTAAGGCTATATTATATCAGAAAGGCTATATTCCAGGGGCAGCTTCTATAAATGTCTATAAATACCTGAGGGTTTGCAAATATCAGAAATTGTTTTTGTGAAATTGCTGGCTTTCTAATAATGTTGATGAATGCTAGTAATGATTTTATTGGTGAACTTCTCGATACTTGGTCTTTGACAGATGTGGGTTTGTTACATACATTCTGGAGACATTCACGATTATTGTACGAACATGGTTTGGAAATCTTGCAAAGCTTGTGACTTGTTCCTATAGAGAAGGCATCTCAGTCGGAATTCTTATGATTCCTTTGCCCAGGCCTTGCTGCAAAGAGTTTTAATTATCTGATGCTGACTGAAAGAGTAACATAATCCTGCCTCTGGGATGTTTGGTGTCTGACTCCTATAAACCTTTCATGAAAGGTAGTGGATGGGACCCTGAAAGGACAGACAGCCAAGGCTTCCCTGAGCTTGCACAACAGGTAATAAGGACCATTTTTATGCCTGCTTTCTAACACATATTTATATAATAAATGTTTACATATGTGTAGGCAAAACTGGTCTGAAGTTTGCTTTCATTATAAGCTAAGTAGTAGGGTCAAACTTCTTTGGGAGATGTCCTATCATCTGCCAAAAAAACCTTAGTGTGTGTGTGTGGGTGTATGTGTGTGTATTTTAATGACCAAAACAGCTTTAGACTGTTCACAGCTCTTCAGTTCTATGGCAAATTTACTTGCAAGAGTGAGTCTATATATATATTTATATATGTTTTTGTTTTGTTTTGTTTTTTGCTGTGGTAGCAACCCAGAAAGAAATGCAGAAGCTTAGAATAGCCAACATTTATTTCTCAGTCATGGCTCTGTGAATCAGCTATGGTTCTGCTAGGTCCCTAATTGGTTTGGCTGGACTTGATGCCTGGCTTCAGGATGAAGTAGAATCTACTTCTCTGATTTTATCCCAGAATCCAGACTCCATATCAGCACTACCTACTACTTAGGGCATCTTGTTCTCATGATAGAGGCAGAACCATAAGAGATGGAGGCAGGAATGATCTGTTGGAACTGGGATACTGTTCCTTTTGCTTGTTTCACCTGTGAAAAACCAGGCCAATGACAAATCCCAAAATTCAGTGGGAAGTGCTGTACACCTCTCCCTGCTTTAAGGAGTAGAAGGGCAAGGAGAATTACAAACAAATACTGCAGTCAGTTACCCTCCAAGTCAAGTAATGGGGTCTTCCTGTGTTCCTGAGCCACCACTATGATGTCAACTCTAGTTAGTTCCTGAAGCATTAGCTAAGTAGTATGAATAGCCCTACATTTTTGAGATGTGAGTATGTCAGAAGTATAGGTGGCATAGGCCTTGGCCTTGAGCATTTTTTAGTCTTGGAGAGGAGACATTATTTCAACCTCAGAGATCATATAAGTGTACTATGGAAGGATATTTGTAGGGAGTTGAAAAAAATAAATAGTCAATATATAGGTAAAGATTAGTTCAGGGATCACCCAGGGATATCCAAATCCCCAGATACTCAAGTCCCTTATATAAAATGGCATAGTATTTGCATATAACCTATACACATCCATTTTTGAAATGATGGCTGTCTTTGATGTATACTTTTAGTCATCTTTACATTACTTATAATACCTAACACAACGTAAATGTTTTGTAAAGGGTCATTATAATATGTTGTTTAGGGAATAATGAAAAGGAAGAGGATCTGTACAGGTTTAGTACGGTTTGGTTTCCTTTTTTCATCCATAGTTGGTTGAATCTGTGGGTTTAGAACCTCTACATGCAGAGGAATAATGTCCATATAAAAAACGTTGCTGCCATGCTGGGTCTGTTATAAGAGTGACAGTATTAGGTCTATACTTCCATTTTAACATGTGTGCCCTTGCCTCAAGGATGGAGTAGATGAAGGCCTCCCCTCTTCTCATACCTTCAATCAGATGTTTTGATGCCACCCAGCAGTGGGAAAATAAAGAAAAATACAAAGACAAGACCCAGACCCCAGCTCTGAAGTAGACGTACAATGCTACACAAACCACTTATGCCTCCAGCATCCTCAGATTTTTAATTTGTAAAATGGAGTCTGTAAACCAGTTTGCAAAGTCTAGAAACTGGAAAAGATAGTATTGTTTGTCTTTGGGTTCCCTTTGGCTAAGGGATTTCTAAGTCAAAGATATCTAATGATTATGAGACTGTTCCTACCTACTGAATTATTGACTAAACTGATTTCCTTTTTTCTTCCTTTTCCTAAATATCTATAAAATCAAACTCACTTGAATATATTTGTACAGAATATTTGTTTTTATTATAACTCAGTACTAGATTTTTCCCTTATTTTCTATGATTTAAAGTATAAGAAATGTTTGAATTTAGTTATGTTTTCTGTGTTTTGCCCATGGCGCTTATTTGGTAACTTTGCTGGAGATAGTCTCACTGTGACAGGGATTTCAGAGTAGCCAGACTGGAAGCTTGGGAAAAGCTCATTCATGGCATTAGATTCTAAATGGGCCCTGGGGCTCAGTTTGTTAAGTGGATGGCAAAGTCACTGCCTTGTGTGGAGGGGTGCCTAAAATGAGATTCATTCCCCATTCTCTTTCACCCCCACCAACCCCCCTGTCAGTCTTCTTCCCAGGCTTGCTTAATCGTTTTGAATGCTGTGGTAAGTGGATTATTCTTAAATGGAAGCCTGGGCAAATCTGGTTCAAACTGGAAATCATTCAAGATTTTAAAAGAAGCCAATAGGAGGGACTAGGATTAGTTTGGTTTCTCTGTTTTCATTGTGTACAGACAAGCCCTAAAGGAAAACAACACTGTTATCCAGAGAGCAAACACTTTTATGTTTCAAAGAAAACTTGAAAATCTTCTCTGATCAGCACCTGAACAATAGAACCTCCTTCCTTGCAAGTTTAGGCAAAATTCCTGGAGCCCCTATTTCATGTTGAATACCTGACAGACAAGTGTTCCTTATCACAGGACTTGGGCTCCTGTGTGCCTCTCAGATGCCCAATGTCTGAATTTACCTCTTTGGCAAGACAGATATGGTTAGAATAAATGGTGGAACCGAAAGGCCTGCTTCCCACTTGCAAGAATGTTCTA
Organism: Glaucomys volans; assembly: GCA_020662805.1. NCBI lineage: Eukaryota > Metazoa > Chordata > Mammalia > Rodentia > Sciuridae > Glaucomys > Glaucomys volans. The sequence goes on along the minus strand of JAJEJO010000193.1, from coordinate 432,226 downwards.
CATGTTAGATCTGAGGCCTAGGAAAACTCAAAAGAATTGTCGGAAAGATTGGATTCATATTAAAACTTGTGCAAATGACTGAAGTCTTCCATCTTTTCCAAATGGCAGAGAGTAGAGTTTGGGTTTGATAAGAATAATGCAAATCTGGGGTTGGGGATTTAGCTCAGTGGCAGAGTGCTTGCCTAGCACATACGAAGGCCTGAGTTTGGTCCTGGGCTCTGAAAAACAAAACAAATGAATAATGCAAATCTCTCCAGAAGAATGGAAAATGTGGAGCTTGATTTTGGACTTTGCTTTTTTCCTTTAAGGAGAGCTAAATTCTGGCCAGGGTCAGTGTTCTCTGGTATTGCATCTGCCCAAGTCTGTGAGAGACTTGAAATTACTCATCAGAAAGTAGCACCTACATTCCTACATGTAATGCAGTCTCAATTTTCATTTCTTACTAGCATAATTAATCATTCACTCCTTTTCCTTTAACTGTTTTTTCTAATTGATCTTTAGTTTCTGTCCCCTTCCTTGCTGTCTTCCTTCCTTGCTGCCTGCCTGCCTTCCTTCCTTCCTTCCTTCCTTCCTTCCTTCCTTCCTTCCATTTGTTCCTCCCTTCCTTGATTTCAACAAATTAGTGTCACACCAAGAGCAAATGAGCCAGGTCCAGCCTTGATCAAAACTGTAAAAAGGGGAGCTTGATTCTGAACCCTTCCTACCCCCTTTCTGTTCTCCTGTGTTATACTTTGGGTCTCTTTGCACCTGCAGGAGCCCAGTGCCTCATCTCATTCTACCTTCATTTAGAGGTAGAGCACCAAAGGAGCCAGGGCTTATTTCTTCCTCAGCATTGTGTCCCAATGCCTATCACAGGGTCAGACATAGTAGGTGCTCAGTACATTGTTGAATGAATGGCAAGTGTTTTCTTAAGATGTCCTTCCTTGGCAAAATAAAAAATAGGCACCAAACCTTTGACAGCATCCAAAATTTAGAAGAATAATTTACAGATCAGTATCATTTCTAAATCAAAGATTCACTACTTCCCCAAGCAACCCCGCCCCCTCTAGTTCATCTCTGCATTTCTCACCTTTCTCTTTCTCTAAAAACCCTTTCCAGCATTCATCAGAATGATTCCTCCTTTCAGTGCAAAATCGTCCTAGTTAAATGAAGGGAAATTATCTTTATTCTTCTGGGAATTAAGAGAATGTTAATCTGCATCAATGCTCAGGTAAAACTGGCTAAAAGCCCCTCTTCCTTCAACTACTCTAGGGCTGCTTCTAACTTGAGAGCTGTTGTTAATTTGCTTATGACATTTTAGGTGTGTGATTTAATAAGATTCCAACATGATGGCAAAAGTTGAGGCACTGGAGTTTTATAGAGAATGATTTTTAGAAGCAGTAGATTTTCAATTTAGGGATTACACAGATCTGTACATTATTCCTCTAAATTTTGAATGCTGATAAAGGATTGGTTGCCTGTTTTCTATTTTGCTGAGAAAGGAGAGCTTAAGAAAATACTTGCCATTCATTCATGCACTCATTCAGTGACTGTGTACTGAGCATCTACTAAGTCTGGCCCATGGTAGGCACTGGGACACAGTGCTGAGGAAGAGACTAGCCCTTCCTTCCAAATGGAGACTGCCAAATGGTGAGGCAGCAGCACAGGAATACTGGATAGAGGCAGATGCTAAGAAGATTTTAAGCAAAGGGATGAGATCAAGGAGGACCAGGAGGGGATTGATGATTTGTTTGGGAATTCAGTTGAAACCTGCATGATAACACAGACAACATAGTAGAAATGATAAGAAGTAAAGCTTTCAAAGATATGGAGGAGGCCTGACTCAAAAGGGAAGAGTAAATGCAAAGCCTGACACAGCTAAGAATCAGACGTCATTATAGTTGGAGTATAACAAGAAAGAAAAAAGTGTATTCACAGGAGATGAAGTCAGAAATGTAGTAAATCCTCACTGTTTCCAGCTTTCATTTTGGCAAATGGCCTACTCATTGAAATTTATTTATAACCCCTAAAGCGGTTATCAGAGTACTTTCCTTGTCACTTGAAGGTGTGCTCAGAGTGGCACGATGTGTGGAGTCTACTGATGAACTTGTTTCCCGTCCTGGCTGAACAAGGCTATGCTCCTCTGCCTTAGTGTCTCAGCTCTAAAACTGTAAACAGGTCTACTTTTCTGTTTACATAGGGTCACGTTTTTCACATTTTTGTGCTTTTTGTTAGCGTTGTCACTGTTTAAATGGCCCCAAAGCATAGTGCTAAAGTACTATCCCATGTACCTAAGCTCAAGAAGGCTGTGATGTATCTTATGTTGAAAATATACGTGTATTAGATAAGCTTTTGTTCAGGCATGAACTACGGAGCTGTTAATGAATTGGCATTATGTAATAAATAAAGTGTCTTTAAACAGAAACGCACACAAAACAAGATTATGCATTGATCAGTCCTTGGAAGTATTGTGAGCAGAGGCTCACAGGAACCTAACTCTGTATTTCTCCTAGAAGCAAGGTTGAGAATTTGCTAAGTCAGAGTGGGCAGCAACTTTAGTGAATATAGCTAATGGGAATAATGGGAATCAACCCTGGAGGAGTGGTCAGGTTATAGTTTATCCTCTTAGGTCCCCCTAGAGAGTATGGATCTAGTCTTAACTTCAGTGGAAAGCTGGATGACTGGGATAGAGGCAAGGGAGGGAAGGCATGATCTCATTACACATCCAACTTATCACTTGATGCTGGTGTGGACGGGGGACAAGTTGAAAGTCAGTTCTGTAATCTGACAGTGAAAATGATGGCTGAAGAAAGCAAAGCCAGGCAGCCCGCTGCCGTTATCATCAACCAATGAAAGAAAGAACATTAAAGTCCTAAAAGTTAAGAGGAAAGGCTGACAATTTGAAGAAAGGACAGTAGGGAAGTTCGTCTGACATAATACAACCACGAAGAAGTATAGTTTATTTGCTTTTAAAATGAAAAAAAGATAGCAAAATTCTATTTCATAATATTGCTTTGCATGTAATTGTGCTTTTGAAATACATTGCCCAACTTAGGGCTATCTTCATTTCAACAGTTCAGTAGGATCCCAAATGTCCATTTTCCTTCCTGTTGTGGTAAAAATATAGGTTTAGGTAGATGTATTGACAAAACTGGAAAACAATCTCTTATTTCATTCAATTCTGAAGTCTCTAGGGGAAGTGAGGCAACTGAGGCATAATAGTGGGGTACTTGGACTAGATAAAATGGGGTACAGGATTTCTGGGTGTGCAGAGCAAATCCAGGCACCATTGAACCTGGGCTGCTTTTTTGACAGGCAGTGACTAAGGTTCAGCCCAGGGCAGCCAAGAGTCACTACGCTCCTACACACACACACACACACACACACACACACACTCTCTCTCTCTCTCTCTCTCTCTCTCTCTCTCTCTCTCTCACACACACACACACACACACACACACATACACACTTTCACACACACATACTCCCACATATATAGGCACATATACACTCACATACACTCATACTCTCATATATACACATCCACATGCATACACACACATATACACATAGTTTCACATACACATGCACATACACACATTGCCTGCATCTGACTACAAACCAGCTTGTGGGAGCCCCTGTGATAGGACAGGACACATCATTTTCTGTGTCCTCCAAAACATGTTATATGGATGCCCTGGGATAATGCTGGCCCTGTTTCTTCCCTGTGCCCAGAGTGGCACATTCTACAGGGCAGCGTTTTGCACTGTGACAGAAGGGGTCATGGTGTCTGAAGCTGTCTGTACCATTCACCTTCAAAGCTGATATCTGCCTGGAATTTTTAGGTTTACATCAATATCTGGACCTTCCTGAAAAATTCATTTCACACAAAACCAAGAGTCTTGTGTTAACCACCAGATTTTTTAAAACTCAATAAAACATTGGTGGCTAGACTAAATATGTTTAGTAACGCATACAAGAAATCAGTTACAACACCACGTGGTCATGCATATCCACCACAGACCATTTACTGTACTCTTATGAGGTGCTAGCTAAAGTAAATTTAATTAAATCAATTTCTCTATGTTTTAGTACTGTGGAAATACCAATTGTCCCTAATAATCAGTGATGCATGGCATTTTAATTATCCATTAATCTTTTCCTTTATAAAATGAATGCCTCAACCCCAGCAAATTTAGTTTTACATTATTTGTTTTAAAAATGACTTTTGCTAGATTGATTTTATTAGTTACAACCTATGACTTTCTTAGAGGGCTGAGGCACAATCAGCAAATCATATTGTTTTGTTGTATGATTTCCTTTTTTCAAAGCTTTTCAAAGATAAGTGATGCACCACTTGGAGCTGGGAAAACTTTCTCCCTTGGGACCTAGAACTTAACTCTTCTCAGTTACATCCATAATTAGGAAAAAAAATCTATCTGTTCCTCAAACTCACTATAAATTCTTGAAAGATAAATGTGACCAGGTAAGTAAATCAACATGTTTTGCCAACAAAGAACACTGTCTTGAATTTTACCTTGCTATTAAAATATTGTCAGGCATGACCTCCAACTCTTCACTCAACTTACAACTCTCCTTTAATACAACCTAAAAGGAAATAAGTTTCCTTCATCAGTTACCAGGTCCATTTGTTTCCCCACTTCCTATTCAAGTTCTTCCCTTTTTCTTTCTCACCCCTGAAGGATCATGCACTGAAGGCCCCATTCTCAAGAAGAGGCTTTTCTGGATCTGTCTTCTTCTATTTGTCACCTTTGTCACTGTGACTAAATACTTGAGAGAAACAATTTTAAAAGAAGAATGGTTTATTTTGGCTCATGGTTCCAAGGTTTTAGTCTGTGGTCACTTGGTTCCATTGTTTCTGGGTCTGTGGTGAGGCAGAATGTCATGGCAGGAAGCACATGATAGAGGAAAGCTGCTCATCTTGTGGCAGCTGGGAGGAGAGTGAGAGGGCGAGAGAGTGGAGGGGGGGAGAAAGAGAGAGAAAAGACACCAAGATTGTATAAAACAGCCTTTCCCCCCAAACCCACTAAGCTATGAATCTATCAATAGATAATTCCTTTAAAGAGGTCAGGGCCTTCATGATCCAATCAGCTTGCAAAGGCCCCACCTCTGAACACTGCTGCTTTGGGAAAAAAGCCTTCAAAACATGAACTTTGGGGAGATATTTCAGATGCAAACCATAATACTTATGTATCATTAGCAGGCTTGTGTGAACAGTGAACTTTGTCATAACATGGACATTATTATTTATGCATTTACCAACTATTTAGCTCTTACTTTGCAGAATATATTTTACAGTATAACAAACTTGGTTAAGTGATTTTTTTTTTCTTGTGGGTTTTAGATTTTTTCAATTATCATGGCAACTAGCAACATTAAGCCATAATTGCATAAATGTTTATACAAATATTCATTTGAAACTGTTTTATGATATTTTTAATAAACAGCATTTGGAGAAGATTTCACCTTAGTTTCTATATTTATTAGTAATGCTTTATTGCAATATTCTTATTTATAATCATGTTAGAGATTAAATCAGAGCATGTACGCTGTTTTCACTTTCCTATCACTTCTGACACCAAATGTTATGAACTGTTTTCACCCACAGAACACTTCTGATACCAAATGGTGTGGGGTTTCCACACTAACAACTAATTTTCCAACTCTCTGAACACCGAATGTGTGTCCCATTCAATTCAGCTCTAATGCTAACTGCCTGGAGTTAGCACAGATGCCCACAGGATAAAGGCTTAATCCAACAAATATGTGTTCACTTCAAACATCAGTCGCATGTTCTGGTTCCCCATAATTTTAATGGACTGGCTATAAATTGGAGGTCCCCTTGACCCATTTCTCAAGTGGATAATTTGCAAGAATAACTCTCAGAATTCAGGGAAAAGAGTTTTCTTTTTTTGTGTGAAAATACTTCATACATTTTATTTTATTTTATTTATTTTTTTTATTTGCTTATTGATTCATTGAGCACAAATGGAGTACAGCTATTGTTTCTCTGGTTGTACACAAAGTAGAGTCACACCATCTGTGCATTCATACATGTACACAGGGCAATGATGTCTGTCACACATTCTGTTATTATTCTTACCCCCGCACCCCGACCCCACCCCTCCCTTCCCTCTATGCTATCTATCCTTCCTCCATTCTTGCCACCCTTCCTCCCCGCATTATTCATCATCATTCATTTATCAGAGAGACCATTTGACCTTTGGATTTTTGGGATTGGCTGATCTCACTTAGCATAACAGTCTCCAACATCATCCATTTATCTACAAATGCCATAATTTTATTCTTCTTTATGGCTGAGTAATATTCCATTGTGTATATATACCACAGTTTTTTAGCCATTCATCTATTGAAGGGCATCTAGGTTGGTTCCACAATCTAGCTATTGTGAGTTTTCTTATTATGATCAATTTATTTTAAATTATACAATTAAGGTTCAAACAGAAGAGAACCAATAAATGTATGCACAGTATAGGGGAGGGGTGCAGAGCTTTGTGCCCTCTCCATCCTCAGAACAGCAGTATGTTTACCACCCCAGAAACTCTCTAACCCTGTGTTTAGGATTTTTAGTGGAAGTCCCATTATAGAGGCACAACTGAATTGTGACCATTAGCTTGATCTGAAGGCCTTCAACCCACCCAAACCTATAATCACATGGTTGGTTCCTCCAGCAACCAAGGGCCACAAAGGGTCACTTCATTAGCATAATCTCAGGTATAGTTAGGAAAGGACTTAATGAAAATGAAAGACTGCTCTCACTTCTATCACTCAGGATTTTAGAAGCTCTGTGCCAGAACCAGGGACAAAGACCAAATATATTTCTTACTGAATCACAGTATCACAGGAAAAAAAATTCAACATTTCATGTCACAAGCTTAATAAAAAACAAGAAATAAATGTATGCCATTTAATCACTATATTAGTTTCCTAGGGCTGTCATAACACATTAGCACAAATTTAGTGGCTTAAAACAACAGAATATTTTTTCTTATAGTTCTGGAGACCAGATGTCTGAAATCAGCTGGGCAGTGTTCCCTCTAAGGACCCTAGGGGAGAATCCTTCCTTGCATCTTTCAGCTTCTTTCTGGTGGCTCCAGAAATTTTTTGGTTTATGGATAATTCCAATTCCTGATTTCACATTCTCATGGCTTTCAAGTCCTTCTCCCTTCCTTTCCTTTCCATCTCTGCCCTCTTGGTATTTCTAAAAAGTCACCATTGGATTTGGGGTCTACCAGATAGAAAGGGATGATCTCATCTTAGAATCATAACTTAATTTCATCCTCAATCCTTCCAAAATAGGTCACATTCACAAATTCCAGGAGTTAGGGCCTGGACATATGATTTGGAGGGCCACCTTTTAACTTACAACAATATCAGACCCATAGCATTAAATTTTAGGCATTTCTCCAGTGACAACCAGAAGTCAGGTTTTGAGAGACTGACGAATGTAATAATCATTATTCCAAACTATTTTATATATGTATCTCTTAAAGAAAAGAATTAATAAATGCAAAGTAGAAAAAATGTATGGAGTGGTGTGGTGGTAGTGGGGAGATGGAGGGTATTAGAATACTTAGAACCAAAAATAATTTTAAAATATTTAAGAAAACTGGGTAAGGAAGATTGAGATTAAAAATGGAAAATCTTTTGTTTGCCAAAAATACGTTTTTGCAGACATATAGCATTACAGACCTGCTTTATATATTTATATAGCAATTTAATAGGAGCCAAAAATGTGGTCAATATCAATGGAACTTTTCTGCTTTAAATTGGCATGACTTTATGTGTAAACTGACCAGTTTTCACAGTTACTTAAGTATATTTAAATTGGGAGAACTACTGAGGCCCCCAAGTTCCCCCCTTTTTCATTAATTTTAATACACAAAAGTCTATCTGTACTGTGCTATATAGTTAGAAATGGAGACCACACCAGTGACTTGAAAATGTGATGAATGAATCATGTTATTTCTCCTGCACACATTTCTAAATGTTATTTAAGGTTTCACACTGTCTCTTTTAATAATCTGCTAAAGGTGTTCTTATTGAAAGGGATTTCTCTTCAGTAGAAACATGGGCAGGGTAGAAACCTCACATAAAATGCCTCCAAAAAAAAAAAAAAAATCCTCAAGTAGGCTTTCCCAGCTCGAATGTTTGCCTGTTAATAGGCAGATTCTTAAAACTCTTGTCTCCATAAACACTCCAACCACCCATTTCTAGCTCGGTAATGATAACTATTTAGTTTGGTTTTTTTAAATCTCAGGGTCACCAAGTCATTCTTCATCTGTAAGATGAACACCCTAGAGCTTTTCTGGCTGCCAGAGCCTTCCATAACCAAATTCATTCGTTCTCTCCCAAAGACCCATCCCTCTTGCTGCCCCAGGTACCTCATTGTCCTCTCAGCTTGCCTTCTCATCTGCTGGGCCTTCCAAAAGCATTTGTTACAAAACTGTGATGGTAAGAAGCAGAACCTCACAAGGCTCACTCAAACAAGGATTGAGGGCTTGGTTCTCTCTCCACAGGGCAGCACACCTCCCAGGAACTGAACCAACCACTGGGGAGCCTCAGTTCAGCAGCCATCTGGGTGTTGATACCTCTCTGTGTCCTCTGTGTCTGTATCTCTATGTGGCTCCTCCTTCCACAGAGTGTTCTTTGTTCTTTTTGTGTGTTTTTTTGTTTTTTCATTGCTCTTTAAAATCAACCTCTCCACTATCATCTATGACATTAATTCCAGGTTAACTTTACTAACTCTTGCCCACATTCCCACACTCTGTTTGCCAGTGCCTTTGATTGGCTGAATTTGAGGCAAGTGTTCAAAACTCACCCATCATCTAAGCTGAAGGGTGCTGGGTCCTCACCTGCTTCAGGAAGTGGTGATCTTGGGTTGCCTCTCCTCTTCATTCAGCTTTTCATAATCTCTGCTGGATTTTGCTTTCAGTCACACATAAATCTTTCTTCAAAGTTGTCAATGTTGATGTATTACAAATTTTGCCACCTTTGAAATTTTAGTATTTGCTCTTTTTCATGTTCTCCAAGTAGAACACACATTTGTTAAAAATGGGCACCTTTTCTTCTTCTGATGCACATAAAATTATTGAAAAGTAGATTCATACTGATGATATTGACCATTGCTATTGTCAGATTACTATTTTGTGTTGAGATGACTTAGAGAGTTCCACAACACACCCTCCTTTTGAAATATTAAAAGGTACCAAAGCAAGATTTTCCTTTGTTATGTATTAGTATGCCAGATATCTACCAAACATCACAGTATATCTCATATTGGGAGTTTCTTCTTGGCGAGTTTCAGTTTGTCTTAGAGAAAATTCAGTTGTGATGTGAGTAAAGAAGACAGTGCTATCGATTCCCTGGAGATCAGGTCTCTGCTTTTAAGTAGGAAACCCAGGGCAGAATACTTTTCAGTACTTTAATACCCATCCCTATGGTGAGCAATTCCCAGTGCTGGGTATACCCTTCACATTACTGCTTCCAGAAACTGGCAGAGCTCACTTCCTTTGGCTTAGATATCCTGGTCTAAGAATCTCCTGATAGGAATTTTGTACAAGATTTATCAACAGCAAGGCCTGTGTTAGCCCTTACAGTGTCTTCATGCAAATTAGATAAAGCCCTTATTATCTAGATTAGAGCATTATTGTAATGCATAGCTGTGTATTAAAACAGACAGTGCCACCCCTGCTAGAAAACTGTCATAATAAATATAAAAAGCTCCTATACTTATACTGGACATTGTGTGATCTACAGCCTGCCAGATATTACCCAGCATCCTCAGAGTACTTCATTGCTTCATGCATCAGTGTCTTTTCTGTAAGGACATTTTAAGAATGAGGATAGCAGAGGCAACAAGAATACCAGAGTAGTCAATGGATACCAAAATGAGTAAGAAAGAACAGACTGGAAAACAAAGATATTTCTACAATTTCACTAAATTCCCATTGAATTACATAGGGAAGGTGTGTAACAAAGTCTATATTTTGAAAATGTTTTCAGGTATCTTGGAACACATTGTTCTTCTCTTGCAAACACATGTAATCAAATGGTCAGATGAACTCAAACATGAAAAGACACAAGAAGGATTCATTTAGATTGGTTTCTACAGGGCTGGGTAAACAACCATAAAAAAGGAAAGCTTTCCTATTATGGGAGTAATTCCTTATTCTTTTTTGGAATAGGGATAAACTTTTTATTTTGTTGTATTTTGTTGTGGCAGATTACAAGAAAAGTGAGAGCTGGTATGGGTTATTCAAGCTGGGTGTAGCTTCTGGTGATGTAAAGTGTGAGGGCCTATATTTGTTTCCTTACAGAAGTTGCTTCCTGCACTTTGTCTTCATGACATTCTGTATAATAGGGATTTCCTGGCTCTATTTCATGGTGGGGAAACTCGGAGCAAATGGCAGAGCCTAACTTCAAGCTAAGCCTGGCTGCTACAAACTGCATCCCTCCTGTTATAATTGCTGTTCCACGGTCTCAAATAATGATAATGGCAAACCCTGTGTTATGGGTTCAGTCCCCTAAAAATTCCTATGCTGAAGTCCTAACCCTCAGTATCTCAGAGTGATCTTGTTTAGAAATAGTCTTTATATAGGTAATCAAGTTAAAACAAGGCTTGAGGGTAAGTCCTAATCTAACATGGCTTATGTCCTCATGGAAAAGAAGCACTTCAACACAGACCTGCACATGAAGAACACCATGTTAAGATAAAGGCAGAGATCAGGGTGATTCTTTTAGTAGCTAAGGAATACCAAACTTTGCCAACCAAGCCTGCAGGATCTACGTGTGAGCCCTACCTCATTGTCCTCAGCGGGAACCAGTCTTGTGGAAACATCAATCTAGAACTCACAGCTTCCAGAACTGAGAAAATAAATTTCTGTATAAGCCACTCAGTTTGTGACACTCCATTAGGACAGCCCTGGCAAACCAGTGCACTATATGTGTTAGCTTGAGTGCTTAGAAGTCAAAGATAAATACCCTTGAATTCCATGCTGAGTGTTTCAATGTGATGTAAGAAGCACTTGGGAGCCACTATGGGTGTTGAAAAAGAAAGGAACAGTGTGGGGCACATGGTTCTTCTTTGGTGGAATCCAGCTGGGGTCAGCTTGGCTGATGCACTGAGGCTGGGTGGGTAAATGAAATTTAAAACCCTTGCAACCACTTTATCCATTTAGTTTAATTTTCATTTTATGCTTACAGTTTTGCTTACACATTTTATTTGAATGGACAAAGTTCATTGAACTTCACCTTGATTAAACTCCAAGCAGAGTTTTTATGGCACTCCTTAGCTTTCCATCTTTGCTGGCTATATATCTTGGATTTTACGTATCTTGGTGATTGAGTTCCTCCTTCACGTTATTCTCATAGTCAATGGATGGTAAAATTGAAAGAAAGAGAAAATGTGAGGAAGACTTGCAAAAATGGTATGTTGGATGGAGGACAATTTATCTTTGCTATATATATAACAGTTGGGGCTTGAAGAAAAGAGGAGATATTTGGATGGAAATAGGCTAATTTTCCAGGAAATTAATACAAACTACTACAGAAGGATCTGATAATTCTAAGAATTCCTTGAAAATGTTTGAACAGCCGGGCATGGTGGTGCATGCCTGTAATCTCAGTGACTTGGGAAGCTGAGGCAGGAGGATTGCGAGTTCAAAGCTAGCCTCAGCAAGGGCAAGGCCCTAAGCAACTTAGTGAGACCCTGTCTCTAAATAAAATACAAAAACGGGGCTGGGGATGTGGCTCAGTGGTCGAGTGCCCCTGGGATCAATCCCCAGCATCAAAAAAAAAAAAAAAAAAAAAAAAGTTTGAACTTACAAATTAAATAATAACTACTAGGGTAGACTTTCTTCTTCATATTAACCATGAAACCAAGTGATAATCCATGCCATTGGTTTTGACCTGCTTTGTTCTGGTCCAAGCAAGTCATGAATATTCTTTCAGGCAAATGCTCATCCCTAGACATTCTCTATGAGTATCAGCATACCCCTCATCATGGTGAAGAAACTTTCTGTGACTAGAAAGTTATGGATGATGTTGAATTAGTCACATTATCCCTGTAGCTCATCTGTGCCTCACAGATGGAGAGGGCCCAGGGGAGAAGCTGGCAGGCTGCTCTGCTCGTTCCCCCCTGGGGTCCTTCTTTCACCCTATAGAAAACTTTCACATTTGAGTCTGAGCTGTTTAAGAAATGTTTTTCCTATCTGGACCAAAGTTTCATAAGTTATTAACTGGTTTCTTGATGATGGTTGTGGTGGTGATGATGATGATGATGGTGGTGGCGACGGCAATCATGATAGAAATGAACATTTAGTGAATATTATTGGCAGGCATACTGATATTTTTTGTTTTTAAAATATTTTCTTTATATCATTTAATATTTCAAGGGAAATGTTGAGACTGTTCAATTGTATTATTTTAAAACCAGGAAGACAAAACTGCCCTTCTAATATTTCTATCTACTGAGGTCTGCCAGACCCTGAGTTATGCATTTTCACAATGACTTAGAATTTTGACCCTATCTCCCTTAGCCTGCCATTGAGACCAAAGATTATTACTTTAGTCTGCCTTCCTGGTGATTTCTTTGATGAATTGAGCTGTGTTTCTCCACATAGGACCTAATTGTGTTCTATGTATGTTGAGGTTTGTCCAACAAAATGGTATGTGGGGTTTCTGTAAAGAAGTATAACTATTGATTGATTGATTCATCTGTTTGTAAGATTTGGATAATAATTATTAGTCATGCTGAAGGGCTTTAGTATCTCTTTTTGACTTTGTTACACAAAAACATTTTGGAATGAGTACTAGAGTAGTAGCTTTAGTCTTTAAAATTTTACGTGCACCATGTTCTTGCTTGTTCTAGTTATTTGGGCCTGCAGCCCCCACTACCCACTATTTTAGACAGGTTTTGTTGTTGTTGCTCTGGTCAAAAGACTTTAAAAGAACAATATAGTTGAAGCAAAGTTTATTTGAGGCTCATATTTTCAGATTCTCAGTTTATGGATGGCCAACTCCATTGCTCTGACCCCAAGGTGAGGCAGAACATCTGGAAGGGCATGGCAGAGGAGGGAAGCTTAGGACATGATAATCAGGAAGCAGAAAGATTCCTCACTCATCAGGGACAAAATATGAACCCGAAAGGCATGCCCCCAGTAACCCACCTTCTCCAGTCATACCCTACCTGCCTATAGCTACCACCCAATTAATCCATTCAAGTAGATTAATACACTGATTAGGTTAATATTCTCATAACCATATCACTTCACCTCAAAAATTTCTTGCATTGCCTGACAGATGAGTTTTTGGCATACACCTCACATCCAAACCATAATACCCTCATTGTTCCTACTTCATCCAATTAATGCATATCCATACTTGACTCTTGTCTGAGATAGTCTATCTCCTCAGAGAGTGTTTCCCTGAACTTCTGCATCTGAGTGGAGGGACTTCATTCAGTTTTCTCATGAATTTGGCCTCCCATACACAGATCTCACTAGTTTGTAATTGGATATTTATTATTTAGTCACCTCCAAAGAATGCTTCAAGGAAAAAGACTGGTTTTAGTTCATTAGAACCTAATACACTCTCAGAAGTCAAGCCAGGAAATTTGTTGAAAGGGTAAATTTACAATACATGTCTCCATTCTCACATTGACCAATTAGTGTCACTGCTTATGTGAATCACACATTGTACAGGGAGTTCCTCTGAAGAGGTAGTGCTCTAATTTCTTTGTGTTCTGAGGATCCAGTAAAGGGGTATGAAGCAAATAGTGAATGAAAGAAAAAACAAATGGGACCAAGATCCCTGATAAGAACCTCTCACATCATCTTCCTCCATGGCCTCTTAGCAGAAAGAGATGGAAAGAGAAGCTCTGATACCAGTTTGCTCCTTGATTTCTCCCACCACTAACTGACTTAGGACAAAACATAGCAACTTTCCTTCTCAGTGCCTAAAGCATATAGGTTCTTGGTGTTCCTTTGCTTTGCTCATAGATAGAAGGATGACTTAAAAAGATCTTCGAGGCAGGAAGGATAGAGTTATTGTTTATTAATTTCTATTTATTTTGTAGGTAGGGCTAGACAGAACTTCTGAGACAGGTATAGAAGTAGTATTTTCATAAACATTGGAACCTGTAACTTTATTTTGTGTATCAATCTAATGCTGCACTAATTCAGTATGAAAGATGAATATAATTTATGTGGTTATAAACAGTGGCAGTTCCCTGGATATTCCAGACCCATTTTATAGAGTTGAAACATGCTTGCTTTTGTTTGTAATTAAAACTGCAAGAATTTTTTATTAACTATTGCTCACACTTCAGTGGTTCTCTGAATATTTCTAGGGCCTCTGGTGATGACTGCTAGGCAGGTGCAGATGAACGTGAAATAATGTGCATATATAAGCACATTTTTGATAACTGAAAGCTTTCATGTGCTCAACTGAAGTTCAAACAACTTGGAACAAAGAGGCAGAACCAACAACTTTTCAAAATGCTGCAGGACGTAGGATTTTTGACAAGGTCAAACTGAGTTTATTACTCAGTGGCTCAGTGGTTTCCTCTCAAATCTCTAATAAAATAAGCATAATGTATAATTCCTCCAAATTATACATTCCTCCTCTTTCACATCTCTGATATAACATCCAAATTCTCATTTCCAAAAAGAACTGTTTGGCTTGAATGTGAGACTGTCAGATCAGGCAGTAGCTCTGGAGTCAGCTGACTAGCCTTGGTATTTGCCTAATTAGACAGATAATCTGATTTCTGTGTGGCGGTGAGTTTAGACTAGTTCTCTGCTGAGTACTTTTCTGATAGACAATCAAATTTGGGCAGCTAGGGGTCAGTTTTAGGTTCTTTTGCCTTCTAAGAGTGCCATTTTACAAAAGCCTTGTAATTTAATCATATGTTTGATCTCTTTAGTTTCTTGGAACACTATAGTAAACTAGAGTCTCCCAATGCTGAATTAAATTATCTTGTTTATATTTGAGTGTAATGGGTCTTTGGGATACATATTAAGAGTTTAGGAGAAAATATATTATCTCTGGACTTATAAATTAACATAAAAGCTAAAATAAATGTATTAAATTTTAAGCATCCTAAGGGAGGGAAGCTATGTCTTTATTCATTCGTTTATGAACAATTGAGATGTTCCTGCCTTGTTCTAGGTTCTGAAACTTTGAAAAAAAACATAAAACACTGCAAATATAATCCTAGTCATGTCTTTGGAGAGTTCACCATTTACTGGGAATATAGAAACAGACACATCATTGTATTTTTTCAGTGGTCTAATTCCTGAGATATGCACTTAGTATAATGGCAACATTACTAATCAGAGTGCGGGTATATGCATCAGGGTGGGGTAAGTTTTGTGGATAGAGAAGACAGTATCAGTGAAGCTGTGGGGTGGGGTAAGAAAGAGCCCAGCTGGCAAAAGGAAGCACAGATTTCTCTGCATTGCTGCAACCTTAATGTAAGTCCACAATTCATTCTAAATGGGGCTGGAGGATACAGGGTGAGAGTCCAGGAAAGAGGAAGCCAGAATCCCCAGGTTAAAAATGTGGTGACCACATGAATGGGGGCCCTCATGGGCTAGAAAAGGAAGAGTAGGTTCAGTGGGAAGTGGAGACATTTCAGTTTTGACAAGTCATGTCCATGTGTCTTATCCAAGTTTGACTTGTTCATGGGTCACTCAAATCAACATGTCTACTATGTAGTTAGATATGCTAAGTCTGAGTGGCAAGGTAGATGTCTGGACTGAAGATTTAGATCTGGGAGCTCTCCAGAGGAAGATTATAGTTGGCATGATGATAAAGACAGAGAACTCTCTGGGAAAGGTACAAGTGAGAAGATGGGGGCTGAGGATGGGAATATTCAGACCATCAACAGAAGAAGGATCTATAGACATAGCTATTCATTCTTGGTACCCAACACAATGCTGGGTGCTACAAACTATTCAGTAAATAAAAATGAATGTATTATCTCTAAATAAATTCTGAATATATAAATGGAAGGTAAAAGGTACAATTAGGAAAACAAGTTCTAAGGCAATGATTCTCATCTTGAGAGGCCTGTATATGACATCAGTGATCAAGCCCCAGTCCCCAGAGAGCTGCCCTAATTTGTCTGGGGTGTGGTGGCATAGTTATAGGCAAGAAGAGTGTGCATTCATGTACATGTGCATGCATGTGTGGATTGTCAATTTTGCAAGTGATTCTGATTTGTGGCAGGGTTAAGACCTTCCACTCTGTAGGAAATTAGAGGCAGATGGAAATGGCGATGGGATATGGAAATCCTGTCTGGGAAAATGGGGAAGTAGCCAGGAGAAAACCAAAAATGTCATTTTAGATAAGGGGGAAATTTAAGATTTAACATTGTAATTAATTAAAATTAAAATAAGAAAGTGGGCAAAAACTTTTGCCTAAGAGGACATTAGCTTTGAGGAACTGGATTAAAGGAGGAACTAGTGTGGAATGGTCCCCAAGGGCCTGTGATTGTGTGTTTGTAGCTTATGTCCTCTCTGGTCTGCACATCTTAGGGACATTACACAGGAAAGCCAAGGAGTCATTCATGTTGCTGGTGCTCAGAACATTCCCAGAGGCTGATAGTGTTCAGTTCTAAAATAGAAGCCATGAGACGCAATCTTTCCCCTCTTGCGGCTCAAAGGACACCAGGCATGGACTTGTTCTGTTCAGCAGATTCAGACGCTGACAGCAGCAGGCCTGCAGAGGCAGAGGTACAGCCAGCTTGCCAGGAATTGCCCACAGGACTCAACCTAATTTAGTTTCATGACTATTTTTTTGATAGGTGAGTGTTACCAATGAAGGTTTCCTGCCATTCTTAGTTGGGGGGTCTACGTGAGGGGAAAGATGGAAGGCTATATCAGTGCAGAGGGTTTGACGGGGATGCTTCAAGTATTTTCTAGAGAGGGGACAGTTCTTGTTAACATATTGCTGAGATGTCCTGGA
The DNA here is from genome assembly GCA_020662805.1 of Glaucomys volans. Classification (NCBI taxonomy): domain Eukaryota; kingdom Metazoa; phylum Chordata; class Mammalia; order Rodentia; family Sciuridae; genus Glaucomys; species Glaucomys volans. The sequence goes on along the minus strand of JAJEJO010000193.1, from coordinate 415,234 downwards.
AACCACACTGCAGGCTTACTTTCAGTTTCAGGATCCCATTGATGAAGGCACAAGTCACTAGATGGTCACTCTGAAAGAAGAGTAATTGTATGTGAGAAGAATTTTGTTTATGGCTCACACTGGAGTTCTTTGACAAGTGAGAGGGAAAGAGGGAGAGCCCACATAACTGTGCCCATGTGAGTATTGTGAACAAGCCCAGGACTGCACTTTCTAATTATCTTAACTATCGCAGAAACACTGTGACAGAGGTCAGAAATATGTGGATCACTCAATGCCCCTAATTATCAGCTTTGGATGTTAGAACCTGCTTCCAGACCATGATAAAGAACAGAACACTGTGTTCATGTTATTAGTCTGTGTTGAGTCTCTAATAAATACCTGAGCATTCAGGAACTTTTTTCTGGTGTGTTCTGTCTCAGGTTAATCATTATCCCTTGCCTGGGACTAACTGGGGTGATTTTGTACCTGGCATCTTTTCCTTGACTTCTGGGCTGTAACTAAGTAGAAGAATCAGTCTGAGAAGACACAAGACATTTTGGTGGTGTGTCTCACCCCAGAGGAAGGCCGGGACACTTTGTAGAGAGACATAGGTGGGCTTTATGAATAGCTGATACAACCATGGGGTTACCTCCCACAGAAATCCTAGGATACATTATTCTTACATGTGCCTAGAAACTGTGGGTGATTATTCTATTAGTTGCTTCATGAAGTCACATAAGCTTAAACACCAGAACTTCACTCATTCATTCATCATTCATTTGATATTTTGGAGGTATCAACTATATGTCTGGCCTTTGGTTAGACACTAAGGATAAAATAGTGAGCTAAAACAGTCATTAGCTTTTTCTCGTGGAGTTTGTAGACTACTGAGAATGAGGTGGTCCATAAGGAGACAGATTTAAATCAGGTATTACGCGAATTTGTGTATAATTAGAAACTGATACAAGTCTCCTAAAGAAAAAATTCTTTTCCATTAGAGGTAACATAAACTAGGGAAACTGTAAAGAATTCCTTGAGGAAGTCTGAAGCTGATATGTCAGGTATGGAAAAGGATCCAGAAAGAGGAAGTGGCATGTGCAAAGGCTGTGGCAGAAAGAATCGTGAAAATCTGAGAGGCTTGTGTGGAGAGTTAGCAAGGATGAAGGAATGAGGCGAGAGAGAGAGAGGTAGGGACTTGTCATGTTGAAATCAATGAGATGATACTGACTATTTAGGTGGAGGTGAGTGATGTGGAATTCTGATTTGAAAAACATCATTCTGAGTACTATATGGTAGAGATTAAGGAGAGGATATAATAAATTTGAGAAGAATAGTTAATAAGCTGTTATAGAAATCTAGGCAAGAGATGAGAATATTTAAAAATAGCAGGGTTATGAGGAAGATATAGAGAGGTGGATAATTCCCAAGACATCTAGGGATAAAATTGGTGTTGATATTAACTGGATTTGAGATTGATACACTTCCTACTTCCCAGTCCTGTTTAACGATATAAATAATATCATATTGATAGAGAACTAGTAGAAGAGAAGACTAGATCTGATGTTGCTTTGGCATGGGTATGTGGTGCAAGTCATGAGTTTAATTTTGAGTGTGTTAAACTTGAGTACCTCCTGGAGACCTAAGAATATAAGTCTCCTAGAACAGCTCTGCAGAGCACCCTGGAAGGGTTTTTCCTTTTGCACCTCACCAGCACTGGGCTCCTGATGGTGAGCTACAGATTCATACCAGCAACAATGGTTTGCCATTATTACTATTTTTTTGTCCTGGAGCTAGGGGATGACACCTTTGTTTCTGAATCCATATGCCTATCTCTAACCAGTTAATGGTACCAGTATCTGTCATGGATTTTGGAGCCATTTGGTGCAATGAGAGAAATCTGGTTAGATATAATCCATTTCTAGTTGGGACTCTGGCTTTGTGATTTGGCCATTGCAATCTCTCTAGGCCAACATTTCTTCCTATGTAACAGAAGCAGTCTATAGGGGTCCTTCTGGCTCTAATGTTCAGCAATTTAAATTTTGAGTCTCCATTAATCAGTTTGGAGAAGAGAGATAAATACATTTATAGATATAGGGAGTAGTGCTTGGTCATTTCAAATCCCTCACGTTTGGTTTACTTACCTAACAGGGCCTGAAATCACCTTCTACTTCCTTGATCATACCTTAATCAGACTATTTATTGTGGCTGGCAGTTTTTTAATAGGGATGTTATAGATATCTCTTCTTAAGTTTTGACTTAGATCCACAGGCCAGCAACATGTGGTACTTCATTCCCAAGATGTGGTGGTCCGGCATTTTGACTACGAGAAGAAAATGCCAAAATTAATTGGAAATATCCATCATGGTCACTGGAGGGGAGTGGCTCTCTCATCTTAACTCTGAGATCTGCTGTGTTTTCATTGCCAATGTGTGGATGCTATCTGATGTTGAAAACAAGTAATTTCAGAATTGGATTTTCTCAACCATCTTCCAGATTTGAAATTTTCTACTCTGTGTGTGTGTGTGTGTGTGTGTGTGTGTGTAGTGCTCTAAAGTCATTCTCAGAATTTGGAGGAAGATGATAGAAGGTTAACTATATGTCTAGTTAATTTTTTGTAGTAGTCACCATTATTAGCACTTCTTACAGAGTGTGTAAAATGTCTACTTTTCTGTTTTAAAGTGGATAATCTAGTAGATGTAAATCTATCTTTCTTCGTAGTTTGAGGATCATGAAGAATCTCAGATTCAGTTGTATATACATGTCACCTAGGAATCTTGTTAAAGCAGAGAACCCTGGGCATTAATCCTACGGGCTCTGATTCCATAGGTCTCAATGAGGCCTGAGATACTGACCAGTTGCTGGTCCAGGACCACATGGAGTCAAAGATGGAGATGGATAAATGAAAAAATGGAATGGTTGGTATGTAGGCCATATCCTAAAACTACTTACTATATGGACCAATGATACTATTTGCTAAATTTTGATGTGGATTTTTTTTATAGTACTGGCTTCTTTTTCCTAAGAGTATTCTGCAGAACAGTAATACTGGTTGTTTGAGACTTTGGTTCATGGTGTTCCAGACAATAAAGATTCGTCAAGATCCTAGAACACTCAATATATGTCACAAAATACAGTTACATAATTATAATTTTCTTTTTAAATAATAATTGTTTTCCTATAAAAATGGTACTTACTCACTTCAAGAAATCCAGACAGCATAGAAATGCTGTGGAGAATATTCTCCCTCAGACCTCAGATTTAATAACACCACAATGCAGAACTGTTTGGTGTGCAACCCTTTAGGCTTTCTAATGTGCTTGCATAAATCTTGTCTGCATATGAACATAAATCCACAAATAAATATTTTAGAGGAATAAAACAAACAAGTGGTTGGGATTTTTTCCTTTCCAAAAATATAAATTTGATTTTAGGTGTCATGATGTGATTCAAAGGGGCCATCACTTTACCCTCTCGTCCCCCAACTGCATTTCTGCACATCATTTTTTGACACACATAGTATAATAATATGTACATCTTTCCAAATAAGTCCATATGTCTATTTGCTTGCTTGACTTTTAGTTGTGTTTGTCTGATTCCCTTTGTCTGACTCTGAACCCCAATTTTAATTATTTTACATCACAAGATATCTTGCACAGGGCTGCCTATAAGACCTTGGGTAAATATATTCCTATGCATTTACCACACTTTGAGTGTCCTAACATTAAACTGGACTTTTTTTTTTTTTTAGGTTTGGATGTTATAATGGTGTTTTTTTCTTTTATTCTACAAGTGTTTATTGAGTCCATACTATGCCAGGCATTGAGCATCTACCTGTTCCAGGTACTATGAATATAAAAGCAAATGAGTAAGAAGTCTATGGTTCCCATGCACATTAAGTGACAGTCCAAGGAAAGATAAGGGTGTGGGATGTTTTACTGTATTTTCACCCTAGAAAGATAGGACTAGCAATTTGTGAGTTTTTAAAGAGAAGAAGAAAATCCTGATGACTTTCTTCCCTTCACTTGACATAAAAGGATGAGGCCATCTCTAGCCCAGAGACTTCTCCCCAGTCTTGGATAGAATCCAGTTTGCACACATCTGGAGCTCAGATGCAGGGTGGGGTGATCCAGAAAATAATTCGCTCTCTGAGGATGATTCAAAGGACATGCAAGGGCAAGGCTAAGAGGAGATTATTATTTCAAACCCAGAGAGATGCGCACATCAAGATTTACGGGCAACACGGTGAGCTTTATTAATTTATTTGTTAGGGCAATGAAGTGTGAAATAGTGCTTTTTGACCAATGCAGAGTTGAAATATGAATTCATTCAGCAAATTCAAGGAAGGATGTATGTAAACCCTATTTTGCATAAGGTGCCATTGGTGTCTTTTGTAAATAGAGTTCTATCATTATCCATGGACTACCATTATTGGATGACTCTTAGTAGCATGGTTACATTATCTGGATATTGAGAGCACCAGGATTTATTTTTCTGTGACATAAGTTACTTTACTATTAGAGTTTCTTATAAAGCTTGTTTAATGAAATAATTAGAAGCAAATTGCTCACATCCGCATTGGCAGGATAAGCTCCTTAACAAATAACTACTCCACATTCATTCCAGATTGGGCTTCTGGAAAAATACCCTTACAGACTTTTATCAGGAAGAATGAAGACCATATAGGTTTTAAATTTAATACTTGATAATCTCCTGACGATGGCTGAGCTGCACTTAATGAGCTTAGTCTCTCTGCAATTAAGATGTTCTGAAATGGGGTGAGACAGAATGAGGGAAGGTTTCCTTCTTTTCGATTAATTTCCTGGGTGGCAGATGCTGCATTCCCTCTGATACCCTTTCCCTGACTGTGAAATGCATGGCTGCTGCTGGACCTGCTAGACCCTGCTAGACCTGGGAAGGTGGGTGGGGGTTAATTATACCTGCCATTCTCCAGCCCCACACCCATCTGAGATTTGCATGTGGTGGAAGGAGCAATTGGATGCAAAATTTGGCAGATGGGAGCTAAGAAGTTGGATTCTGATTCTCCAGACTGGTAATTCTGTGAAAATTGGAGAGTTTATGTAAGATTTTATACTGTTTACTGTCTGTAATTTATCGTAAAAATCAGGGGGAAGAAATTCATGTGACTACTATGCAGAGTCCTTTCAAGATTAGTACTAGATTTGTTTCAGTTCGTGAATGTGCTTTATCTTATCTCTTTGGTTTTAGTCCAGGTTTTCCCAGGTTTCATTTATTTGGGTATAATTGCAAGTTTTCCTTATTCCTGTGAAGACCTGTAGTAGCATTGATTTACCTGCTTTTATTTATTTATTTTACTCTTTTTAATTTAGTACAACTGTAAGAAAGAATCAATGAAATCATGACATTAAAAGTTTGGTTTTATTATTTTATTTTTTCCTAATATACACTGAAATCAGTGCACAGTTATTAAGATGCAAGTATATTTTTCTGTGAATTGTCTGAAATCACTCCACAAAATGCCACTGAACACGTCTTGGAAAACCCTGCTTCCAACCTGCCTTGGTCTGATCTGTGACTGCTGATGTTTGGGGTGGGCTGTGACAGTAACTGTAGTGGATTCTCTCACCTCCCTCTTCTCAGTTCTCTGTCTTCTTTCTGTCCTCATACATCGTGTCCTCCTTTGAACACTGATACACTGCTGCATTCATTTAACCTGCACATGGTTTTGTACAGAGTACATGGTGTCTGAATTCTTTCCTGGCAAATAAGGGAGCTCTGGATGCTTAACTGGACAGAAATTGAAGATGCCCCTTAAAAGTATCCTCCTAACTTTCTTCGGCTCTGCTTCAGAGCTCTTGAGGTGAAATGCTTTAGTTGAATGCTTTCCCCTTGCTTTTCCTCAGTTTTTGATCCAGATGAGGAATGATAATGGGAATAATTTATCCTATCTTACTTGCTTACTGGAGCCTAAATAGTATGATTGTTGGCAAAATTCTTTGGTGCAACATCCACTAAGAATGAATAAGTTTGCTCTATCATTTTACTTATTTTAGCTGGTATACTCTTGACGATCCATCAATATACTTAATATTTTGAAATTTTGACTAATCCCTAGTAATTTATTTATTTATTTATTTTTATTTATTTTTTAAATTTTTTAAAATTTATTTATTTTTGGTTTAATGTACACAAATTGAGTACAATTATCGCTTTTCTGGTTGTGTACAAAGTAGAATCACACCATTTGCATATTCATACATATACATAGTATAATGATGTTTGTCACATTCTTTGCTACCCCACCCCCCTCCCCTTGCTTCCCTCTATACAATTCATCCTTCCTCCATTCTTCCCCTACCTCCCCCGCATTACGTGCCATCAACTACTTATCAGAGAAATCATTTGACCTTTGGTTTTTGGGATTGGCTTATCTCACTTAACATGATACTCTCCAACTCCATCCATTTACCTGCAAATGTCATAATTTTATTCTTCTTTATGGCTGAATAATATTCGATTGTGTATATATACCATAGTTTCTTTATCCATTCATCTATTGAAGGGCATCTAGGTTGGTTCCACAATCTAGCTATTGTGAATTGAGAAGCTATGAACATTGATGTGGCTGCATCACTGTGGTAATCTGATTTTAAGTCCAAGGAGTGGGATAGCTGGATCAAATGGTGGATGCATTCCAAGTTTTCTAAGGAAATCTCCACACTGCTTTCCAGAGTGGCTGCACCAACTTGCAATCCCACCAGCAATGTCTGAGTGTACCCTTTTCCCCAAATCCTCGCCAACACCTGATGTTGCCTGTTTGAGGATTAGTATTACAGTTTGAGTTTGGGGACAGATGTTCTTTTTTTACTCTCTCTCATTTGGGCAGTATTAAGGTAAAATAAGGGATAGTAGAGATACATGGGTTTCCAACGGTTAGTTGTAGATGAATGAGAAAGCCCCATGTATAGGATGAAATTTGATGACTCAGAAAAACAAGATTGGACACTCTCCTGTAGGAATTTTATTTTGTTATATTTCACTAATATCTAATAATATCTTTAATTCAGGGAACTAATCCAAAATTATTATGCCTAGTGTTCAGACATTTCTGCCTACTTTTCTGGATGAATGCAGGCCAATCAAGTCTCCTTACAGAACTGTGAAGTTGTGTGTACTCATCCCAAAAGGAATCCAAGTTTCCTGCAGAAATGGAATATATCGTGACAGCTTCCCCTTTATTTCATGGGTCCCTCTCTTCCCACTCAATGTCTAGTGCTGCTGTGGATCAGTTAATAGTGATTGTGCTGTTCTGACTCTTCTGTTCTGATTGTGCTGTTTGTAATCCCAGTGTGATCAAGAGAAGGAATGAAAAGAGAGAAGATTGGAAAGATATATAAGGACCAAATGCTCAGACTATGTTCTGTAGACATTAGGAAACCACCAGAAGGTTAGAAGCAGGGAGTGTGGTGATCAGCTCCATATTTAAGAAAGGTCATCGTGGCTGGAGTTTAGAGTATGGGTGGGGGATGAGATGGAACCAGGAATTCTCAGGGAGATCAAGGAAGATAGATAGATGTTTAGTGACAGTGGTGGTAGTTAGAATGTAGAAGCAAGAGAACAGAACTTTGCATGGGGATTCAGGCAAACAGGAGAGAAGGAGAAGCTGGGGTTGACTCTCACATTCCTGGTTCATTTTAGGAGGTAGAAGGGGAGGCCACATTGACCTGGTTTTACATGGAATTGAATGTACAGAGTTTCAAATATTAGTCACCATTCATTGGAGTTTGTTCCTAATTTCTAATACCCATTGGCTTTATAAATTGATATATTTTGTTAGTTTTGAGTAGACTGAACTTGAGATGTCAGCTGCGATGTATTGGAATTAGTTCCTTGTTTCCCATACTTAAACTTTTTAAATTCATTCATTAGTTCATTCATTCATTTGTTCATTCATTCATTCATCTCTCCAGCAATGTTTGTTGAATATTTGTTGAACCGGTGCCTGACTGTGCTGCCCAGCCTGACACTGCTGTTCCCTGGATACCTCATCAGAACCAACTTCACTGAATTGAAATCCTCTTTCTCCTCTCTGTGCTGATCTTTCAGGCATGGGACCCAACTGCCTGTTTGGATTTCCTATGTTCATTTGCACACTGCTCTTAAAAATATTGACTTACCGGTTATTATCAATTTCTTTTTCAGATATTTAAATATAAGGTAGATTCACTTCACAATTCTTCCCACTCATGTCCCACTTTGTCTTCTTACAACATTACTAACACCCTAGATGAGTACCTGAAGAACATAATTTTGGAACACACACATACAATGAAAAACATAACAATCTGTGGTTAAGTTCTAAAATTCCAAGGACAGAATAATATGGGGAGCACTATGTTTATAAACGAGCATCCATCACTTCAAATGACATTGAAAGTTGGAATGGGGGATCTTTCACTGATACAGGGTTGCTCTTAGGACCTCGGCCATTCCAGTATCAGCACAGGCTCTCTCCACCCTCTGCATGGCTGCAGCAGTGCAGCCCACTGTGAGAGAGGCACAGGGGCAGGGAGTCTGAGTTTGTAAATTTGAGGTTATCCTTCCAAGAGAGTTTGAATCCAGTGGGCTTTGTGGTTTGTGCTTAATGTAGAATTTCAGGAGCCCTCTGAATATTTCTGAGCAGCAGAAGAAAAACAGTTAATTTGGCCTTGGGCAGAAAGTATAGTGTTTTCCTGAAGGTAATTACTCCTTCAGATGTAAGACTTTTTTAATATACTTTGAAGATGACTCTCCTTTTCCCAAAGACCGACAGTACACAGTAGATTTTTATGCCTATTTGTTTTTAGTTGACTTTATTTTTTAGAGCAGTTTTAGTTTCACAGCAAAATTGAGCAGAAGCTACAGAGATTTCTCAAATACTCTATATCCTACACATGCGTAACCACCCCCATTAGCAACATTCCCTGCCAAAGGGATCCATTTGTCACAATTAAGACAACTGTATTTATACAGCATTATTATTCAACATCTATAATTACCTTTAGATTCACTCTGGAACCACTAATTTTTTCTGGTGTCTTCCTAATTTTGCTGCTTCTAGAATGTTATGCAACTAGAATCATACAACAGGTAGCCTTTTCTGATTGACTCTTTCACTGAGTTCTGTGCACTTGAGTGCCCTCCCTGTCTTTTCATTGCCCAATAGCTTATTTCTTTATAGGGATGACTAGTATTTTAAAGTCTGCAAATATCATGGTTTATTTATTCATTCATCCACCAAAGAATATTTTAGTTGCTTCCAAGTTTTAATAAGATACCATAAATACCAATAAAGTTGCTATAAACATCCATGTGCATGTTTTGGTAGGGATGTAAAGTTTTCAAGTCCTTTGGGTAAATACCAAGGAGCAGGATTTACTCCTTATTATGCTGTTATATTATAGGAAGTTTACAGTTTTGTGTTTTATATTTAGATCTGTGATCCATTTTGGATTAATTTTTTTTGAAGAATGTAAGGTCTGCGTCTAAATTCATATTTTGGCATGTAAACGTCGAGTTGATCCTACACCAATTTGTTGAAAATGTTGTGTTTTCTTTATTGTATATCCTTTGCTCTTATTTTAATGTAAAGAAGATTTTTTATTTGTTCTAATTAGTTATACATGACAGCAGAATGTATTTTGACACATTTTATATAAATGGAGCATAACTTTTCATTTCTCTGCACATGATGCAGAATTACACCATTCATGCAATCATACATGTACATAGGGTAATAGTGTCCATCTCATTCTACTATCTTTCCTGCCCCTATGCCCCTTCCTCTATCCTCACTCTGCTCTTCCCAATCTAAATTTCCTCCATTCTTCTCCTGCCCCCCACCCCTTTTGGATCAGCATCCACATATCAGAGAAAACATTTGGCCTTTGGCTTATTTTACTTAGCATGATTATCCTTTGCTTTTGGTCAAAGATCAGATGACTACATTTATGTGGGTCTCTTTCTGTTATTTCTATTCTGTTCCATTTATCTGTTTGTCTGTTATTTCATCAATACCACATTATTTTGATTACCATAACTTTCATGGTATATATTGAAGTTGGGTAGTGTCAATCTTCCAACTTTGTTCTTCTCCTTCAATACTGTGCTGGCTTTATTGGGTCTTTTATTTCTCCATATAAATTTTAGCTCTTTTGTTTTTTGTACCAGGGATTGAACCAGGGGTGCTTAACCATTGAGCCACATCCACAGTCATTTTTATTTTTTATTTTGAGACAGGGTATCACTTAGTTACTCAGGGTCTCACTAAATTGCTGAGGCTGGCTTGAACTTGTGGTCCTCCTGCCTCAGTGGTTGGAATTACGGGTGTGCACCACCACACCCAATTCTCCATATATTTTAGAATCACTTTCTTGATCCACACAATATAATTGGTTGGAATTTTTATTGGGGTTGCAATGAATTTAACCAAGTTTGGAAGAGCTGAAAATATGGGTAATATTGAATCTTCCTGTCCATAAACATGAAATAGATCTCCTTTCATTTAGCTCTGTATTTATTCCATCAGTGTTATAGTTTTCCTCACAGAGCTATTGTACAATTTTGTAAGATTTATTCCTAAATATTTCATTTCTCTACTGATGAAGTGTTTGCATTAGGATGACATCACTGAATGATGTGGGTACCACAAATGTGTGCTGTGATTATGTTGGTATTTTTCCAGAGAACAAGTGAATTCTACAAAGAAGATATTGATATTAGAGGAAAAGATTCCACCTAGAAGTAGCCCATAGTATTTAACTGGTCAGGGAATTTCTGAGTAATTGCAGAGGGCTTAAGGAGAAATGGGAATGTGAAAGATGTTTGGAAGGAGGAGTTGCAGAGATTTATTCATCACTTAATGGGTGAAAATATTGTTCTTAAAATCTCTCCCTATTCAGTTAGTCTGGAACATTGGCTAAGATATATACTTATTTAAAGCATCATAAAAGTGACTTTGGTTAATGAACCTTCAAAGAGCATTCAAGTTGGAGGCAAACACAAATGATACTTCCAAGTTTATCAGCCTTTGAATCCAAAAAGATTGTTGTTGCCACTCACTGGGGAAACAGCTGACATAGGAAAAGTAACATAGATTTTGGAATAAGCATGGAGAGATGAGATATTGAGGAAGTACTTTGTAGAAAGTAAGAAATAAGGAGATCACTTTTATTGTCTCTTGTAAGCTTAAAATTCCAAATAATTTCATTTTCTCCTGAAGGATAAAATAGAGTGGGTCCACCTGCCTTCCCACCGCATTCCTCATGATACCTATATTAAAACCTTTATGGCTGACCTAGAAGTTTCCTGTAGAAACCCCAATCAGCCATATAATTTCCCATTCCTATTGTCTGACCAGAACAATTGATCCTCCTTATAGTCTCCTCCCCCTAAACTCTCAATAGATGAATTCCACTCAGGCTTCAAGGATCACCCCAGTACACATCTCCATTGCCAGAATAACAGGACTCTCTTTCCTCGCTAATTATGGCTGTTTAGCCTGCTCATTCATTTGACCTCAATGTTGTCATTTAACTTTAAATACATGCTTGAATTTTTTAGAAAACTCTTTATAAACATGAAGGGCAGAGACCTTAGATCAATCCCATTATTTCTCCCTTACAAAATTTAGTATTTTGTACGAAATACTAGTACAAACCCAGGCTGAGTTGCATAGAGGAATTTGTTGAAGTCATGAAACACAATGAATCTATGATTAGAGAATGTGAAGAAAAATAAACAGAGATAAAATAGTGACAAGTGAGAGGAGGAAGAAGCCTAGTAATGAAGTACTGAGGTGTGAAGGAAGAACTAGCAGTGGTGGCCCCTGAGCAGCCCAGGAAAGAAAACTCTGAGAGGGAGGGAGTGGCTCTCATTTTTTATTGACTCAGAGTGTAGAGCATATGTGGGTGAGAACATATATTATTTTTATAGTAAAGCAGAGGATGTACAAACTTTATATAGCAGATTGTATATAAAAGAACTCACTCTTCCATTCACATTTGAAGAAATGTTTATTGAGTGCTTACTGTGTGCCAGACACCAAGAATAGGATGTAATAATATCACAAGCAGGCTTGTTCTTAGCATCTAAAGTGGATATCACTGCAATCTTCATGCCCCTTTGTACCATCCAAAAACTATGAGTTATGTTATTTCACATGGCATTAAGGAACACATCCATTTTCATGCAGATGTTTGATTGTACCTTCTAGCCTAGGGATTCAGCTACAAAACAAAGTCTACATTTTTTTTTCATCTCCCTGATGCTTTGATGAAATGCTTGAGTATAGCATTGTATTGGCAAGAAGTGGGAGTCTGATTTTTAATCCCTGATTGATGGGATGATTCTTGTACAAAAATTTTGATGCAAAACCAGTAGAATTTGTGTCATTTGGTACTTAGCTGATTAGAGAGAACTACTTCTCTTTTGAACCACATATTGATGTTTGCAGACCCTGTTTCTTGTTTCCTACCAGAGATTTTAAAGTGAGAAGCAAAAGTCTTATGTTCTGCTGGGCAGGTGACTGAAAACTCCCACCTTCCAGTAGCCTCCATTGGGTTAGGAGGCATTTTAGGAGAGTTGGCAAGTTCGCTTGAATAAATCTCATTTGCTACTTTCAGGTCAGTAAGCATTTTACACATTCAAAGGCTGGCAACACTATCTTTGTCACATCCCTTAACTTCCAAGCAGGGCCCTCCCTGGAGAAGAGTTAACAAAAAAAAGAAAAGAAAAGAAAAAAGAAAAATGTAATGCTTTAAGTCTTGCATAGGGTGTATTTAGAGGGGGAAAAAAACTAAAGAAGATCTGTTTTGATGATCAGGCATTTTTTAAAAAGCTAAAAATACATTAGCCAAAGTTTTTAAAGTGACTTCATTAACTTCTTGAAATTGCATACACATTAATAGGAATTTTATTATTAATTCTTCTAATTTGTTTATACTAGGCTTTGAAAGGGGTCTTATTATTTTCTTGAGTCTAGCTATGCATTGATGAGACTCATTAGGCATAATGGAATCTGGCAATTTATCACCCAGATTAAAAGCCTTTTCCACATAACCTCCATTTACCCTTTATATTTAGAGGCACCTCCTTGGCATCAATCAAAGACATAGTGTAATTCCCCAGATTTCTCAGTAACAGAATCTCTGCATAGCTAAGCATGCCCTTCCTCTTACCCACATTTACATGAAGACCCAATTCTTTGGATTCAAGTGAAGTTGTAAAAAGTACACAGAGTTAAGTTGTTTGGATAAATGCAATCTTGCCTTTTCTATCATTTCTTTCCCAAGGTTTTTCTGGTCATATTTCTTCACTTGAGCCTTGTTCTTCAGGGAACTATCAGAAATCAATGCCCTTTACAAATGCTAAATGGCTCTTTCTTGTTATGAATGGAACATTAGCCACCTCAGGTCTTCTGTCTTCTCCCATCATGACTAATAGGATTGTAATTTCATCAAGGTCTCCAGTGACATCAAAAACCATACCAGCTAAACATTAAGTGGATTTGGATGTCACCTGATCTCTGAGATGAAATTCAAAGCACTGTCTGCTTAAAGGTTTCAGAGGATATGGTGTCCCAACTAAACCACTCTGACCCAACCAAGGTGTCTCTGGTGGGGACAGATGGACCAAAAATAAATCATTTCTTAAAATAAGCTTTAAACAAAATATAGAATACCTAGGCAGACACAGGGAAGACACACATACTTGTATTTTAGTCCATTTTCTGTACTTTTGATTTGTGAAAGGAGAAAGGAGAAATCATTTGATTTGAAAGGAGAAATCATTTGAATAAAAAAAAAATATTTGGTTGCTATTTAAGCTGTGTAAGGTCCTGTTCCAGTGTTTCTCTTTCATTGGAATTGACTTGTCTGTCTTCCAGACTTTCGGCATAGCCCTGCGTTTGTGACAGTGGCATGCAAGGGGAGGTATGTGAAGTTTCAGGACAGAATCAAACTGTATTGCAAATTGGAAGTTTAAATTTGGTCCCTCTGCTTCAGCGCTCAAATCTATATAGATAAAGAGTTATAATTCCAATAACAGGAGCACTTAATGTTTTATGTATACTTTGCTCTTCCTTCTGAGATGTTAAGGCTCATCTTTTTAATTTTTTTAATTTGTTCTAATTAGTTGTGCATGACAGTAGGATGTATTTATACATTATCATAGATCATACATAAATGGAGTGTAATCTCTCATTTTTATGATTGTACATATTGTAGATTCACATTGGTCATGCAGTCATATGTGAATATGAGATCTCTGTCAGGGATCACTGTTTTCAGGGACATCCTTTCAAAACCTTGGAATTTTTGTTACCCTCAACCCTCATTTTCACCTCTAATTCTGATTCCTTGTGATTTCCCACTGCCTTATGTCACTTCTATACCATACATCTGGCCTTTGGTACTCCACCCTGCATACAACTGGAAGACTCAGAACATTTAAGTGCTGTTCGTTCCATAATTCTCATGATAAAAGTTGTCCCTGGTTCCCATTCTTTCCATGTCCTGTCTAGACCCTTTTTCTCTTGGCTTCCAAAGCCTTCTGTGATCTGGGCCTATTCCACCTGCCCATTTCTGTTCCCCTGCTCCCCAGCACGTGTGTCATGTTTGTTACTTTTACTGTCAGTCATATTCATGTTGCCTGGATGTGTCCTTGGGGAAATACTATCCTGATCTTAGTCCTCTGTGAGCCTATCCATCCCTGAAGCCTTTTCTGAAATAATTCTTCTCCTTCTCTGAATTCATAAGAATCTGCAATATGTATTTTACAATGTTACATTTCATATTCTTTCGAGATTTACATGCTGCCCCCCACCCTCACACTTCCGAAAGGATTTGCCTCAGTTAGTTAAATAGATAGCACCTTGGAATGTGTGGACATTGCTTCCCACCTGTATAACTTATCCCCTTTCAGGCAGGAGCCCTACCTCATGCTTTAGTTTGAAACATAGCCTGAAATAATGGAGAGTCCACAAGGCTTATAGTCAAAGGTCTTGAGTCTAAATATAGTTTTACTACAAATTGACAATATGACTTTAGCTGAATCACTTGGGCCCCAAGGAACTCAACTATATATAAACTGCTAATAATAGCAAACTTTTTTTTTTCAAAAGTTAAAGAACAATTTTTTGTTCACAAAAATAAAAATACTTTTTAAAAAAGCAAACAATATAAAACACAAAAGATTTTAAAACCAGCTGAATTTTCACTGCCTTGAAATAAATACTGTTAACATTTTGATTTTTATCAATTCACATAGATATTTTATCTGTCCTTGTGCACATGAGAAGAGATCTATCTGTACATCTCTCTGTCAATCTGCCTATCTATCCAGGATTGGAAAATTGTTATTTCCTGTCAACTTTTCCCACTTAATAATATATTTTCATGTCATCAGATTCTTGGGGTATTGTGTATTAAAGTTTATGTAGTGCCTTGTTAGAAAATGTATTTTAAAGAGAGATGTAGAAATAAACATAGATACTGACTCTTGAAAAGGGTCCAATTTGTCATCATTGATGAGATATTTTTACCTTTTGTACAGAGCTTTGAATTCAAATCTGTCTTCCTAACAGACAAATGTCTGTCTGAAGTAGTTCGGCAGACATCTGATGTGGCTGAATCCTTATTTCCTGCTCCTCAGGAATTCCAGCTTTGTCTTCATGACACAGGTGCACAGTACCTAAGTCATAATCCCCAAATCCTCACAGCTCTGTGAATCGGTTTTCTTTTCTTTTTCTCCTGCCCCACCACCCCAAATAGTTTGACCCAGCTCAGTTGGCAGAACAGCCTGTTGTGAATCATATGAGGTAATTTTGAGTTTTTATTTCATTCATTTAGTGTAAACATCTATGTAGTTTATCTCAAAAATGGATTAATTAAGAGTTGATGCCCCCATCCTTGCTAGGAGAGTTTCATAACATATATCTCCATAACCTATCTAATAAATACAAAATATTCTAAATTCCAAAATGCATCTGGTATATATAAAGGGTTTTGAATAAGAGATTGGAGCCCTATCCTAATTTTATGAGATCTACATTTCTTGCAACTTCTGAAATCAGGACTTTATTTTCCTGCTATGTACTCATTTAAAAAAAATTAACTGTGTCATATTCAGTAGTGGTTTTCAAACTTGTATAGTCATCTGCCACTTAACAATGAGAACACAGTCTTAGAAATGCATCCTTGGATGGTTTGATTGTTGTGCATTTATCTTACTATATATTTAATCAAACCTAGATCGTGTGGCCTATAATGCACTAAGGCTGTATGGTATGGCATAGTGTACTGTCCCTTGCCTACCTGTGTTCATTACTGCACTGAATAATGCAGCAGTTGTAACACAATGTAAGAATTTACGTATCCAAACACGTCTAACATGGAAAAGGTGCAGGAAAAATACTAGGCAATAGGAATTTTTAGTTCCTTTATTATCTTATGGGACTACTGTTTTTTTTTTTGTTTTTGTTTTTTTTTTGGTACTAGGGATTGAACCCAGGGCACTCAACCACTGAGCCACATCCCCAGCCCTATTTTGTATTTTATTTAGAGCCAGGGTCTCACTGAGTTCCTTAGGGCCTCGCTAAGGTGCTGAGGCTGGCTTTGAACTCGTGATCCTCCTACCTCAGCCTCCCAAGTGCTGGGATTACAGGCGTGTGCCAGTGCGCCCGGCTGGGACTACTGTTTTGTATGTGGTCATCGTTGACTGAAAAGTTCCATCTGTGGCATACAACTGTCTTTCTTTTTCTGGCTTTTGAAAACATCTCCAAACAGAATCTTACATAAAAACCCAACTATAGTCAGGATAAAGTCAAGTTGCTCTCAATAGAGGTGAAGAGCAGAACTCAGGTCTGCTGGGTGCCTCCCCCTGGCCTCCAAGGTCTCCTCTGCTCCGGTTTTGTGAAAATAGTTGGCAGTTTCTTGGGTTTTGTGATACACAGCATATCAGAGTGGCAACCATTGTGCCCAGGGACACGGGGCCTGGCAGGGAGTACCAACATTTCATGACTGGGAAGGGTTTTGTTGATATTCTGGTTTTCTTTTTTGGTCAGATAAACAAGAGCTCACAGCCCTTAAGAAGAGTTGTAGGTAGGTGCCATAGAAGTCCAAGTTTATTTCAAGGTTGAAGGTCTAGAGTTAAGGACCACTTGTCTTAAATTTTATAAGAAATCCCTATTTTGGGCATTTGCATCATTGTCAGTGTTCTCACATGATCTTGAACATAATTACACATACTTATTGTAAATGTGTTACTAGTTTCTTGTGATTAAATTCTAAGAAATAACATAGTATCTGATTGTCCTCCAGAAATATAGTGACACTTTACAATCCATGAGATCCATAAAGTTCCTTCACTTCTGATTCTAAGTTGTAATAAATCAATAATAAGCATTTAACAAATATTTCCTTATTGACTATGTAGTTTTTCTGGCATGTTATAATTTTTAAGCACTGGAAAGATTTATGAAAAAACATTTATTTATTTATTTATTTTATTTATTTATTTTTTTATTCACTTATTGATTCATTGAACACAAATGGAGTACAGCTATTGTTTCACTGGTTGTACACAAAGTAGAGTCACACCATCTGTGCGTTCATGCATGTACACAGGGCAATGGTATCTGTCACACATTCTGTTATTATTTTTATCCCCCACCCCGCCCCCACCCCTCCCTTCCCTCTATGCTATCTATCCTTCCTCCATTCTTGCCACCCTTCCCCCCCACATTATGCATCATCATTCATTTATCAGAGAGACCATTCGGCCTTTGGATTTTTGGGATTGGCTGATCTCACTTAGCATAACTGTCTTCAACATCTTCCATTTACCTACAAATGCCATAATTTTATTCTTCTTTATGGCTGAG